>CM024763.1:122557203-122945845 GCA_014218235.1 Colocasia esculenta | reverse complement strand
GCAATACAATATTACTTGTTTCCTAGGTTTTAGAGTTGATATTGGACTTCATATACTATGTTATATTGATGTAATCGGGAAACTCACATGTATGCTTTTCCAATGGGTTATGTTTACAGGCTGGCCATGCTTGTTGGGATGACTATGACATACTACATGGAAAGCCAACTGGGGCAATTAGGATATCCTTTGGTTATATGTCAGTGTTTGAGGATGCAAGGGTAATTTCTCCTTCCTCTTTCATCATTTCATGCAACATTTATGCTTAAGACAAGAAAGAAACTACTTAGGATTGTCTTTCTACTCTGTTGGAGTGGTGATTTTGCTTGATGTTAGTTGATATATTTGGTTGGCGCGAAGGTTTGCCGCATCGGGGAATCGGTGCGAATCAGGTTTTTCCTGATCCGCCTCGATTCGCCAGAATAGGACCGATTCGCATGGGAATCGGTCCGATTCGATGGGAATCGGGCGAATCGGGTTTCTCCTGATTCGATCCGATCCGGCAAACCATCATGGTGCAACGGCTATAATTTTTACTATGCCCACAAGGATAGATAACTGATGCTGTTAATGGTGATATATCAGGATGTTCATCCCTTACATGTGTGTGTGTGTGTGTTTTTTTTTTTTTTTTTTTTTCTCTAAATTGCCTTGGTTTGATGTTCTGAGTCTTCTGACAACATCATGTTAGTGATGGAGTGACCTCCTTTTGCACTTCTCAATCTGCATACTTGTAAGTTATCTTTCTTCATTAACATAGTTGTTGAGGTGCCCGCCCAGCCAACAGATGGACTGGGGCCCTTGGGGGCCCAAAAAGATGCCTCAAGGGGGTGCCTTGGTGCGTGCCTTTTCCTTCCTGGATGTCTTGGGGTTTAAGGTCATAGTGACCTGCCCTCATGGCCCCTGTGACCTGACCACTTAAGGCCAATCTGCAATTCCGCATGACCTGTCTGTGCAGGTTGGTCCGCATGTGCATGCCTGCACATTGGAGAATTCAGGGCCTCAAGCTCCACATTCTAACACTGTTCACAATCATTAAATTGTGAACATTGTCACTGTCAGAGTGAAGAGTTCACAGTCATAAATGTTTAAAAAATCATCATTATCCAAGAACCATCTAAATTTGTTATGCATTTAGTATTTTTACAGTGAGTATTATGTTCTAATTTTAATTATAACACCATATCAACATTATTATTGCATTTTGATTATTGATTCATTATATACCTTTAGATACATAGATGCCATACAATCTCCCACATTGGGCACCACCTTGGATGCCAGGAAGGTGCCTAAGTGTTTAGGGGGACAAGGACCCCAAAGAACATCTTGGGGCATGTTGGTGTCTTGACAACTATGTTCATTAATAGATTGTGGCATCCTGATGATCATCCAACAGTGCAAAAGGGAGTTGTCTCTCTATTCATCTTTGAGATCAAATAACTAATCTGGAAAAATGTTTTTTGGGAATGAAACTATAAGAGGCATTTTGATGACTGCTGAAAGTGGTGGCTTTAGCAATAATGAAAGAAAGGATGGTAACAAGAAAGAAGTGGAGAAAATACACCACAGTTGTTCCTGAAGCAGTGACAGGTGGATCACTGTTTCCCATTAACATTCTCTCTGAAGTCTGAAGGGCATTATTTTACTCTGACTTGGAGGCTGGATCTAAGATGAAACCTCTGCTTCCACTGTCTTGGTAAGGGGTTACTGGCCTTGTAGGAATACTTTGATTATTTGATATGCTGATTATGCAAGTGAACAGGGCGTAGAACGGTAGAAGTACTCACTTGCAGTCCTCAGTTGAAGCTTGGTGGGTGGGCAATCTACCTTGTTAGGCTTGTTTGAAGACAAGCTGAAGTCATTTGTTAACACAAGAAGATTCATGGTTATCCTCATTTGATTTAGTAATATCCAGGCACTGAACTGTTCGTTGTTTATTGTTGCTCAGGCCTGCAGACCAGATGACTGCAGCCAGAAGAACAGACTGGCGTTTACATTGTCGAGGCATACAAGGCCCATAGGTTTAGGGTTGACAAATGCACTGGCCTCAGGTTGAATATTACGAAATCCCTTTGGTCAACTTAGGCTAGTGTCATTTCACTATTAAGGCAAGCAGTGTTTCTGTCCAAATTGTGGATGAGAGATTATCCTTAGATGTACAACAGCAAATTTCATTTCCTCTAAAAGACCGCCGTATTAAATGGATAACACAAAAGGTGATTCTGATTCAGTCAGTGGTGGTTAAGTGGTGGGCTATCCAGATTTAGGTCTTCTTTTTTTAATCTGAACTTTTATGACTATATGTTGCAGAGGAAGATGAATCTCCTCTCCTCTTCTCTCTCCTGATTTTACTGTTTTTTTTCTTTTCAATAAAATTGGTAATGCAGTGTACCTTTTTCAAAAAAAAGGCAGAGATGATCATAGGAAGGGTAGAAGAAAGGTGTGACGATAGGGATGAAAATATAACCTGTTTCCATTGACTAGAAATGAATCCTTTTGGAGAAGACTTGTCTGCATTAAAGTAGTTTCTGACTGTTTGCCAGTAGATTTCTACCTTGATTGTCCTCTATTACTTCACCGGTTTATGTTAATTTGATTTTGATATTTGCCATTTTCTCCTGAACAGAACTTTCTGCAGTTTATTGAGGGCACCTTTGTATTCAAGCAGAACTCAATTGATGAAGAATATTCATTAACAACAAAAGCTTTTCCACATAGAGGTAAAATTTCTTCTTTATATTCCTATTCTCACTAGTCATGAATGGAACTTTGTATCTGGGGTAGATTAAAAGACTGTCAACCAGCATAATAGTACATGTTGTTAAATACCTAGGCTTGCTGCGGATCATTGATGAGAAACAGACTGATAGAAGCCTTCTTATGAACTGGACTAAACCTTTGGCCTTTGCTTCCTCATGTCTGTATTAGATTATTTGTCATGTTAGGAATTTTGTATTTTGTTGTTCACAGCATTATAAATTCAGCTTTTGTTCTTTCTTTTAACCTAAACGTTATCCAGGTTTATTCTTTGACCTTTTTGTTGCAGTCAAATTAATAATTGATAAGATACAAGTTATTTTTGCTTGTATTCTTTTGATGCCTAGTGTTACTGAATTGATCTACCAACCCAAAATGTGACTTGTTAGGTGGTTGGTGCCTACTGCCTAGGTACCAAGTGGCTCATGAATACCCAATGTGGGACTAAAGAGCTTTCATGGCTAACTCATTTGAAGTCATTAACAAGCAACTGCAATACTTTCTAAAACCACAATGCCAAATGGGATGGGGATTGAAGAGCTAATGTGCCTCTTGTACCATGTTGTTGAGTGATCTGCTAACCCAAAGTTCACATTGTTAGGTGGAGAGGCCCAGAACTGATATAAGCATGAAGTTTCTTGTGAATACCCTATGTTAGGCTGTAAGAAACAATTTTTATCTTTTTAATTTTATTTTGGTTTTAAAAATATCTTTGGATTATGGTATTTTATTTGTCTTTATTTATTTACATTGACATGTTTTTATAAGTTCGTTTGACCTCTCCCCACTGGCCAAGACCAGTGTTAATTACATCAGTGCAAAGACTGAATACCCTTGATTAACCATCAGACAACCCCTTTGAAATAAAAGAACGTAACTCACGATTGAAGGAAATGAATTGCACATGAAGAGAATAAGGTTGTAAGCACACATCTATTTTTTCTGGAATTTTCTGATATTTATTTCATTATTTATTTATTTTTTGTTTATTTTATTTAATTATTTTCGTGGTTTATTTATCAAAATTAATATTATATGGATTAAGTAAACATTTTAATTTATTTATTTGATTTAAGAGAAGATTAACACAATGTGGATAAAAAATGATGTGATTCATGATTTGTTTGTTATTTTGAGATGATCTTAATAAAATCAAAATGATTATGAAAATATGAAATAATTTGTTAAACTTTGGCATGAAATTGGTTGATTTTTGTTAAGAATTTAATGAATAAAAAGCATAGAACAAATGTTTCACCACATGTAATTGTACATATCAAACATGATTAAAGTGTTGAAATTAGTCCAATAGGCCATTAACATGTTAAGTATAAGAGCATATGTGAAGATACATTAAACATCGGCCCATTAAGCCCAGTAGGCCCATTAAGCCTTAGGTGATATGAACATGGTCTTATCAACAATTCATAGCATGAAATTCACAAGTTCGGCCCAATAAGTAAGTCTGGCCTAATAAGAGAAGTTGGCCCAATAAGGAAGCCCAATGGACCTTTCTTAAGACTTGAGAAAATTAATAATGTTCCTTGCACAATTTCCTTTAGGACTGCCTTGCAGACCCTCTATCCCAGACCGCCTTGTAGTCTTTAGAAGTCTTGCTTCTTTTCCTAGTTCTAAAATCCACCCCCCCTGAGCCTTGGCCGCCCCCCTCCTTTTATAGGGAATGGGGAGAGACCCCGTCCTGGCCATTTACACCGTCCCGGTCATTTGCACCATCCCGGCCATTTATACGTCCTGGTCATTTGCACTTTTGCATATTTCCCCCTTGTTTGCTTTACTTCTTTCCCCCCTTTTTTTCAATTTTCTGTTTATGCCCCTGGGGCCATGGAAGGCAAAATCGCCAGGATCGACCCAGAATCGGTCGATCCTGGATCGGATCGAGGGCTATGGATCCGATTATGGGGGGGAAGTCCCTGAATCGGCAAACTTCCAGCTGGATTGGCCAGAATCGAGTTGGATCGACTGGATCAAGCAAGGATCGACCGATTCCAGACTGATCCAGGCCGATCCAGACTGATCCAGGTCGATTCCCTCAGGCTACCTTCAGGATCCTCTTCAGGCAGAGTTGTCAGGATCCCCTTATTTACCTGAATATCATTTAAGTAAATGTTACTTTCATTTACTTAAGATATTACATGTAAATAAGGAAGTACCCCCCATTTGAATCTAATAAAAATATCAAAAAAATCATATCTCTTACCAATAAAAAGTCAACTCTCCCGTCGAAGAAGAAAATCGCGATTTTGGTGATTTTAGCGAAATACTAACTTTCTAATCTCTCGTAATTTAGCTTATCTAAAAATTTGATAATTCAAATAAACCACATGGAACACTAAAAATTCAAAGTCCGGTAAAAAAAGTCAAACGTGTATGTGACTTCTCCAATGGAGCCACTCTCCTACTGACAGCACTTAGTCTGTTTGAGACCTCTCAGGATTTGGTCAAACTTAAGTTATCATCATCCAAACCTCTCAGAATTTGGTCAAATTGAGCTACCATCACCCAACTCATGACACTCATGAGTTTGGGTGATGATAGCTTAGTTTGACCAAATCCTAAGAGGTCTCAAGTAGACTTAGTGCTGTCAGTAGGAGAGCGGCTTCTTGGAGAAGTCATATGCACGTTTGATTATTTTTTTGTTGGACTTTAGATTTTTAGTATTTTATTAGACTTATTTGAATTATAAAATTTTAAATATGTCAAATTATGAGAGATTAGAAAGTTAATACTTTGATAAAATCACAAAAATTGCGATTTTCTTCTGGAGAGTTGACTTTTTATTAGTAAGAGATGTGATTTTTTTGATATTTTTATTGGATTCAAATAGGGGATATTTTCTTATTTACATGTAATATCTTAAATAAATGAAACTACAAATTTTAACATTTACTTAAATGGTATTCAGGTCAATAATACACCAAGTCTTTAATATTTTATACTTTTCTTGTATTATTATAGTAGTAATAATACACAAAATCTTATGTTTCATATATTATGAATGCATGTATGATTGGTTTTTTATGCAAATATTAGTTCTTTCAATTTATCAGATTTTCCCTCATTTTTGCTGTTTTTTTTCTGTTTTTTCCTGAATTTTCTTGAATTTTTCCCAAAAAAAACCATTTTATAAATTGGCCGATCCAGGATCGGCCAGACTTCCCTTGGATCCATGGGATCTTGCGATCCGATCCGATCCAGGATCGGATCGAGCCTGGTCGATCCCGATCCCGATTCCGATCCTGCCTTCCATGCCTGGGGCCACGAGAGAGAGAGAGAGAGAGAGAGAGAGAGAGAGACCACGGTCTCCTCCCTCTTTCCTCCTCTCGCGATGAAAGCAAGGAAGAGAGGGGGGGTGCCGGAGGTCTTCCTCCTCCTCTTCTTCTCCTAGCAGCGGTGGCGAGGACCAGTGGCGGCGGCGCACAAGCAGGCCGGCGGGGGCCAAGGGAAGCAGAGGCGGCGGCGCATAGCAAGCAGGGGAAGTCCCTTGCAACATGGTAAGCAATCTGGCGAGATCTCGCGAGAATATCAGTCTCGGCCCCTTCCCGAGAAACGAGAAGGCCGAGATGAGTAGTCAGGGTTAGGATCCTCTTCAGGTAGGGTTGTCAGGATCTCTTCAGGCAGGGTTGTCAGGATCCCCTTATTTACCTGAATGTTATTTAAGTAAATGTTAGTATTTATAGTTTCATTTACTTAAGATATTACATGTAAATAAGAAAGTACCCCCCATTTGAATCCAATAAAATATCAAAAAAATCATATCTCTTACCAATAAAAAGTCAACTCTCCCATTGAAGAAGAAAATCATGATTTCGATGATTTTAGTGAAATGCTAACTTTCTAATCTCTCATAATTTAGCTTATCTAAAAATTTGATAAATCAAATAAACCACATGGAACACTAAAAATTCAAAGTCCGGAAAAAAAAAAGTCAAACGTGCATGGGACTTCTCCAAGGGAGCCACTCTCCTACTAACAACATTTAGACTGTTTGAGACCTCTCAAGATTTGGTCAAACCTAAACTATCATCACCCAAACTCATGAGAATTCACTTTCTAGTTTCTTTATTTATTTACCTGTGTTATATTAAATATATATATAATAATCCTATGCGAATCAGACCGATGTCTATCAGATCGAATCAGGGCGAACCCGATTCAGTCCGAATCACCGCTCCAACAAACCATGATGTGAACCTATGTCATCTATGGTTGAGACTTGAGAATGTATGTAATTATCTATGTTCCTTAAGGAATTATCTATGTGAACTTATGTGATCCACACTTTTATGTTATCCTGATCTTCCGAGATCTTACCGAGATCTCTCCGAGATCTCTTCTCTTTGACCCTCTCGAGATGAAGCCGAGATCCGATATAGCAAACCTTGCCCTGCGGCGGGCGGCACAGCAGGCAGGGGAAGGCTTCTGTGGCGGCAGCAGGCTAGCAGGGGGAGGCTCCTGTGGCGGCGACAGGGCCAGCAGGGAGAGGCCGACCTTCCTCCTCCTCTTCCACCAGAGGCGGCGGCGGCAGAGGTGAGGTTCTCCCCCCTTTTTTCTTTTCTTATTTTTTTCTCTTCTATCTTCTTTTCTTTGGGCAAAAACCGGTGCAACAGAGGGCTAACAGCTTTCGCTGGCACACTGGAATTATCATTTTCTTGTTTTCAGAAAAGGTAGACTACAGTCACTGCACTGCCTATTTTTATTTTAAAAAGAGAGACTGTACAATCAGAGGTGAGGAGAGGTTCCTTGACCTCAAAAAAGGAAGAAAAAGTTGCCTTCCCTTAAAAAAAGAAAACTCAGGGTCTGTTTGGTAACACTTATTGAATCTCTATTGTCTGAAACGATTAGACATTGGAGATTAAGATTGTTTGACAATTATCTTAATAAATATCTGAAAATATGTCTATCATCTTAAATACATCTTAAAAAAAGTGATGGCTAGGCCACTTTTTTTTTTCAGATCTCTACTGTGTCGTCCGTGAGGGTGGGGAAAGAAGAAGGCATGGAGGAGAGGGAAGCTGAGATGAGCGAGTCCGGAGGGTGGGGGTGGCTCGCCGGGATTTTGGGCGACGTTGCCGGCGAAGAAATAGGAGGAAGACGAGCCCTTGAGGGCGGCGAATCTGGCGACGAGATCGTCCTGGATCTTGCTTGCCTCGGCGTGCCCCGACTTCCCCTCCGATGGCGGACCGTCTAAGCCGAGAGCGGGCGGGGATCGCATAGTTGCAACCCTTCCTCGAGAAAAAGCACAGATCAGCAGAGAACCTGTCAGGAGCAGCAAAAGGCAAGCAATGCTGTCTGTCGTTAAAAGGATCGGAGAGGAGGCAAGAGAGATCGGGAGAGGGAATATGCCGAATCTGTGAGGGTTTTGAGTTGAAACGAACGAAGGGTAGGTAAGGAGAAAGAGGAGAAAGTACCAACCCCGTCGGAGAAGGGGGCATGCGCGGACGGTTCAAGGCATGAGCGGACGATCTCCTTGATGAGAGAGATGGAGAGGGCGGTGTTGACGAGGAGGAGGGTTAGCACACCCTCCGATGGCGCCGGCAGGCTGGAGATGCCCATCTTGGCCGACGAACTGGAGGAGACCCCAGATCTGGGCGGGTTCCCACGGGATCGGTGACGCGCTCGGGGCGAAGCAACGCGAATGGAGTGGGGGACCAGATCCCGGAGCTTACCAGGACGGGGAAGATCGCTGTACTCCGGATAGATCAGATCTGACCGAAATGGGAACCCTCTTAGATCCGGCTCCGCGGAGAGATGTTCAGCTGGCAGGGCTGATCAACACGGCAGCGCCAGCAGCAGCAGGGACGCAATGGCAGAACAACCAGAGAGGATATTTAAGTGAAATAATATATTAATTCAGATGTCATTTAAATTAGTTATCAAACAGTTTTTAATAGAAGTCTGATATATTTTAAGTACTTATTAAATTACAAATTTAGACAATAGATAGAAAATTAGACATTAGATATTTTAAAAAAGTGTTATCAACACCACCTCAGTAGAGAAACAATTCACCATTGCTTTGACTAAGTGCATACTTCAGTTTCATTAATAGCTTTAGACAGTATATTCTATACATTGACCTTCCTTTGACTATACTATCATTCCTTTTCTTTCCTTCCATATGCACCATCAACTGCTGCCGGTATAATGTGGAATAAAGAAGATGCTATGCCATCTTTGAAGTTTGAAGTAGTTGGCCCTTTTGTGACAGGCTGCAAGAGAGAGGGAGGAAGGAGATGCAGACAAGAGACCAGTCCTGGGTTGCAGTTTTGAGACAGAGACCCCCAGACCACCTAAACCATATCTATTTTACATGTAGGGTTACACTCTGAACGATACATGGACATGAAGCCCGTCACATATGTGTGCAGGGGACACTAGTATAACACAGAATACACAGTAAATAACTAGAAGAAAACACAAGAACAAGAGGGAGAGATGGAGAGGAAGAAGAAGAGCGAGAGAGTTTGAGAAAAGGGGGTGGCCAGAATAATGGGTCGGCCTCCTCACATGCTCTATTTATATAAAATAGTGAAGAATAAATTACAAGTATGCCACAAAGGCAGAAATACCTTAACTGCCTTTACTCTTACTACACATAATATAAGATATAAGGGACAAAAATTCCCCTGCAATACCACAACGGTCTACACTCCCCTGCAAGCTGAGTATAGATGTCTTCAATACTCATCTTGGACAAAATAGAAATAAACTAATCTTGAGACTATCCCTTTGTGAATACATCAGACACTTGATCTCCAGAACAAACATGATGAACAAATCTCTCCCGAATCCAACTTCTCTTGAATACAGTGATAATCAATTTCAATATGCTTTGTCCAATCATGCTACACTAGATTATTAGCAATATTGATCGCCACTTGATTGTCACAATTAGGGCTGCAAATGGAATCCAAAATTCTGACTCAATTTCGATAAAACTTATCGATTTTGGAATTGAAAAATGATACCGATAGTTTATCAAAATCGGTATCGGATATTCCGATAAATTATCGGAATTGAAATCGGTATTAGTTATTCCGATAAATTATCTATAAACTTAAAAGACAATGTCATGATAAACACCTTAGCTTATCAGAATTTCGGTTCCGATAATATAATTAGAATCAGAACGGAATCGGAATTAACCATTCCGATTTTATCGGAATTGAAATCGGAACTATATTCGTTTATCGGAATCAGAGTCGGAAACTATATTTCCGGTTCCGAATTCGACCCGTTTGCAGCCCTGGTCATAAAGATTCATAGGTACATGAACGTAAACACTGATATATTGCAAGAAAAGATTGATTCATAACATTTCTATAACATCATGAGCCATAGCTCGATACTCTGCCTCTCCACTTAATCTTGCACAAAGAGTTTGCTTTTTGCTATGCCATATAACTAAGTCCCTACCAAGGGAGGTACAATACCCAGTGGCAGACTGTTGTCATCTTGGGAGCCCACCTAGTTTGCATTTGTGTAACCTTCTTCATTGAGATGTGAAGATTTTGTTTATAGCAACCAATTGCCTAGGCACATGGATGGCATAGTCGAGTCGAGATGTTGGGTCGGACCTAGTTGACCCCAACCCGAGTCGGGTCGGATCGGTAGATCCGCCCGACTGCAATGGAGTCTGGCCGATCCAAGATCGGACAGGTTAAAAAATGATAAAAAATGAGGAAAAATCAGAAAATTCTGAAAATCAGAAAAAATTGCAGAAAATTATGAAAAAACATACAACATTCATTGAATACAAACACAATGAAATTCAAATCTTATCGTGTTCATGTATCATAAAGAACAATACATGATTAAGACATAATGATTATGTTCATACATTGAAAAAAATAGATACATGTACAAGTTTATAACATGAAATAAATAAAATACCTTGTCAATTTGACATTTATGAACCTTCATCCTCTGCCTCATGAGATTGAGTAGATGGCCCATAGTCATGTCCTCCATACTAGGTATATCCAAAGCCAAACAAAGAATTGCCGATGTCTTAGAATCCTCTTTGGATGCCTCGAGGTGTCGTTGCTTGTTGGCTTGAACTTTCTTCTTATTGTCTTAGAGTGAAGAAACTACCATACCCAATAGTTTGAATATTGCCCAAGTAACTTGTCCCACTACTAGAGCTGATATCTGAATATGACAATTTTAGGGGACTAAAAATGGGTGGATAAGAAGGCCTATATCCCCAATCATGCCCTGCTTGCCTTTGTTGGCCTTCATATCCCCCATGTTGTTCTTGTGCTTCTCCTTGGCTTCCTTCTTATTGATGGGGTGGTACTGAATTGAATAATCCTCATATCCTGAAAGGATACCCTAAACCCATAACCTCCTGTGGCTCCAGTACCTGCAGCAGCACCATCATCATCATTAGGTGATTGAGTGGAGTCATCACTCCTAAGTCCCAACTGCTTTTCCTTTCATAAGCATCTTTCTTCGACGTTGATAATGCTTTTGCTTTGCCTCATATAATCTAGCCAAGTGAGGTGGTAGGGGTGGAGCCTTAGAAAATGGCTCCCCAATATGTCTCCTGACTCTCCTCAGGAGAGTCCTCTGTACGATCTTGTGATTTTCTTCTTGGTTCTTCTGTTCTTCTTTCCTTGTTGGACTTTGTTTTTTTCTTGCCTTTGTCTTTCTTTCTTTTGGGTCCAATTGAGTGGTAGATTTTCTGAATTCTGACTGAGATGAAGAAACTTCTGAATTCTGGCTGAGATGAAGAAAGTCTAGTAGTCTTCTGTACAGTGGCAGATCTTCTTAATTCGGGCCTTTGACCTCTCTCAGGAACAGACGCATATCCAGGTACATGTTCTTCTAATTCTACATCTTTTGCACATGCCTAAACTAGGCGATCATCAGGATGAAACTCAGGTATCTCTCCCTTAGCTCTCGTCGGTGTTCTTCATTTAGCAATTCATCCATATCTATCTTAGGAACTACCTCCTCAAATGTTCTACTAGCTAGTTGCATGAATCATTGTTTGCTGGATCGGATCGAATCGGTCTGATTCGGCCGAATCAGATCGAATCAGGAGAAACCCGATTCGCCCGATTCCCATGCGAATCGATCCGATTCTGGCGAATCGTGGCTGATCAGGAAAAACCCGATTCGCCCCGATTCCCCGATGCGTCGAACCTTGGCATGAATCACTGCCTTTCTAACTTTTGCCTTTCTTCTTTTTGCTTCACCCTTAAATGCATATTATAGTGGCAATAAACCAACTTCTTTAGCCTATCCACACCCAGTCTACTGCGGATTTTCGTATGAATGAGGCTGAATGTACTCCAATTTCTTTCACATTGGCTAGAAGAAGTGGTTTGACTTAACACTCTCACTGCAACATACGTTAAAGGATTTGTGCCAGCTTGCTGGTAATTTACTTGAATCCACCGTTCAACTGTTGCAATAAAAGGAGTGAACATTAATCAATTTATAATGGTGATTTTTTAAATGTGATAAATTTACGATTTTTGACAAACAATTCTCATCTAAAATAACCTGGAGTGAGTCTTTGAGCTGCACGCCTCATGTCATATGCTCCATATATCCCAAGTTTCATCCTATACCTCTCCACCTACAAAATGGAAGATATAACATATGTCAAATAATCGTTGCAAAATGAAACATGCATACATATGCAAAGAAACATTCTATCCTACCTCTGCCATTGCATCTAATCTCTCATTCATTGTCCTTGCTAGGCGAGTGATGGCGTTCATGGTGCTTCTCATCACTTCTCCATCATTATGCACATTATCTTTGTATTGAAATCTAGGGTTGAAAAAATACCCTGCATATGATTAGATTTTTCAGCATGGTATGATAAAAATTCAGGAATTAATTAGATTCAATAAATTACCTGCAGCATGAAGATCATGGTGGAGACTCTCTCCCTCTCTTGTCAATGATGACCCACCATTTTCTGTATACTTTGAGATTCCTTTCTCTCAAATGTTCCTTTGCTCTGTCCATTGCCTCGTACAAATATCCCATATCATTTTTATCATCACCATCAACCATTCTAAGAACAAGTACTAGAGGCTCTATTACTTTGAGGTAGTAAGAAATTCTCTCCCAAAATCGTGCATTGCTAATCAAATCTTGTACTTGGAGAGCAACATCTTTACTTTCAGCTCTAAGAGTGTTTACATGTTGCAAACATTGCTGAGAATTAATCAATTGGTCCAATTGATGCCTATATTTCATGAGGCTCTCCAAAGAAATAAAATTTGATGCAAATCGAGTGGGACCAGCACGAAGAAGATCTCATCCATCTATGTATTGTCTCATTATATTCAAAATCCTATTGTGACCATAAATAAATGAAGTGATCATTTGAGCATCATCAATGAGGCCATGAATATGTGGATCTCTGCCTATGTCCTCCATCATCAATCGATACAATGTGCTGCACAAGGAACCCAATAGAGATGTTCTCTTTTTTTCATCAATAATTTACCAGCAGCCTTGTAGCTCGCTTCATTGTCAGTCACAACCTGTACAATATTTTCTTCACCCACTTCCTCCACAACTTCATCCATTAGTCTAAACAAGTAATCTGCATTCTTGATGTTATCAGATGCATCAACAAATTTAAGAAAATAGTACTCTCACAGCAATAAACTAGGAAATTAATCATAGATTTTCTTGTGGTCCTTGTCCAACCATCACATATAATGGTGCAACCACGTTCTTTCCAAACAATTTTGAAGCCATTAACCTATCCTTTCCACTCATCATACTCCTCATCAAGCCCAGCATCATAAATGTACTTCCGTGTGGGAGCCTTAAGACCAGGCCCAACTTTTGCAATTGCATCCAACATAGTCTGGAAATATGGGTTCTCTGTCGTATATGCCGGCACACCTGCATGTAAAAATCATTTCACAATACCTTTGATTGCTCCCTTTACTGCCTTTGTAGTGGTTTTGACTCCTTTCAAGGCCTGCTTGATAGAAGGTTGCTTTATAGACCTTGATCTATACAAATATGTATCCATGGAACCCTGTGTAGGATTATGAACATCTGAGAGTCTACCTCCACACCCTAATGCATCGGCAGCCCTATGAACTGATGTGCTCTTAGGAAGAGATCTCCTAGAGTCATCTCTAGACAAATGTGACCCTGATGTCCTCAAGCCCCTTCGTCTATCATCTTCCTCCACATAAGAACGCCGACTAGCACATGCAGCTGCAGTGAACTCAGGATCAAGATCATCATCATCATCATCATCATCTTCATCATTGTCCACATTGATTGGTAAACTATAATCTCTACTAATCTGTCGCCCACAAATCTCATCTTGAAGCTGTTGTTGCTGCTAAGTTGTCAATATTTTTTCAGTTTTTTTTCCCGTTCATGTACGCTTTCATTTCATTCCTAACTTCAAGTGGACATGATGGGCATTTTGCTACATTTCCTGAAATCCCAGCAATTTGTTGTTTAAGACATATATGCTTCCAAACATCTCCTTTGCACATGAATTACATTTCACTTTTTTATGCCGTGCATCAAGGAGAGTACCATGAGCCCAACCAGGATTAATGGCCTGCTCCACCTCTTGCTCTTGATGTTCTTGATCTGCTATATTCCTGTATAAGAATGCAATTTAATTGCATGTTAATTACATTAATGACACAAAATCCCTAATTTTTAAACCCTAATTAGGGTTCAATTTGGAAATTTTGGGGAAAATGGGTCATGCATTATAATTGAATCTACAAACAAACTCTAATCAACTCAAATGACTACATTGGACGCTTAATTGCATATTAATTACATTAATGACACAAAATTTCTAATTTTTTAACCTAATTAGGGTTCAATTTGAGGATTTTGGGGAAAATTGACCATGCAATGTAATTGAGTCTACAAACAAACTCTAATCAACTCAAATGATTGCATTGGACACTCAATTGCACATTAGTTGCATTTATGACACAAAATCCCTAATTGTTAAACCCTAATTAGGGTTCAATTTGGGGATTTTGGGGAATGAGGGTCATAAACATCTTATCAATACTATTTATCTATAGATCTATAACATATTCAATATTTCCTATTTTTCATATTTTTTTTAAAAACTCATCGTGCACAGAAGGAAGAGAGAGAAGAGAACATAAAAAGAGAGAAAGAAGTGGCGGCAGCGTGCAGCGGCGCCGACGGCGAGCCTCCTCGGGCTCCGGCGATGGCGGCGAGGGAGGGGACCTCCGGAGGGGGGGCAGGGGGCTGGGAGGTTGGGAGGGGGCGACTGCGCAGACAGACAGCTCTGTCTGCGCAGTCCCGTGACTCCCGATCCCTCCTTAAGGAGGGATCCGCAGGAGTCGCCCTGGTCGGGCCGGATCTGCCTGGAGTCGGACAACTACAGGCGGATCTAGCCCGACTAGGGCCGAGTCCATTAAACATGGCCCCGCTTCCCGTGGAAGCGGCCTGGAGTGAAGTGGAGTCGGGTGGATCGGTTAGAGTCGGGCCGACTCCACTCGATTCCGATCGATCACCCCGATTTCACCTTGTACCGTGGTGGTTGGTGTGCTCCCCTCACCCCCCCCCCCCCCCCCCCCCCCCCCCCCAAATCAGGTCGCCATAGACCGATTCCGCTCCGAGTCTAGCTAGTACATGCATGCTCCGAGTCAGCCGACTTTGGCATCCATGTTTTGACTGACTTAATATTTCTCTAAAATCTCTCCATGGCTTGCACATGGGATGTGCATAGCACATGCATGTACTGGCTAACAACACTCACAACAAAGCAATGTTAGGTCTTGTTAGAGACAGTAATTTTCCAACGAGACATTGATATATCCCCTTGTCTTGATCTGACAACAACTCAACAGTTATCTCACCTTGACCATGATTGTGAAATTTTTAGATAGACAAAATTATGAGGGATTAGAAAGACGTTATTTTGATGGAATCACAAAAATCATGATTTTCTTCTTAGATGAGAAAGTTGACTTTTTATTGGTAAGAGATATGATTTTTTTTATATTTTTATTGGATTCAAATGGGGGGACTTTCTTATTTACCTGAACATCATGTAAGTAAATGTCATTACTTACATGATGTTCAGGTAATAAGTATATATCTGGTTCTAGATCTGGTCCGATTCAGGCTGATTCCATTACTTAAAAACAATTCCTGCCTGAATCGGGCTAGAGTGGGTGGAATCGGGGGTGATCGTGCGGAATCGGTTTGGATCGGGTTGATCCGGTCCGATTCCACTCAACCCACCCTGATTCCACTTAAAATCTTGAGGGGTCGACATTCCACCCCCAAATTTGATCGACACCTGTCGATTCTAGCTCGAATCGGTCGATTACGATCCGATTTGGCCGATTTTGCCATCCATGAATGTAACCGTTGTATCTTCAAGAGAGAGTCCCATTCCGAGGAGGCGTTGGCTTATTGTATTTGTGATAGGGTCAAGGAGTGGGTGTGCATTTTATCAAATGTAAATCATTCGATGTCTCCCATTTTGGCACCTCAGGAGATTAGTGTCTTTTACACCTCCTTGGCGTCTTTTGAAGTATAGGTGTTGGGGGGTTGGTCTTTTTTGGGTTTTGACCCACCTGTACTTGTACATTCTCTTTCTCTTTCTCAATATATAGTTATATACATGTGGAACTTTCCACTTTCCAAAACACACACACATATATGTATAAGCATTCATTAATATGATATGTATACTATAAAGATATACATATTAATTATGTCTACATATATCATAAACACACATGTATAAACAAATGATGCCTGCCCCTTGCTTTGCAAATTATTATTTTTTTTTTTGTAGGGGCTCTGCCTAGGCTAATCCATACAGAATTGATTCCGCACTCCTTGTGTAAACATCTTGATGAAGGTCACCATTAAGAAGAGGTGCTTGACATCAAGCTGATGCAAACCGCAAAGACCAATCAAACTGAATGACGAGAGAGAACTACCTATACAAACTTGAGCTTTGTAACGAGAGCAAAAGTCTCCAGATAATCCACACCATACATTCTGAGTAACCCATGAGCAACATGGCACGCCTTGTAATGCTGCGTAGAACCATGAATATATACTTGATGGTGTAAACCCAACGAGAACCAACCACGCTTTTGCCAGCCGGAAGCTTAACCAAGTCCCAAGTGTGAATCTGCCACAAAGCCAGCAACTAATTCTTCATAGTGGCCACTCACTAGGGTTTTCTAATGCTTCTGTGAAGTTTGAAATATGAGGAATATGGACAGCAGAATAGCAGCAAGAAAAGAAGAATAGGAAGGGGACAGTCATAAATAAGAAACAAAATCCGAATTAGTATGATTGTGAATGGAAATAGGAAGGTTAAGATCAAGATAACATTACCTTGAGACTCCGTAGAGTCGTGGGATGGATGATCTATGGGAGGAACCAATTTGTGCCAAGTGTGCTGGGAATAAGTGAGAAAATCTGGCGCCAATACATCTAGTTGGGTGTCAGAAGGAACAGACTCTGCAGAGAAGGGAGACATGATGGCTGGAAAAGGAGAAATAGGAAGAGGAAGCAGAGAGAACACACAACACTCCCCCTGAGGCGAACATTGCAAAGGGTAATAAGATTCAAACTCAAAGAAGGTGACATCTTTCAAGACATTTATCCGAACAGTAGAGGGATTGAAACACTTGTAGTCCTTTTGTGTAGGACAGTAGCTAAGAAAGACCCTTCGAATTGCCTCGAGGATCTAATTTTGCAGAATTAGGACGACCCCCTCACTGACTAGTCAGACCATCTAGGCGGTGAGTCGAGTGACTGGAGTCCAAGTTGGTTATTTTTCATGATTTTTTTAAATTTTTTATGCATGACGTTTGCTGATTATTAATGTTCAGGCCTTCAGGGTATATACATGTCATATGTAAAGACGTAAGCATCATTAAAATAATCTGATTGAGATTTAAAGAACATACCTGTAGCTCAAAGGTCGTTGATGTCATATGTATACTATGAGCCAGCACACTCAAGCTGCTTGTTAAATTTATGATGAATATTTTCAGAAAATGGAATTTCTTACATCGACATTTTTTACTACTGAATAAGTGAATATTAGTATTGTATAAAAAGTTATTCTTTTAGTGTTATTTTCAGAGGAAACAGAAAAAAATAGAGTAATATCACAAGAAACCCATAAAAAGTAGCAGAAGAATTGAGAAACTATATCAATGTAATCATAAAACTTATGAGTTCCTAGTATGGGCCCTATGGGGAGGGCTAGAGGAGCATTGGTATTACCATACTGGAGTAGAATTGTAGGAGTAGCAGGAGGACAAAGATGTGAACCAAAGAGAGGGAAAAAAGGGGAGAGGGGGACCAACCATTCTACACCGTACCAATTTTCCTGTCTGCTTGTATAGAACCATCAGCCATCGTCGATCTTCTACAAACTAAAGATCATGAGGTAAAATGAACTTCCTGTAAGGATGATAGAAGCTCTGAAAGGTTTAAGGTCCATCTTTGGCATAATTTCACATGCTACCATGTCCAGGAGATCTCATGGTCAGCCTATTGAGACGAGTTAAAATCCAGATAGAATGACTGAATGAGTATTAGTCTCTAACATAACTATACTGCTCTATGGGATGCCAAAATAGAATGTCTACCATGAATGGTGGAAACAGGTGGAAGGGGGTGCTTGAAGGGATACAGTTTAGAAACCGATTGCATTTCCAATTTTAACTGATCCAAGCTAGAGACAAGGCTTTTCAAGGTTCTACATGAGTCATGTCCCTGGTCCATTCATAAGCTCCAATTATTGAATATTTTGTTTACCTTTCTCACCTTGTAAAGAAACTGAGATTACACTATACATGGTTGCAGTTTTGCTTTCTTTGGAGTTTGAAGATCAATTCTTAAAAAGGTGCATGGGCCCTGAGATAAACAGTTATATGAACTTGCATTTGGGTCTTTGCATGGCTTTGTAGAACAAAGGAAATTCAAGATTGGTTTTGCTCTGGGGTCCTAATCTTGTAAGAACTTCTCCAAGTCTTAGTATTGAGCATTCTGTCTGTGCATAGCTTGTTATCTTAGTCAGCCAACAGTTATGAATGATTTATTTTTTCATCTGTAGTCTTTAGAGTAATTCCTTTTCTTTCCCAGTTTTCTGGTTACATGGTATATGTTTTACTTCTCTCTGTCATTCAGCTATTTATCATGTCACTCGATCTTACTGTTTCTGTTTGATTAAGATATTTTCCAGAAATGCACAACTGGAGGCATTCGTCTGAAGTCTATCACTGTTTACCCGATAAAATCATGTGCAGGATTCAGCATAGATAGTTGGCCTCTGAGCCATACTGGTTAGTTTCTTTTTTATCTATCTTTAATTCTCTCTAAATACATATGGAGCTCTAACATATTATGATACATTTGATATTTCTTCTTTCACATAAGAGAATGTTTCTTGCAAACAAACCCATGCATCATCTGTTATGGATTTGCCTTGCATGCATACCATTGTTCCAGAGGTTTATGCCATGTATTCTCTGCGGCTAACTTTCCTGAATATGTAGCTGGGAGGAGGATTAGCATGGAATTCCAAACTGGATCGGTCAGAATCAGATCAGCATGGCTGATCCCATCTGATCTGGATCAGATCAGCTGAGTCAGTCTATTCACGTAAAGGCAGCCAATCCAAGATTGGCCTGATTAAAAGATTTTTAATTACTTAAAAATTCCGTAACTGTCAATAAAATATAGATAAATTCTAGAAAATAAAAAGAAATGAAGAAGGAGAGAGAGGGGGGGGGGGGGGGGGAGGAGGTCAACCGTTCCCTGGATCCTTGGCTTCTTCCCCGCAACAACCCCATCACTCCTCCCATCCATGCTAGGGATGGAAGTGTTGGTTTTGGACTCGGTTTTGGCCTGGTCCGAAACCATTTCAGTTTTGTTTTGCCGGTATCAGGCGAGTTCAAGTGATTTTGTCTTGAGATGGTTTCGGACTAAGGGGTGTCGGTATCAGCTAGGTCTGAACCCATACATTTCGGCCCTAAATGTATCGGTTTCGGCCGATACTGACAACCATGGTTTGGCGTGCCGGATCGAGCCGGGCCGATCCCCCCGAATCGCATCGGATCAGGGAGGATCCGATGCATGGCTCGCTCCGATGCGCCCGGATCTTCAATAAGAGTTCTGGCCGAATGCAAGCGGATCGAACCGAATCGGTTCGATCCGCCCGAATCGGATCGGATCAGGAAAAACCCGATCCGGTCCGAATCGGGGATGCGCCAAACCTTGCTGACAACCATCCGTGGCTATTTCCTCTTGCTCCCCACTGTCACTGTGCCTCTGGTCTCTGTCCCCTACTCCCATCTATTCTTATCATCTCTGCCTTCATTGACTCCTTTTTTTTCTCCTTTCAAGAGATCATGTGGTGTCAGCGGCTGCGATGATGATTGCTAGAAGCAGGGGTGTGAAGATGGTTGGGGATCACAGGAAAGGGGGACGATCGGGAAAAGCAGAAGAAAGGGGGAACGGGGACGCGGGGGGGGGGGGGGGGGTTATTATGGAGTGGTCGTACCAACAGAAGATTATACTATTATAATATCTAGTTTCTAGAGAGGGGAGTGGTCTAGATGAGGGTTATCTACATGAGGGTGGCCTCTTATGCACAACGTCTCACGTTGATGTTGGAAGGACTACTACTAGCGATTTGGGCAGTGCTTCCGCTTTTGCTGTTAATGGTCACGAGCAGGGGCCATGGACATGGTCGTTCTCCATGCTCTCACTATGGAAGGTCGAACCATTAATCTGACTTCTGTTGGAAGATATATGGATGTGGAGGGAGCAAGTCCAATCCCCCTGCTCATCTTGGAGTTACTTCATACTCTGCAGGTACAGATGTGTCTATGGTATAGCTGCAGCAGATAGGTTCCACTGTTACATCTTCCCAGTGGTCTACGGGTGGAGTGATGTTGTCCCGGGAAGAATACAAGGCATTCCAACATCTTCTTAAAGGCCCTGCAGTGTCTTCCTCTTTCCATGTTGTTTCAGCTTCATCCTCATGTAGCATTCTTGCTGTTCACTGTCCCTCCTAGATTGTGGACTTTGGAGCTTCTTGTCGCATGATTGGTGATTGCTTCTTGTTTTTCTCCCTTGATCTCTCTAGTTCTCATGCATTTCTAGGTGTTGCCAATGACTCCTATTCTTCCATTGCAGGCAGAGGCATTGTTCAGTCTTCTACTCTCGCCTTGAATGATGTTCTCTAGAGACTCTATGTTCCTAAATTTCTTGTTAATCTTCTTTCATTAGCATGAAAACTTGGTCTCTGAACTGTTCCGTGATGTGTTATCTGTCTCATGTGTGTTTCAAGATTTCTGAACGAGTATGGAGTGGTGGAGGAGACGAGTTGTGAGTTTTATACTATCTCTTTACTGATCAACCCATGGAATGCAGAATCAGCCAATCCGAATTGGGCTGGATCGTTGAAATTCTGGCCGAATCTGCCAGAATCGGACTGAACCGGTCCGGATCGGCCGATCCCAATCCTGCCGATTCTGCCACAAGATTTTTTTTATTATATGTTAATTAATGCATGTATTAAACCATCAGTTTACATATATAAACTAATACATATGTATATACACACAAATTAATGTCTAATATGGTTGTGTACATTAAGTTACATATTTTTGTAGATAAGTAAACAAACACATATTGGCATGTATATGCATATATATATATATATATGATTACATATTCAATATATATATATTATATATATATATATATATATGTATTGTATATATATGTATGCATTAACAATATATATGTACATATTGTTATTATATTTACATTAATATATGATTGTACGTGCATTAACACATATATGTATAAACTATAAAGTGTTTATGAAATGATATATATATATTATAATGATATACATATTAATTATGTCTATACATTAATAGATATGTGTGTGATTATGTAATTTGTTCAGGCGGATTGGCCAATCTGATCTGGATCGGGATCAAGATCGGCCCAGGCTGATCCCTGGGCCGATCCTATCTTTTCTTCCATGAATCGACCTCTCCAGAATTGTCCTCAGTCATTGTCAGCATTAGAGACCTTTTATTGGTGGCATTGTTGTTTGGGTCATCCATCTCGTTCAAAACTCTGTGAAGTCATCTCAATTCCATCGACAATCAATGAGTTTCTTGTGATGCCTATGAATTGGGCAAACACCATAGAGTGTCCTTTCCATTGCGTCAAAATAAAGTAAGCTTTGCTTCCTTCATCTTGTTCATTTTGACATCTAGGGGCTCTCTCCTATAACCTCCAGACTCGGATTTTCTTACTTTGTTACTTTCGTAGATAATTTCTCGTGTAATACATGGGTATTTTTGATGAAATGAAGGTCTGATGTACTTCCAATTTGCAAAAACTTTTGTGCTGAAATAAAATCTTAGGCATCTTTTGCCTCCTTGTTCTTCTTATGAGATTATTCATCAAACATCATATGTGTCTACATCACAACAAAATGGGTTCCTGAGAGGAAGAACAAACATCTCCTTAATGTTGGTCATATTGTAATTTAACACATGAATGTTTCTAAACAATATTGGGGAGATGCAGTCCTTACCTCTTATTATCTTATAAAGTGTGTCCCAAGGAATGTGTTAGATGGAATCACCCTTGTGTTTAAACCCTGGTTTGCCTCCTTCCCTCCTGTCCCTAGGTATTTGGGTGTGTTACAACCAGGATGCACCGAGAGAACCAAACCACGGGTACGGTGGTTGAGAGAATCATCTCATCTCCAGCCACCACCCACCTATATATATATGAATTAAGCATAGGACAATCGCCTCAAACCATGATAGAAATGCCCCTGGCTAATGACTACCCAGGGTGCACACCTAATAGTCCAGAAAAGACAGAATAACAAATAATAAGAGGAGGACCAAACTACGCTTCGCCTTCTTCACACTCTCTCTCAAGCTGAGCATAGATATCTAACATGCTTAGCTTGCTTAGCATTCCTCCGAAATCATCTTTTGACAAACTCTAGTAAGAACATCAACAATTTGTTCTACAGATCGGACATAAAGCAGGCACAACTCTCTGGAGTCTAACTTCTTCAGGATGAAGTGCCTATCCAACTCTGTGTTTTTTACGATCATGTTGAACATGATTGTTAGCAATGCTGATCGGAAATGCTGATTGCTACCTTGTTTTCACAGTAAACCTTCATGGGAAGCACCGCCTTAACTCCAATGTCCCCTAGGTGAATCTTCAACCACAAAAACTCTGCTATGGCTTGTGCCATGGCTCTATAGTCAGCCTCTGCACTTGACCTTGCACGAACAAATTGCTTTTTGCTTCTCCAGGTAACAAGATTTCCACCCAAGTAAATACAATGCCCAGATGTTGACCTTTGATTATCTTGTGATCTAGCCCAATCAGCATCAGAGAACCCTTCCAAACACAGCTGACCTTTCTTGCTAAATAACAGACCTTTTCCTGGACAGGTTTTGATAATCTTAAGATCCAGTCAATGGCTTGCATGTGCTTAGTTCTGGGAGCATGCATGAATTGGCTGACCACATTGGTTGCATATGTAATATGCGGCCTGGTCAAGGACAGGTATATACGTTTTGCAACCATTTTCTGATACTTGCCTTTTTCAGCCTCTGAGAGGGCTTCCCCATCAAGAATACTAAGCTTGTGGTTCATTTCAATTGGAGTATCAGTGCCAGTGGGTTACTTCCCATTTTCCCTCTCTTTCAGCAAATCAAGGGCATACTTCCTTTGAGAAATATGAATGCTGCCGTGAGATCTTGCAACTTCAATCCCCAAAAAATATTTCAAGGGACCAAGATCTTTAATCTCAAATTCCTTCGCTAGATTATCTTTTAGCTGCTGGATTGCAACAAGATCATCACCTGTAACCATCATATTGTCCACATATACAAGAAGGATAACAACCTGTCCACCCTTCCGCTTCACAAAGAGAGTATGGTCAGCATTTCTTTGTTTAAAACCCATCTTTAGCATAGTTGTTCTTAGCCTTTCAAACCAAGCTCTAGGGGACTGTTTCAGGCCATACAGTGCCCTCTTAAGTTTACAAACTTTACCATCTGTAGTCAAGCCTGGGGGAGGTTACATCTTACATGTACACCTCTTTTGTAAATTCCTCATTAAGGAACACATTCTTTACATCTAGCTGGTGCAAATCCCAATCATGGTGGACAGCAAGGGACATCAGAACCCGAACAGAGGATAACTTGGCAACTGGAGCAAATGTTTCTTAGTAATCAATAACATAGGTCTGTGCAAAACCCTTTGGCAACTAATGTTGCTTTATACCTTTCCACAGTTCCATCAGACTTGAACTTTATGGTATATACCCATTTAGAGCCCATGGGCTTCTTCCCTGAAGGTAGATCAACCAAATCCCACGTACCATTCTTCCTTAAGGCCTCTATCTCTTCTTCCATTGCTTTAACCCTCCTTGAATTCTTCAATCTTCACAGGTTCTGAGAAAGAGGAAGGCACAGTGGTGCTGGTCCTGCTAGAGATAGATGAAAGATAGGTCCGGTATGTTGAAGAAATTTGAGAATAGAGCAAGTATTTGGAGATTGGGTGCTTGGTGCAATCTCTCACACCTTTCCTACATGCAACAGGCTAATAAGGTCAGTGAGAGTTGCCAGATTTTCAGTTTCAGAAATAGTTTCAGGAACAACAGGAGATGAGGACGCAGCATCCTTATGAGAGTGGTCATCAACAAGGGTCTTGTCCCTGGGCTGTTCAGTCTCCTCTTTTTGTCTTCTAGAGTAGACCTTTCCAAACCTGGTCTTTTCCTTAGAGTTGGTTCCTTCAGCAGTCTTGAAACCATCCTTGGCATTGGCTTCTTGAACATCTCGAACAGAAGAGGACTGGGAGCTGTGGACACGGGAATTTTTTTTTGCTCTTTCCTTATTTATGTTTATGGTGTTTATTTATCTTTTGCGTATTGCGGGGCGTGCCAGCCAGCCTGCCAGGCAGAAGTAAGGGTCTGCGTAATGCAAAGAAAGAATTTTTGTATATCCGTGAAACGGATGAGTGCGCCGTGTTTTAATCTGAACTTCTTTGATTCTGTGTCTTTTAATCATCAGGCGATTGGGGTGGCGTGTGCTGGACCCCTGTCTCCATCGATCGGAATCGATGTTACATTTACATCGAGTTAAAAGCCTTAGGTGTCGTATTAACACCTGTTTCAACTCGAATACCATTTCATAGCATGGGCGAGAATATATGCATTTGTAAGGAATTCCAAGACAACATTTTTGCTTTGTTTATTTTGAGCAGAATGAGTCTAAGTTTGAAAATAGGGTTGTCTTTTTGAAAAGAGTATGAGTTTCCTTAGCGAAATTATCTTCTGAGTATTTATTCGTCTCCAGGGGCAAGATCTCAGTTGAAATAAACACATAGTTATGAACATACGAGTAAATTTTAGGACGGAATTTCCGTTTAGATGGAGTGTCCTTAAAGAATATATACATATGATTGTACTTACATGGATATGTTCTCGGGTAGAACCCCTGCATGGGCAGAGTTCAGCTCAGGATTCATATCCGTACGAACATAGACCCATGATTATATGAGTATGTATTCTAGGAGAATTTCTGTTTAGACAGAGTTTCCTCAGGAGAACATATGCATATAAGCACGAGATTATGATCATGCATATAAGCATATGAGCAGAGTCTCCTCGAAGAAATATATACATGTGAGTACAAGGCATCTAAATGTCCGTACCCATAGAGTCTTGCTCAATATGGAGGCATTTAGAGCACAACATATAAGGGTATTTAAATACCATATGTCCATAGAGACTTGCTCGATATGAACAGTATTTAAACCCCGGAAAATCCTCACAGAGACTTGCTCGATGTGGGGGACAGGATATACCGAGATACAAATATACAAGAGTATTGTGCTTGTATAGATATGTTCTCGGGCAGAACCCCTGCATGAGCAGAGTTCATCCTAAGAATCATATACATATGATCATAGGGTCATGATTATATGGATATGTATTTGAGCAGAACTTCTGCTTATACAGAGTTTTCTCAAGGAAACATATGCATACAAGCACGAGATTAGGATCATATGAATATTTTCTTGGGCAGAACTTCTGCTTGGGCAGAGTGTTCTCGAAGAAACATATACATACAAGAACAATGGCGTCTAAATGCACATGCCCATAGAGACTTGCTCGATATGGAGGCATTTAGAGCACAAATATACAAGGGTATTTAAATACCATATGCTCATAGAGACTTGCTCGATATGAACAGTATTTAAATCCCAGAAACCCCATAGAGACTTGCTCGATGTGGGGTATAAAATATACCAGGATATAGACATACAAAGGGTGTTTAAATACCATATGTCCATAGAGACTTGCTCGATATGGACGGTATTTAAACCCCAGAATCCCCACAGAGACTTGCTCAATGTGGGGATGCGGTGCGAGGGGGATGTCGTAGCCGTATACGATGGCGATCTCCCGCTTTTTTCCACGTTATCGAGCACTCCTCACTCCATATTGAACAAGGAATGGACCAATACCTTCACGCTAAACCAAAGAATTGGAAGAACGGACGGAAGGAGATTTGGAAAGACAGAAATTTGCTATTCCTGGAGTTTAATTTCAGAACAAGGGGGGTTTTTACAAGACTTGGGGGACTGGTTTACAAGGCCTTCTTGGGGGTTGCAAGGAGCAGGGTTTGGGGACAGCACTTAGGGGCTTGATGCCTTGGCCGGCCCCCCTTAAATGGAGGTTTGAGGGACTGGTTTTTTTACAAGGCTTGGGGGATTGCCAACCAGCAGGGAGTATGGAGGCTTGGAGCTTGGAGCTGGCCAGCATATGGGGGGGATTTTTGGGGCTTCATGCACCACCTGGAATGGAGGAGGTGCCTCCCCTTTTATAGGGGAGGGTCTCCTCTCCCCCCTCCCTGCTGATGCGCAGGAGAATGAGGGGGAGAGGCTCCCTGTCCGGTTGGGGGGGGGGTTCCCCCTCAACCGGTTTAATGTTAAAACTGGTTGGGGGGCGAGCACCCCCCAACCTGTTTAATATTAAACAGGTTGGGGGGGGGGTTCCCCCCCAACCGTTTAATATTAATCCGGTTGGGGGTGTGAGCACCCCCCAACCCGTTTAACATTAAACAGGTTGGGGGGGTTCCCCTCCAACCTGTTTTATATAAAACCGGTTGGAGGGGGAGCACCCCCCAACCGGTTTTATATTAAAAAGTTGGAGGGGGCCTCCCCTCCAACCTGTTTTATATAAAACCGGTTGGAGGGGGAGCACCCCCCAATCGGTTTTATATTAAAAAGTTGGAGGGGGCCTCTCCTCCAACCGGTTTAATATTAAACCGGTTGGAGGGGGAGCCTCCAACCTGTTTAATATTAAACAGGTTGGAGCCCTCCAACCGCCCTCTCTTCTCCCATTCCCCTTAGACCTAAGGGGTGTTTTGAAATGGGGGGAGATGCCTATTTTGTCCCCTTATAGGGGTACTTTTGGGATTTTTGGGAAAGGAGAGGATGTGGACAATTTCTCATGCCAACAGGAACCTAGAGTGTCAGCAGAAATATGGCAAGAAATAAAGTAGGGATCCACAGTAATCTCCCCCTCAGACAGATCCCAGGAGAAGTGACTGTGACTCAAAAAAGGTAACATCTATTTGGTAGTTGGCCTTCCCTGTCTTGTGTCAGCACACTTGTACCCTTTTTGAGTGGGAGAATAACCAAGAAAGACTTACTAACAGCTTTGGGGTCAAGTTTGCAACCTGTACCCAAGACATGGATAAAACACAAGCACCCAGATACTCGAGGAGTCAAAGGAAAAATTGGATGATCTGCGCATAAGATTTACAGGAATACGGAACCCTACAGCTTTACATGGAATGCAGAATCGCTGGGATCGGCCCTGGATCAGCCGATCCCGGATCGGTCGATTCTGGCTGATCTAGGCCGATTCCCAGCTGGGATCGGCCCGATCCAATTTCGATCCTGTTTTCCATGTGGCTTTACGGACAACATCCGATTAATGACATATGCTGCTCTAAGGACAACATCTGCCTGGTGCTTGTTGGGAATTTTGTGCTGAAACAGGAATGCCCGAGCGGTTTCCATTAGGTGCTGATTTTTTCTGTCTGCCACTCCATTTTGTTGTGGAGTATATGGGCAAGAGGATTCATGTACCATCCCTTCATCTTGCATGAATACATTCAGATTTTTCGTGAAGTATTCTTTTGCATCATCAGATCTAAACGTTTTGATTTTTTCCTCAAATTGCGTCAGCACCATATTGTTAAAAATCTGAACTGCTCTAGGGACTTTCTCTCTCGACTTCAAGAGACACCCAAGTACACAAGGAAAAATGTAGCAATAGCCACCCACAGAACACACGGGTAGGGGGACCTAAGCATCAGAATGGACCAAATCAAAAGGAGCATTGCTCTTTTTTATTGAAGTTGAAAATTGGGCTCTATAATGTTTTGCCAATTGGCAGAAAGGACACTGAAATGACTCTGGTTTAATAGACTTTAAACAATGTGGGAATAAAAGTTTCAATGACTTGAAAGAAAGATGTCCTAGTCTCCTAGATGATAATGCCATAATTTGAGCTAGTGAATTTGATTGGAATTATTGCTGGTTTTCTTAGACGGAAGGGCTGTCCTCACTTTGATGTTTAGCTGGTAAAGACCCCTATCCTCGATATCACTCCCAATCATTAGCTTGGTCTTCAAATCCTGGAATTCACAATGGGTTGGAAAGAAGATTGTGAAACAATTAAGGGATTTAGTGAGGTTGCTAAGAGACAGGAGATTTATCGAAAGGGAAGGAACATGTAAGGTAGATGACAAGGAAAGATGATCATCCAGTCTGATGGTTCCTTTGTCCGCAATTGTGGCTTGAGTACCATCATCTACCATCACCTTTTCTTGGCCAGAAGAAATAGAATAGGTAGATAAGAGACTAGGGTTACCAGTCATATGATCAATAGCTCCAGAATCAATGATCCCAGATGTATCTGTTGACTACTGGTTGAGATGTAGCACTAAGTGCAGCTCCCTCAACACTGAACTTACCCAAGGAAGTGGAAGCAAGAGCGGAGGTGTCCAGCTAAGAAAGAATCCTTTGTAAAGTAGCAATATCAGTTGAGGATAGACCCTTTATGCTAGGTACTTGAGCATTGGAAGATCCAACATCCTGAGAAGAAGTCTGAGCTGTTGTTGCATTTCCCTTGGCCTGTTTGCTGTCCTCCTTACTGCGGAACTTTAGAGGCTTATCGGGATAGAGCTTCCAACAGTCATCCACAAGGTGGTTAGATCTGCTGTAGTGACTACACTTGGTGCCGGCTTTCCCATCATCATCTTGACTATTACCACTACCCTTAGTGACTACACTTTGTGCCGGCTTTCCCATCATCATCTTGACTATTACCACTACCCTTCTTAGACTTGAAGCATTGCTGCTCAGAGCAGAATGGTCATGAAGAACATGCCCACCTGCTGTTTGAATGTCCATCGGCATAGCCTCCATCCGATTCTCTTCAACCAGCACCCTTTGATGTATTTCATCTAGAGATAAGAGCGCTAGTTTCATTGAGAATCTGTCCCCATAGTGGTTCCCACTCTGGGTTTAAAGTTTAAACCACCAAGGAACTTCAAAACTCTCCTCTTCTAAATGAACTTCAAGTGCCTTTTGTGATCAGGAGGTATCCCATTTATCAGCATCATAGTAGTCGAGTTCATCTCAGTGTTTGTAAGGTAGTGAAATAATCCGTAACAGAAAGTGTACCTTGCTTTGCCCCATACAGAGCATTCTCCAACTGATAGACCCTAAGAGCATTCTTTTTTTCGCCATACATCTTTTCTAAGAACACCCACATGTCTCTATCCGTTTCCTTCTGCATACTCAATTTTCTCTGAGCATCTTCAACAGAGTTGACTAACCAAGTCATCACAACACGTCCCTGTGCCTAGCGCAGTGGACACGCCGTGGGTGGGGTGGGACGCATCCGGGGATCGATCCCGGACGTGCTGGGTTACGCCACTGTTGGAACGCGGAATTTTCTTTCTTTTTCTTTCGATCCATCCCTCTCGTCTTCGAGATGGATCTTTGCGTGGGCGTGCCAGACTGTTTGCGAGAAACAGACAAAGATTTGTTTTACGAGGAGTATTGGGTGCGAACCCTGATACCCTCGAATTTATTTTCCGCGTGCGCTCGCGTTCAGGGCGATTGGAGTGGTCGTGTACTGGACCGTTCCCCACCGACCGAAGTCGATGTTTCATTTACATCGAGTATAACACTCGAATACCTTCGAATGCGTAATGTTTGTTAAAAGACCGTATGCCGAAATTTAAAGAAAAAAGGCAGATGACAAATGAATTTCCACAATTTTATTCAAGCATGCTCATGTCATTTATATTTATGACATGACGTTTACATTTACATGTACGCCTTTAGTGGGGTTTTGTACCTCCACTGGGCGTGTATATAACAAGCCAAGTACATGGACGTCGACGACAGGGTGTTTGTGCCTCCGTCGGACGTTTACATGGTAATGAGTACATATGTGTTACCAGTGGGGTGTTTGTGCCTCCATAGGTTAACATGCCTCAACGCGTGTCCTTTTACGACACCGGAGGACTTAAACATATGTGCCTCGACGTGCATCGTTTTATGATGCCGGAGGACTTAAGTATATGCCTCGACGTGCGTCGTTTTATGACACCGGAGGGCTTAAGTACATGCCTCGACGTGCGTCGTTTTATGACACCGGAGGGCTTAAGTACATGCCTCGACGTGCGTCGTTTTATGACACCGGAGGGCTTAAGTACATGCCTCGACGTGCGTCGTTTTATGACACCGGAGGGCTTAAGTACATGCCTTGGGGGTCTTATAACAACCTGTGGTGTCTCCGTGTGGGCGAACGTCGGAGGGCTCGACCACGGAGAGGAAGCACCAACGGGTGTCGAAGACCTCCCCCGACTCGTGCGGCCTATACAAGCTCACGCACGGACCACCTTTGAGCACGGGCAGACTCTGGGCCGAGAGGCGTGTGTTCGGAGCTCGGAACCGTTCTATGGCCCAATCCGAATCGTCAATCCGTCCTCGTCCAAATGGGGGTATGCCCCCCTATTTATAGGGTTTGAGGGGGGCATACCGGCGGGGGTACCCTCCCCGGCGGAGGTCTCCGGGCGCGAGCGTCGAGGCAGGGGCGCGAACCGGCGAAGGTGCCCGAGAGAGAGGGCGGACTGGCGGAGGGGGGCCGCCAGTCAGGGGCTTGACCGGCGGCCCTCCCCGCTGCGCAGGGGCTAACCGGCGCCCCCCCAGGCAGGCGCGGGGGCTAACCGGCGCTCCCCCCTGGCAGGGGGCCGAACCGGCGGCCCCCCCTGCGCGGGGCAGGGGGCCGAACCGGCGGCCCCCCCTGCGCGGGGCAGGGGCTGACCGGCGCCCCCCCTGGCAGGGGGCCGAACCGCGCCCTGCAGGGGGCGCGAACCGGCGGCCCCCCTCACTGGCGGGGGGCCGACCGGCGGCCCCCATGGGGGCCTCATTGGCCCACCACCTATTTAAGGTGGGGCCTCCCTCCCTTCTCTTTCACTTTTTCCGCGCTTTCCGGGAGAAAACCCAGGAGAGAGCTCTTGTGGGCCTCCCGCATCCGTTTTGTTTGTCGACGGCCGTGCCGTGCACGTGCACACGTGCGCCGCTTGCGCTTCTCCGGCCGTCCTACGTGCGTTTGTCCTCGTTTTCGAGGAACACGTGCATTTGATCGCTCGGAACTCATCGGCTTCGGACGCGACTTCGCACTCCGCCTCGGACGTGGATTTCTTGACATCCGGGGTACGTACTCTTCGTCGACGAAGACTTCTCGGGCTTCTCGCTTCCGGGTCGCCGTGGTTTAGCGCGGATACTCGGACTTGTTGGTTTCTGACGTCCGAGCGGGGATCGGGAGTTTATTCCCGATTCTCTTAGGGCGTATCCGTCGCCCGGGGTTTGTTTAGGCCCCGATATTTTTCGGGTTCAACAGCCACTGATCGGGCAGTGGTCTTTGACCACTGTGCCGTGCAACCAAGAAAAAAAAGTCATCACAACACTATTCTGTTCAACCCAGTCTTCAAACTCAGCACTATCCTCACCTGGTTTCTCAATTTTACCATTGATAGAGCCAGACTTCCACTTCTCTCCAAGGTACATCTTGGCTGCCGCTGACCATTCAACATAATTGTGTTTGTTCAACTTGACCAGAGTAATCTGCAGAGCATGGTGTTCATAACCCGACACAGGGCTGGACATTGATACCTTTTCTTTTTTGCAGAAACCTCCTCAGCATCTGTGGATGTGGACTTCGAGATCGATGGGGATTGCTGTTTGGCCATGAGAATCTCCCCCTCTTCCTGTTGCAGCCAACTGTGGACCTAAAAAACCTAGGAGACAGGCAATGACTGTCTCTACAAGGGTGGGGTTCTGCAACTTACAGAAAGAGGAAAAAGATGGAGAGAAAGGGGCAGTCTCGCAGGCCAGAAAGGGCTGTCCGATGAAGATACCTCTAGGAGATGATCACTGCCAGCTTGGGCTAGGGAGAAATCCTAGGGGTGGAACACCAAGGAACTCAATGGTGTTGCTTCTGCCCCTATTTCAGATCTCCTTTGGCTCTGATACCATGTTACAACCAGGATGCAGAACTGGAGGAAGAAGACGAGAAGAAGGCACCGAGAGAACCAAACCAGGGTGCGGTGGTTGAGAGAATCATCTCATCTCCAGCCGCCACCCACGTATATATATATGAACTAAGCTTGGGGAAATCGCCTCCTTTCAAACCATGACAGAAATGTCCCTGCCTAATGACTACCCAGGGTGCACACCTAATAGACCAGAAAAGACAGAAATAACAAACAATAAGAGGACCAAACTACCCTTCGCCTTCTTTACAGGGTGTAAATATTTTGTTTACTTATCAGGTCCCGCACATAATAAACTATCTCCAAGGTTAGTACCATTCATCTTTGTTGGGTATTCTACCCAAAAGTCCTTTATCACCACGAATGTCACCCTTTATGAGTATGTGCCGTTCTTTGCTGCCTCTTCTTTTGTATAGGCTCCTCTTTCTGTTCCTGATGTCCTGGTTCCTATTCCTCCTTCCTTGGGATTGTCCAACACAAATACTATTATTGATAATGAAGCAGATAAACTATAAGATGATGCCAGGAGGTTTGGTCAGGTTTATCAACAGCGAGGGGTGTGTCAACTTGACACTTATCCATTATCTTCTTTTCCATCGGTAGATCCTCCTCCTCCTGATGAGCCTCCTTTTTCTCCATCTATTTATGGTCTTGATGTTCCTATCGCTCTGTAGAAAGTGGTTCACTCATGTACTCAGCACTAATATTAGTAACTTTTTTTTTTCATACGTTATTGGCTCCCTCTTTCCATTAGTTTGCCTTGCCTATCTCTGTTGTTTTTTACTCCTAGGTTTGTATTTGAGGGCATCTCACAACTAGTATGGAAAGCTGCCATGATGAAATTTAGGCATTGATCTCTCACAGTACTTGGACTACCATATGTCAACTGGCCCATGTTACTCCTGTCTCGTGCCATTGGGTGTTCACTGTCAACTGTCAAGTACTCTGCAGATGGAAGCATTGACAAGTAAAAGACACAGCTTGTTGCAAAAGGGTTTCACTCAGACATATGGTGTTGACTATTTTGAGACTTTCCCTCTTATGGCTCGTCTAAGTTCTGTTTCGGTCCTCTTCTATCTTGCTATGAACCAGGGGTAGCTGGTGATACACATGGATGTGAAGAATGCTTTCTTGTATGGGGACCTGTAATCCTGTATGTGGCATAGATTGCGGAATCAGCCGATTTGGATAGGGAATGGCCGATTCCATGGGTGATCTGATTCCAGGTGGTAGCCCCATGGATCAACCAAATTCTGGCCAGATTGGCTAGAATGGGGTTGGGCCGAATCGGCCAGCAAATCAGCCAATCCAGCAATCAAATTTGAAAATTTTTTAATCCCCCTTGCATAGACTCATGCGCCCAACCAGGGTTTGTCGTGGTGGAGCGCATCGGCCCGATCCGCCCGTATCGGAGCGGATCATGGGCGGGCCGATGCGTGATCCGCAAGGATCCGCCGGCCGGCCGCGTATCGGAGGATCCGCTTCGATCCGCCCCGATACGCGGTTCCGCCACGCTCCGCCCCCTTTAGATACGCCGATGCCCTGCGAATCGGGACTGTGCAGTCCCGATTCGCATGAGTCTCGCCGCCAGCCCCTTTCTCCCCCATTTTTCCCCCTTCTCCCTCAAGGAAACCCCAGATCTACACTCTAGGAGACCCAAGGAGGCTTCCTACGTGGATTGGAAGGTGCTTGGAGGTGTTCTTGGCTTCTCTCATCCCTCTCTTCATCCTTTTGACTGTTTTGAAGGTAACCCTCCATGTATCTTCAATTTTTTTCTGTTTTATGTTGATGGATGGGAAGTATACTCTTGGGAGATGATGTTGCAAGTGATTAGTGTTCACTTGCAACCATTTCTCCCTTGAATCTTCCATTTTTTCACATAGATTTGCCCATTTTCTTCTAATTTCGAATTTCTGAAAATATTTTTTTTAAAAATCAAAATAATTCAAACATGATATTGCAAGTGTTTAATGTTCACTTTCCACCATTTCTCCTTTGAATCTACATTTCTTACACATAGATTTGGCCATGTTCTTCCATTTTTTTATTTTCTGAAATTATTTTAAAAACAGAAATTACAACGATATTATTTTTTTAAAAATCAAAATTTAGAACCATGATGTTGCAAGTGTTTAGTGTTCACTTGCAACCATTTCTCCCTTGAATGTTCATTTTTCCACATAGATTTGCCCATTTTCTTTTAATTTTGAATTTCTGAATTTTTTTTTAAAAAAATCAGAAATAATTCAAACATGATGTTGCAAGTGTTTAATGTTTACTTTCCACCATTTCTCCTTTGAATCTATATTTCTTACACATAGATTTGGCCATGTTCATCTATGTGTAATTTTATGAAATTATTTATAAAAAAAACAGAAAATGTTTTTTTAGATGAAATTTAATGATTAATTATTTTATGTAGATGGCACCGAAGAAAGCTACTAGTGAGGACATTGGGTGGCAGCACGGGACTGTAATGGGCAACAGGCACAATTACAAGTGCAACTACTGCGGCCATACGGGGCAAGGAGGGGGCGTCTCCCGCCTCAAGAAGCACCTTGCAGGTGGGCGGCTTGCAGGGTACCATGATGTCCAAGGTTGTAAATCGGTGCCTGCTGAAGTGAAGCGGCTCATGATTGAACACTTGAAGGGTGTTCGTGCCGAGTCGCAAAGAAAGAAGGCGGACAGGGAGATGCAGGAGAGGATCATCTCGGGAAGGCAACGAGATGAAGATGACGATGAGGAACCTGATGTGCCTGATGTCCCTGAACAGATAGGGAGCTTTGAGGTTGGGAGTGGTAGTGGTGGCAGTGGTAGTAGAGTTGGGGGTGAGACGCAGTCCCGTCGGTACTCCAATGTGGGTGATTACTTCACTCATATTCCAACCGACGTACCAAACCCAGACCAACACCAAGGGCAAAGGAAGAGATCCACAGGTGTAACCTTAGAAGAGGTGGATCTGCATTTATATTCTCGGGAGCATGGAAAACAAACCAGAATTGATGATGCATACAACCAGCAAGGGCCTAGATATAAACTGGGCCGTGCAGTGGCAAAATGGTGGCATCATTCGGGCATTTCATTCAATGCAGCTAACAGCCCGTATTACAAAACTATGATCCAGGAGGTACAACGACAAGGGCTTCATGTGCAACCACCATGATCAAGAGACTTGGCAGGGAGATATCTAGATGAAGAAGTGCAGGAGATAAAGTCATATATCCAAGGCTTAAAAAAAAAGTGGGAGAAATATGGCTGCACATTGATGTGTGATGGTTGGTCAGGTACGACCAAGAGTAGTCTTATCAACTTCCTTGTGTATTGTGATAGACAGGTGTTCTACCACAAATCTGTTGATGCATCCGATAGAGTGCACAATTCTGAATATATTCTAAGTTTGATGCGGGAGGTTGTGGATGAGATAGGAGAGCAATATATTGTGCAAGTGGTGACCGATAATGGCTCTGCATACAAGAAGGCAGGTGAGGAGTTGATGCTTCTTTATCCTCATCTTTACTGGACTCCTTGTGCAGCACACTGTGTAGATTTGATGTTGAAAGAGATTGGCACATTGCGACCTGTCAGGACGGTGGTGGAGGCTGGGCAGAAAATCACAAGGTACATTTATAATCATCATGTTGTGTTGGCGTGGATGAGAGAGTCCACAGGTGGAGAGTTGTTGAGGCCAGCTATCACCCGTTTTGCAACTAATTTCATTGCCTTACAAAGTCTCCTAAAGCACAAAGATGGTCTAAAACGCATGTTTAGGACAGACAGATGGATGCAGAGCACTTTCGCAGGGACTACTGATGGTAAAGATGTTGAAGGGATAGTCTGCAACGCTAATTTCTGGGACCGAGTATTCAAGCTGGTGCAAATCATTGAACCTCTTTATGAGGTTTTGAGGGTGGTTGATGGGGATAGGAGACCAAGCATAGGGTTGGTTTATGCAAAAATTGAAACTGCAAAGAAAAGGATCCACGACGTGTCCCCTCGTTATGCACACTTGGTCTTAGACGTTGTTGAGGATCGGTGGGACCGACAAATGAGTCGGGATCTACATATGGCGGGTGAGAAAATTTTACTTCAACTTGGTTTATAACTTTCATTTTTAGTACAATCAAACTAATTCATTTTATACCCTCATTGCAGCTTACTATCTCCATCCTGCGTACCATTATGCGTTCGAGCTATCGTACGAGGATCACTTGATTGCCGCCTTTACACGGGTTGTTGAAAGACTGTCAAGGAGTCCATTGGATGCAGCAGATGCTATTGATCAGGCGAGCATTAATCTGCCTACATTATGTTTATGTCAATTATTCACAAAAAGTTTTATCTAATGGACTTCATTGCGGCAGATGAAGAGCTTTCGAGAAGGGGTTGGGAGTTTTGTGGAGCCATCCGCTGTTGCTGGTCGGGACCGCATTGATGGCGGTAATGTGCTTTCCCTTACATATTGATATAGTTCAACTTTGACTAATCGAGGAAAACTAATTTTTTTTACAGCTGATTGGTGGTTCAACTTTGGGCACTCGACACCCATATTAAGGAAAATTGCAGTGAAGATCCTGTCGCAGACCTCCTCCTCCAGTGGGTGTGAGAGAAACTGGAGCACCTTTGCATTGATACACACCAAAGTCCGGAACAGGTTGTCACATAGGCAGTTGGACAATTTGGTGTATGTGCATTACAATATGAGGTTGAGGGTGAAACATTTAACAGATGATCCAAAGAGGGGGGAGGTGGAGTATGATCCAGTTGACATTGGGTTCTTACGAGATGATGAAGACCCAATGGTTGCATGGGTTGCACGAGCGACTACAGAGCGGGGAGAGTACGAGTTAGATGAGGAGGCAGATGATCCAAAGATCCACCTCGTCCAAACACATTTTTAGCTAGAGCTGTCGAAGCTGCAGAAGAGGAGGAGGGAGGTGATGGAGATGTGGGAGGAGGGAGACAACCACATTCTTGTCAATTTCGGGGCGATGCAGAAGAGGAGGTAGATCTTCTTGGCGACTTATCAATAAGTGCAGGAGGTGAGACAGTAGTTATAATTTGTTAAACATGTTCATTCATTGTTTTGTCATTGTCTGTTGCATAATTTGTGATGTTGGGGACTATTGCAGGTGGTGCAATTGTTGATGATGATGCAGAGTTTGAAAGATTGATGAATTTAGGCCCTTCAGCCCACTCACAGTTTATGAGAGAAGCACGTGCAATTGCTTCCGCACAACCAAGAAGGAAGGGGTCGCATACGCAAGGGGGTGGCGACATCCCAACCAACGAAAGGAAAGGGGAAGGACATAGGTCAAGCAGGTGGCCCAGCCAAAGGCATTGTCATTAGAGAGCCAACCGCCCCAGCACAAAAGAAGAAGAGTTGGTTATCCTGGGGATCCAAGGCAAAGAAAAAAATGGCTGCCCCTAATTTAGATCCACTTGATATTGCAGATTTAGAAACATTGGATCCAAATGCAGAAGAAACACCTCCAGAGGAATCGCCACGATTACCCAGCAGCCGCTCCCATGACTCCATGACAACTGGTTCACCGGGTGGGTCTGTAGGGGGAGGTGATGGAGATAGGGGAGGGGGCGGGGGTGGTGGGATAGAATTCACAGCGGAGCAGCATTATGGTGGCCATTGCACCCAAGATACCGATCATGGCGGCCCAGTGCAGTACAATAGAAGGCGGAAGTTTAGGGAAGGTGGTCGTGCAGAAGGTTCAGCAGTGGATAGTGATAGCTATAACACTATGATATCTGATTTTGAGAGAATGAGCACACATGAGTCTGTGGGATCCTATGGCTATGGGGGACATAGTTATCAGCCAGAGTCCGACACAGGCTACTCCAGTGGCTATAGTGGCTACGCCACCACAGGCTACCCTGCACCATATTTTGATCCACCTTCGTTTATTCATGTTCATGTTCCTGTTCCTGTTCCTGTTCAACAGATTGATGCTTCTGCAGAGGATGTGCAAATGGCGAGTTTGAGGGTAGTCCGTCCTGGATGCGAGGTGTGGGACCACTTTGTGAGGGAGTTTCGGAGAAGATACAACATCATGATGACTTGGGATGAGTTCCGTTCATTTGTGTCTCGAACCAAAAGTTATCATCTTATTGGGGAGCTGCCCTCAGAGTTGGATGAGTCTGTCCAGCCCCAGTGGGGTACATATGATCCATATCAGTAGGGATATTGGGGATACTAGACTCATTGTACTTTGTATTTGGATTTGAATTTCAGGTTTGTACTTTTTAGTTGATACGAGTCTCATTGTATTTTTCAATTGGAATTGAGTTTCATGTTTCACGTTTCATGTTTATACTTTGAAGTTTGTACTCAATTTCCAATACAATTGAATGAAAATGGATGTTTGTGTAGTATTACATGACATAAATATCATCAGTTATACATGATGTTCTTCACAAGAGGTTGTAAACATAGAATCAGCCAAAGAAACATCAAAACCATGCGAATCTGGCCAAATTGGGGCAAAACCAACACTGCCCAGCAGGTTCCAGGCGAATCGACCCGATTCGCCATGATTCAGGGCGAATCGGATCGCATCAGGGCGAATCCGATTCGCCCCGAATCGGCGCACCAGCAAACCATGCGCCCAACCACCTTTTGCCATTTCACTTTTCCATGGAGTCTCCCCTTCCCCTTTTTGGCTTTTCCCGTCTTTAATGCATGGGTGGGGGACCAAGAGAAGGTGGCTCTCCCCACCCTCTTTAATATCGTCGCCCATCTCCCCCCCACCCACCCACCCACACACCTTCCTTTCCGACATTGGAAATAAATGGTTAAAAGTGGGAGGGAGGGAGGGGAGGCGGTGCATTAAAGACGGGATTATTAAAGAGGGCTGGGCTGTAAGGGGGAAGGATGGGGATTTTAAAAGTGAAAATGTGAGGTGGTGGGGATCAGGAGAATGAGAAGAAGAAGAAAAGTTCAAGTGCTTTCATCGCCTCTTATTTCCCTTTTTAATTTTCCTTGATTTTTTGATTTTTTTAATGATTTATTAATCACTTTTACAAAATAAAATTTTCAAATGGATTAGCTGATCGATTCGGATCAGATCAGACTTGGACCAGGGTGATTCCTGGGCTGATCTGATTATTTTTTCCTTGACAGGAGGAAGTCTACATGGAGCATTCTCCAGGATATGTTGCTCAAACGGAGTTGGTACGCAAGCTGCACAAAGCTATTTATGGTTTGAAGTAGAGTCCTTGAGCTTGGTTTGACAAATTTAGTCTGATTGCCTCTGGCGTTGGTTTAAAAGGAAGCCAATCAGACCATTCTGTTTCTATTCCTCACTCATTGACTGGTGTTGTTATAATGATCGTCTTCGTAGCATAGTTGTCAAGGAGCCCACCTAGGTACCACTTAGGTGGGAAAGCGCCCAATTGGGGGCTATGTAATCATCCGCTTTACGAGGACCCAAAAGGCACCCTATGGCAGTGCCTAGGCAGGCTAGGTGGGTGCCTTTGACCACCTGGGCATCTTGGGGCAGCCTAGACACTATGAGGCCTGTCACTTTGTTTCACAAATTAAAATCTTCTTTCCGCGCTGATCTGATCCATACAACCTGACTGTGTAGGTCAATGACAATTAGCGCAAGCATAGTTGCACATTGGAGAACTCAGGGCCTCAAGCTCCGTATTCCAACACTGTTGTCATGGTTATTAGATGTTAAAAGATCTTAATTGTTCAAGAACCTTCTAAATGTATTATGCTTTTAATATTTTTTTAGTGATATTTTGTTCTGATTTTAATTATAATACCATATTAACATTTTATTGCATAATTGCATTTGATTATTCATGCATCATGTACTTTTAGATATTGAAATTCCATATAGGAGGGAGATGTCACATTGGACACCACCTTGGATGCCTAACAGCCTAAGTGCCGCTTAGGCAAGCACCTAAACGCTCGAGGACCCCAAGAACACCTTGGGCACCTTGGTGCCTTGACTACTATGCTATGTAGATGATATGTTGCTTACAAGGAGTGATACAAGTGGAGTTGAGGAAGTTTGATAATATTTGGAGAAAAACTTTGTCACTGAGAATTTAGCAAGGCCTTGATATTTTCTGGGCATTGAGAATTTGAGATAGCACATGGGGGAGATGGTGTATCTCTCTTGCATAGGAAGCGTGCCTTAGATCTTCTCAAATATATATAGGCTTGCTTGGGTGTGAGCCAGCACATCACATGCACCCACTGTTTCACAGTAGGATCTAGATATTGAAGAAAGCCTAGCCTTTAGGGTTGTTGAAAAGTACAGGCACTTGTGTGGGAAACTTATCTATTGACTGTTACTAGGCCTGATATATTTTTCTTTTACTATTGTTAGCCAATTTATGCTGAAACCAAGGTTTGTCTCTGGGAAGCAACTCTTAAAGTCTTGCACAATATAAAGGCTGCTTCAGGAAAGGGTTTGTTGTATAAATAGAATGGTCCCTGAAAATTGAAGTCTCTCAGATGCTGATTATGCTGGGTGTAAACTTGACAGGAAATCTACTTCTAGGTTTTGTATCAATGTTGGTGCCAATCTGGTTACTTGGAGGAGTAAGGAGCAAAGTGTGGTTGCTAGGTCTACTGCTGAAGCTGAGTACAGAGCAATGTCTCAAACTCAAAGTACTTGTGAGGTGATGTGGGTACGCAGCTTGATGTCAGACATTGTAGCTTCTGATTACATACTTACGGTTTTTTTCGGGTTCAATAGACAATCAAGCTGCGATTCACATTGCTAAGAATCCTGTCTTTCATGAGCGAACCAGAACATTGAGGTTGATTGTCATTTTGTGAGAGATGCTGTTATGTCTCATAAGATCTGCACCCCATTTACACCTACAGAAGCCCTTTTGGTACGACAACAAGCTAACCTAGAGGGGGGGTGAATAGGTTTTTCTGAAATCTGAAATAGAAACTTAAACATAGAAAATTATCACTTGAAAGTTTGGTTAGTTTAGTGTGATAAAGAGTAGCAGTGCGGAAGCAAATAAACAATCACACAAATAACACAAGAGATTTATCCTGGTTCGGCCCTTCCTACATGGAAGTCCTACGTCCAGTCCCCAAGCAACCTCTTGGGATTTTACTAACCAAGGGTACAGTCCCCCTCAAGGACAATACAACACCCAGCACCCTAGCTGGTCTTCTTCTCTTTCCTGGGCAAGAAGGCAACCCACTTTTTTTACAGGTCAAGAAGCCAACCTTCTGGTACAATTACAAACCCCAGTGTGGTTCTGCTAGACACAAACCCCTAGCTAGGTTCTACACTGTATACAGTCCTACAGCTGGACAAAGATCTTTCTTAGAAAAGAAAGAACACTGCTGAGAGTTGGAACAGATGAAAACCAACTAAAAGAAACTCTCAGCTAAAAGACTCTCTCCCCCAGATTACAAGATGCACAAAGAGAGAGTGAAGAGAGGAGAAGGAGCTTGAATGCTTGAGTGCTTCAGTTGCTTGAACACTTCTTTTTGACTCAGGCTCTTTCTCTCTTTTCCTTTGAGTGTATATGACGTTGAGGTTCCTCACTGGTTGTACACTCCTTCAAAGATCTTCAAGAAAAGCTCATTTTTGTTCTTCAGCAATGCTTCATCTTTTATATGAGCAATTTAAATAAATCCGTTGAGGAGATCCGTTGGAGTTCTAGCCGTTGCTCATGTTCTCTTTCTTCTGATATTTTGTGGTCTACGAGGTCTGCAAGCATAGGAGAAAGTGTTTAATTAAAAGAGTGTTTCTGTTAAAAAGGCTCATACCTCTATGTTTCCTGTTGCCACCCAGAAGTAGTAAGTAATCCCCTTTTTGTTGGCAGGAAAGAAGAGATCTAAAAAGATAAGCAAAAAAGATCTCCTGTCAGAAAGATAGAGGATTACGCAAATCAAGAATATTTGACTTTTTCACTAGATGCCAAAAAATATTTTCGAATATAAAGGAAATCTATGTTTAAAAGATCAAAATCATGTTTCACTTATGAAATCCATGTTCTTTCAAAGGAATCCATGTTTTACAAAGGAATCCATGTTTTACAAAGGAATCCATGTTTCACAAAGGAATCCATGTTTTACAAAGGAATCCATGCTTCACTTACCAAATCCTTATGAGAGCGAATCCTTATAGCAGTGAATCCTTATGAGAGTGAATCCTTATAGCAATGAATCCTTATAAGAGCGAATCCTTATAGCAGTGAATCCTTATGAGAGCGAATCCTTATAGCAATGAATCCTTATGAGAGCGAATCCTTATAGCAGTGAATCCTTATGAAAGCGAATCGTTATGAGAGTGAATCCTTATGAGAGTGAATCGTTATTAGAGCGAATCGATGTGAGAGCGAATCGTTATGAGAGTGAATCGTTATAACAGTGAATCCTTATGAGAGCGAATCCTTATAGCAGTGAATCCTTATGAGAGCAAATCGTTATGACACTTTGTGAACTGAAATCAATGTATGTTGAATGAACATCGATTTATCGTTTTAGTGCAAATCACACATCAATAATGTCATAAAATTATATTTATTAGAAAATCATGATATTTAATTTATTATTAGAAAAATCATGGTATTAATATATTTAATATTCAATTAATCACGTAAATTATATTTATTAAGAAAAACATGATTTTAAATATTTTTAATAATAATTAATTAAATATAATTTTTTTATCACCAAAATAAAAGGGTAAAATATAGGAGTGGTTCAACAGATCAGTTAGTTGACTTGTTCCCGATGGCTCTTGGTGTGTCGCAGTCTAGTGCTCTATGTGACAAGCTGGGCATGTTTGATATATATGCTCCTGCCTGAGGGGTAATGTTAGAGTTATTTCTGTTCTAGGGTATATTTGTAATAGTTTAGTATTTTTTGGTTTCTCTTTCTTATTGAGTATCTAGGGTACAACTTATTCTGTACTCAGGTATGGATGCTTTGTTTTTCTGTTAATCAGACTATCAGAGACTATTACCCCTTTTTTTCCCCCTAATTAACAATAATGTTATAAGAAAAAGGGTTGTGAGTATATTAATAATAAAGCTGCTGAGTTGGGGAGTTGGCAGAGTTCTTTTGGCAATAATAATATTGTAATAAAAAGGGTTGTTGCTCTTTTATTAGATACTTATTTCTTATTGAGGAGTTAATGGATGCCAGCTTTACAAAAGCAGTGCATAGAATGTGGGGTCTGGCATAGAATGTGTCAATTTGGATTCTTTAATCAGTTATTGAGGAGTTCAAAAAGGGAGAGGGTGCAGCCGGGAATAGAAGTGATATAATGTGGTGCCACAGGCTCACAGATACACTCCTCCCTAAGATTTCCACGCAATTGGGATCTTTTTTATTTTCTAATTCAGGCCGATCTGGCCACAATTTTTTAATTTGTTGGTCCTACCTCCCTTGAGTCAGATCTTCACCAGGTGATTTTGAGTTTAATCGGCTGATCCGAATAATCTGCCTTCCATGGTTAGTGGGATGGAACTCACTACTAAATACTAATGATATTTCAACCTTATAATCTCCAAGTTTGTTTAGTAATTAAATTCTGTTAGCTAGTCAAGTGAAAATTTATGTAGGAATTAAATTCATAGTTTAGTGAACAGTCAAATAGTTTGGTTTTGTCTCTCTCTTTCTCTTCTGCCTTCTTTTCCCCACAGATAGCAACAACAGCAAGATAGAATTCCTTTGGTTTTCATAATTCTCATCTATAGTTAACATTGTAATTTTAACCATATATAGTTTCCCGCTTGTACAATAAAGTTGCTGGAATACCAATAGAATTTCATTATGATCAAAAATTGAATTGCAGATATTGTTTCCTTTTCATTGCATGCTTAATGAGTTATATAACCATACTCAATTTCACTCTTGCAAATGGCTCAAACGAACAGGTCTGAGATATGATCGGGAATGGCTTTTAAAGGCTCCCAATGGTGAGATTCTTACTCAAAAGAAGGTAAGTGGATGTCTCAGTTTGTAACATTTTCATAATATTATTACATATCCGGTGGTGATCATCAAGGTAGATAATTTTCCATTATGTTTCATCATTTGATCAAATACATGATCTTTGGCTTGCTTGCCATTCTTATAGGGAATTAAAGACCATAGAGAAGGAGAAAATGTTAATTTTTTACATCCCTATCCATTAAGTCCAAGGCTGTGTATGGATAAATTGCTCAAAGGTGATTCTTGTTCATGCTGGTTCCCAGTCTGAAACTCAAAATGCTATAAATCAATTGGAATAGTGAGAATAACCGAACTAGTTATAATTCTTCTTGTTCTGATTCGCCAGCTCGAATAAACTCGTAACATCATGAATCGAGATGTATTCATCTTTAACCTCAAGAAGGATGTATCTAAAGGATTGGGTTTTATTGTAGATGGGTAGTTCCTACGTTATCCCTGTTTACTTGTGTTTTCTTTCTTGTTCTTATCTGTTATGTAGACACATTTCATGTTACCACAATCTTGATCATCAGATCTCACAAATAATGGTCCAGTGGTGAAAAAAGAGGTTGGATTAAAAGTTAGTTCATCAGTAAATGCACAATAAGTATGAATGAGAAAGAGAGTGGGTCGTTTGATGAAGGCTGATCCTTAATCAAACAGCTCATGTATGCACTACACATTAGGTGCACCCATGTACCCCTGGAAGGCCTGCCCACCCATGGAAAGTCCAGGTGGAATTCTTTCCCATGGGCTGGTATTCTAGCCCGCATGCATAGTGGCAGTTATGCATCCAGTTTCTTCTTTTTTTATTGAAACCTCCTTGATTTTATTATTTTAATGGTGCTGGAGAATTTGCGTAGATTAGTGCTACAGTAGAGCCCAAGCAAATGGCAAGGCCTGGCAGCATACTTTTTTGATTTCTCAATGATTGGGTTTGATCCAGGGCAATTTGACAATTAAAAGGGGGAGAGAGAGAGAGAGAGAGAGAGAAACACATTCCGTTGAGCAACGCACTGGCTAATCCTATGATGCTGAGACTGCTTTACTTCCATGCTTTTCTGCTCCACAGGAAGAAGAGTGCAGTCAAGTTGTGAAGTGGAGAGCACATGGAGGTTGTGAAGTGGATTATTGGCGATCTTAGTGTGGGTTTATTGTTATTTCTTGGGAGAAGAATCTGAGCACCGAGTTCCTGCAAGAACTTTAGCCATAGACTAGTATTTAAAGAAGTTCATACACCATAGTTTAATACTCAACTTTTGCTCTAAACAGTATTTTATCATTACAAGAACTGGCTTAAACCCCTTCTGAGAAATCTTTAATATTCAAGTTTGCACATCATTCATCAACCCTTTACTTAGGCAAGACTCGACATATTGCAATATCTGTTCTACAGCTTTCATGCGGTGTGCTGGAGGAGCATGCATAGATCATAATTAGGTAGCAGCTTTCATGCACACATAGGTATTTTGTTTCATTTCCATTGATGTTTTTTTGTTGTTTATTTAGAGGCAGAGGAACCTTTCCTCTTCTGTCTTGTTTGTATGACATTATTTTAATTGGTAAGGCAATCTACATAAACTTTGAAAAAAATTCTTGATCACCTGTATTCATGGATATAAATCTTTGTTTTGTGCAATCTGACATGTACCTATTAAAGTTTATTGGATTGGACCTTCCAACTCAAAACCTTAAGGTGATGAATGGAGAGGGCTCCACTTTCTAATGTGGGATTGTTCTTAGAGTACCTAGTGGCACAGACAGTAGCTTAGGAAGTCCCTGTGTGAAGGTTCAGTTCTCACCCATGAAGGAAACATAAATTATCCACATAAAGTAGCTTCTCTTCTACTGCTATCTGCAATATATCCTTAATTCAAATAGTGGAATTGTGCTTGCTTCTTATTTTCCATAATTTGCAGGTTCCGGAAATGTCAAAAATTTATGCATCTATTGACCTAAGACAAAGGATGTTAATACTGGACTCTCCAAAATGCAAAGTAAAATTGCAGATACCTATTGAACACAACTTTGTCCAAGATATGACGGAAGAATTGGATGTCTTTGGGCAAAGGTACCTAGTTGCTTTATTGTAGACTCTTCTTTTCTAACATGATATTTGCAACCTGCAGTACAGTTAGCGAATGATCTAATTTATCTCACAGATATGGATCAACTAGTTTTACCTTTTCCTTTGGTTTATGGTTGATTCTATAATATATCCCATTTCCAAATTTACTTGTACAGTTGTACTATCTTTTGCTGACTCATCAGGTTGTATTAGTGTCAATAAGTTAAGTTCCTGTCAAACCTAAAACTTAGACTGTTTCTATTTATCTTTTAAACGCTAGCTTTTGCTTCTGTAACTTACTGTACTAGCTTCACTAAGTCACTTTGTTGCATACTCATTCTCAGAATTTTTTCCAGGAAGTTGAAATGTATGGAGGCTGATGATGAATCAATGGATCGAGCCTATTCATTTGGCTAATGTGGATAAATTGTGTCATCCTTGTTTCAATTAGGGTACTTGTTCTCTAACACACATTTTGGAAACACACGATGTTTCCTTTTTCTCCATAAATGGAAGAAATAGTACAATCTGAAAGAAATTATGGAGGAAACAACTGTGTTTGATTTAAATCTCCTGGCCTTCTAAAAGGGGAAATTTATAATGATGCACGTATGGGGCTGTATGGATAGCCTGTGCATGGTTCATTCCGTGTGTTTGATTTTGAATCAGACAATTTGGGTTCAAGTGCGGGACCTTTCCCCACTAACCGTGACCAGTGTTAATTGACATCGACATAAAGTCCAAAGTATTTAGTTGCAGACAGAGTCACAGACTTCCTAGTATTAATTAGTAAACTAGGAAGTGAGGAGCATTGTATTTGATCCGTTTGTCAACTATGAAACCATTATCTAAACCTTATCCAACTCCAAAAATAAGTTGGTGTTTTTTTTTTTTTTTTTCCTTTGTCACCCATTGGCTAGGGTATCCTTGTTCCAAAAATTCCTAGACTAGTCCTGAATATGATGTTCCTGCTTTCTAGTAATGGTGGCAATATGGACATAAAGTGGAGAGAAAAGAGCTGGAACGGCCAAGAGATGTAAATAAACTGGGGAGTTACTGTTGCCTAAGATGCAAAATTAACTAAGAAAATGAGAAATCCAATGAAAATAAGGCCCACAAGATTCTGAAAGGTATCTCGAACTCCAAACACCCTTGCTTAACTGCCAAGGAAACCTTACAATCCTTTTACATGGATTCTGACACTAAGGGCAGACTCGCTTGCATGGCTCACTATTAATTCTCATTCACCACCAGAGGATTGATGGAATTAGGATTTCACCAAAGGCCACATTGAGTTGGGCAAAACCCTATAATCTGGGTGTGTGTGTGTGTGCTGTATGCAGAAAGCCGAAGGCATTTTAAGGTGTTATGGTGATTTTAGGACTCCATGGGCATTTTGGTAATTTCTGGGTTCTGGGACTATTTTGGTAATTTGCATGAGGATCAGCAGCAAATTTGGAGTTTTGAATGGCATAGGCATAGCCTAACACGAATTCGAAATGAAGTGACAGTGATGAACTTGAAAGAAAGTGCACACCGGGCATCTTTGATGAAAGAGGGGCATATACACAATTTCTCCAGAGCCTTGAAATACATAAAAGAGACAGCTAAGTGTATCCATCATTTATGTAAGTACAAGGGGTTGTCGGCGAACCGACGACTGCACAAAGGATATCTCTGCACTAGAGTAGGACATAAGGGCATAACCACAAATTGAGGAAGTTGCAGGGTAAAACTGCAATTTACAGGACTTGGATGTCTGTTGTCATCAAGGGAGGGCATTTATTAATCCAGAAATTTACATACATTTGCCACCTAAGAGACTGAGAAAATTACATAAGCATACCCCTAGGGGGATAAATGCAAGACCTGGGGGTATCTATATTACATACCCTTAATGGGCCTTCACACAAACAAACAACACTGCATGTCTCCTCGCTGCCGCTTCCCGAAGCGCTGGCCTCTAGGTGAGGTTCCTCAATTCTTTCAGATGTGCTGCATGTGTTCAGTCTCCATGACCACTGTTCTGGTTGCCTCTTCTCTTGACCCAGAGCGTGTATATATATTATATAGAAGATGGCAAGACCCACCATGACATGATGGGTGATTTTTGGACCCCACCTGGACAAGGTGGGTTGATTTTTTGTGGGGTCAAATGGGGGGGCAGCAGGGGCAAATGACCACGGATGGATCTCACCGGAGTAAAATGACCCCACAGTGGTTCATTTGACCCTGCTGATGAACCCCCCTGCTGGGATGCTCTGGGGTCAAATGACCCACGGGGGCCCATTTGACCCCGCTGGGATCCAACGGGGTCAAATGATCCCCGCTGCCCCAAGCGCTGGCCTCTAGGTGAGGTTCCTCAATTCTTTCGGATGTGCTGAATGTGTTCAGTCGCTATGCTCACTTGGTTGCCTCTTCTCTTGACCCATAGGGTGTATATATAGAAGATGGGGAGACCCACCTTGACAAGATGGGTGATTTTTGGACCCCACTTTGACAAGATGGGTTGATTTTTGGACCCCCACTGGGATCAAATGGGGGCCAGCAGGGGTGAATGACCATGGATGGGCCTCACCGGAGTAAAATGACCCCAGGGGTTTCATTTGACCCCGTTGGTGAATCCCTCCCCCCCACTGGGATCCTCTGGGTCTGGGGTCAAATGACCCCATGGGATCCGCCGTGGTCAAATGAGCCATCGGGGCCCCATTTGATCCTACTGGGATCCACCATCGTCAAATGACCACGCGGGGGTTCATTTGATCCTGCTGGGATCCACCGGGGTCAAATAACCCCGCTGTAGTCCATTTGACCCTGGAGGGGGGTGCAACAGATAGTAAGGAGTATCTCCTCATATCTTTTCCTTTTCCTTTTATATGGGCCTTTATTTTCTATTCTGTTATTTTGTACCCATCATATATGGCTTGAGTACTACTGGATATGCCTTCTAGAACCCTATTTTTGATTTGCAAGTTCTTCATAGTACTAGAAGTCCATTTCAAAAGTGACTTTTAAGCTAAAAGCTATTATACTTTGCTTATCAGCTTATGTCTGATCCATAGTATGTGCAAAATCAGACTATTAGGTTTCACTATTTTGTGTAATATGCTTATGCCTGTGCCTGATCCACTTCATTTGGCAGAACTCTTAGGATAGGTCATAGTTCTCTAGAGTATAGATTGTGTGTTCATTGTCTCACTGCATGTTTACAAAAATCTTTTGAAATAGGTTCCAAATTGTCTATGAGAAAGGCCAATGTTTCTTCTTAAAGAAGTCAGGACATGCTTGAAGTTTAATCTTTATTGTAATCTGGCAAACTGTTTACATGACCTCTGTTATTCACACTAGTTATGAGTTCTAATTTCTATAAAATGACAGTTGCAAAAGAAAAATGGAAATTTTATGGTAATACCATGATGCCTGTTGATGTGTTGATGGACCTTCCAGATTGCTGATAAGTTCTGTCACTTTTGTTTAACTGTGTGTTAGAAATTGCACGAAAGTGTAATTTACTTGTAATAGAGTCTGTGATGGAAATGTCAATGAGTAGGTTTTTCATTAAAGGTTATTTCCTGATATCTAAAGCATTCGCATAATTTCTCAACCCACTGTGATATCTTTGAGTAAGCAATGCCAAAATGCCAAGCATTATTGCCCCCAATCTTGGTTGTTTGAAGAACTGAGATTTTATGATAATTAAAATTCCAATTCTTCCGTCTGAATAAGTGCTTATCTACTGAGGTATGAACGAAAAATATGCATTCTTTGTGGCTTTTTATGTATAGCTTTCAGAATCTTCCTCATAATTTTCATTTGTAATAGGTATGAAGTGAAGGAATATGATAATGCAGTCAATGAGTGGTTCTGCAGAGCCCTTGCTCGTCCTTGTGTATTGGTGAGATGTCATGACCTAAAATATCGGCATTGGATGAACAATGGATGCAAGAGAAATATGTGTAGAGACATCAGGAGCAAAATGAATTTTGTGAATGAAGCTCAATTGTTGTTGATATCTTTGGACAGTATTAATGACTTGAACAGCCGGTTAAGCTTGAGTATGTCACTTGCAGGTTCTCTACTTACCTAATTTTGACATTTTTTCTCCTTGATAAAGATGACCGACCTTGGATAACACTGGTAAGGGCGTCCAAATCATACTTGGATGCACTCTGAACCTGCATTTTTTTTTTCTTCTGGCACGGTGAACTTTGTACATTGCCAGCAGATTTCAGACACATTTTAGTGGGGGCAAAACCTGGAATCTTGAGATGAATGAACCACTGCATCGGATGGTTTAAGGACCATTATTTGTCAAATCTACAAATCAATCGTCCCTAAGTATTGGGTTGTCAATATTCTTTTGTTAAATTCACATTGACTTTATATTTGGATTTTTCCATCTTCTAAATTTAGATTCAGTTATTGGATGATGAAATGAATCTCTTTTTTCCAATCTTGTTTTTTTTTTTTTCTCACTACTAGCATCTTGTTTTAGTTTTTCTCTTATTTTATGACATTCTGGAATTCCAGAGTGAAAGTTGGATGAGTTCTAATTACCTCAGTGATCTTTCCATGAAAATGATATCCCTTATTTCTATCTTATAAAATTTGTTGATCCATTTACTTGGGCAGAATGTATGGAAGGCAGTGATCATGGGCTGGATCAAGTAGAAAATGTCAATCCAATGAGGTTTCGTCCAAATCTTGTTGTCACAGGATCAAAACCTTATGCAGAAGATAACTGGGGGCATCTCAACATTGACAAAGCACATTTTACTGTAAGCTGATGAGTTCTTTTCTTTAACGTTTCCTTTATGAGATTATGCATCATCAGTTTCTTTTGTACTGTGTTCAACTTGATTTGCAACAAAAAGTTTTGAAGTTCTCTTAAACTATCTGAATGTATTTTGTGTAAAAATTATCCATGATTTCGGTCCTTATGTATGATCTTAATCACCTGTTTTTCTTTACTAGATCAATGTTATGCTAGTTCTCTTACACTACTCTTTACCTTTAATTGTCTTAATCCTTTAGCTATCAGTGTTTTCTGTGCCTTGAGGAGGGCATTCTAGGCTTCTAGCCACCTCTTGTGTTAATGTGACTGTACGTTGCAAGTATTTATGGGTGGGTCATTGCGTTGCTTTGTGTGATGATTGGGTCAAGAAGTTGCTGAAAGCATTTGTGTTAGAGGTTGAGGTAGCAGATCATTTTGGGGTTGTCCATGTGATAGGTTGATGGTCCTTGGCCTATTACTGTGATGCTTGATGGCAGGAGAGAAGGAGAAATTGGAGTGAGTACCTCCTCAATGATCATATGGTCGATTATATATATGCACAATTCCCTGAATAGGACAATGCTAGTAGGTGCTTTTCCTAAATGCATTAGGAACTTAATATGGGAAGTGTACTGAGTATATAAGATACACAATCTTTACCAAGATAATCATAGATTGATTAATGAACTTCATAAAGCTTGCAGTCTGAGACTTGGTGATTGAGACAGCAAGCTGCATAGCAGAATAAATAAGGGGAAGAACTAAATTGCTGGAGAGTTAATGCAAACAAACAAAATGACAATCAATGTTGATGTCCTTAATCTGCTCATGGCCTCATGGAAGAGTGGATTCCTCACAACCCGAATAGCACTCTGGTTGTTACAGTACAGAAGTAAGAGCTGTAAAAGCAAGACCGAAGTCCTAAGGAAGAGAATGTAGCCAGAGAATCTTGGTAGAAGTGTCAATTATAGTAAGATATTGAACCTTAGTGAATAGCATTCTGGTGGTTACAGTGACGTGGAGCGGTTATAACCTAAGTGGGTCCAACTTGATGACCAATGAGATCAGCTAAGTGCCAAAAAATATACCGGCATACAAACATTCTGCACATGAGTCATGAGAGAGAAAATATGCTAAAACAACAGACACTACAGTACACTCTAGGACAGCTGTCCTTCGCAGTGAGAAATGTCGAACCAAGTGGTAGATAAACTACCAAGGTCTAGGGTATCAGTCTCACAAATAAGTGGACTCAAATTGGCACTCTTGGGAAAGGATGCTCATGAACTCACAAACTGATAGTGGCTAGAGAATCCTACTCACACTCATGGCCATGGAATCCCATATCGGATTGGGGTCAGAGATCGAACCCGACCAATCCCGATCCGATCTCGATCCGGCCGGAATGACCAGAATCGGCTGGATCGGCCATGGCCGATCCCGATCCCGATCTGGTCAGAATCGGCCGATCTGGCCAATTTTGCATTCCATGCTCACGACGGCAAATATAACGAAGGACAAGCAAAGCAGGAAAATGAGCGAAGTTACAATCACTAACCGACTTGCTGAAGAGTGAGGCACATAACCAAGGCCACGTAAACACCCACAGGTTGTTTTCAGACAGGTGGCAGCAAGGAGCGTTGATGCGGAAGTGGGACTACGAACAACGTAAATTTGGCGATAACGACATCTTTATGGCTTGGCGAAGAGTTCTCACATTATTGATGTATTTACTTTAGTTATTTGAGTATTTGATTGTAAGAATAAGGCCCAAATGAGGCCCAATAGTGCATTTCCTATTTTCTGGTCATTTTCGGGTGCAAATTTTGCCCCATTTTTAGGTCTAAGGGTATTTTAGTCAAAAAGGAATCAAAGTAGGGTTAGGGTTAGTCTAACTCCTATAAATAATCTTGTAGTCTCTCTTTTGAAGGAATCGATGATTGAATATAGAGATTGTGAACCCCAGAGCTATGTAGCTCCTCCTTTCTCTGGTGGATTCCGGTTTTCTCTCTTTCCTCCCTAGTGGATTCCCGGCTTCACTTCCTCCTTCCCCACCTCCTCTTTGCTGTCCCGCATCAGTTTTGGTATCAGAGCCCCAAGATCCACCGCCACGCCTCGCACACACCAATCCACTTCGCGTGAAGACCCCCGTGAGCCCGCACGCAGACCGCCGCGAGCCCACACACGGCCGTGCCCGACGTCTTCGCGCGCAAGCCCCCACGCGAGGCCACCCCCCCCCCCCCCCCCACGTTGCGGTGCTCGTGCGGACACCTCCGGGTGCCACGACTCACGCTCGCCAGTCCTGCCTCGCCGACCGAACCCCAGGATGCATCCCCACCCCGCGCTAACACCCTCTAGCGCCACGCAGGCACAACAGCATTCGCCGGCCCGACGTCTTCGCGCGAAGACCCCACGCGCGCCCACCCCACGCGTTGCGGTTCTCGCGGGGACGCCTCCTAGCACCACGCACCGACCCTCGTGTTGCCAGTCCCCCCCCCCTCCCCCCCAACGCCAGCCAAACCCCACCCCGCTGAGCTGCGTAGGCCCAAGCGCGACGCCAGCGAGGGACCCCACTCCGCAAACTCTGCACGCCTCTAGGCTTCTGCGCATTCCCAGGTGCAACGCCTACGAGCCGCCTCTTCGCGCTGTGAGCGCGAAGGTTCTGCTTTTCGCGCCGTCACCCACGCCACTCGTCGGGGCGTGAGTAAGCCTGCCGCCACACCCAGGTTCGCCCGTGCCACCTTCGCCAGCAGTCCTCCCCAGCGACCGAGCCCCTGCTGTACATGCCTTGACGGCCCGCGTCCGAGGCGGGCTTCCCGACGCTTCACGCCAGACGCGGCGCTCAGGCCCGGGCCCAGTCGCCTTCGCCAGCCACCTGAGTGACTGGGTTCCTCATGTTCGAATCAGAGGAAACATTGCCTCGCCGATCTAGCAGTCTCCTCCCCACCTGCGCCACCGGCCTCCTCATCGCCCCGCGCCTGTATGGGTTGGTCTTCGCGAAATTCTCATGCCAGCGCCACGCAGCAGCAGCCACGCCCTCGTTGCCCTTCACAGCTCAGCTCCGCGCTACCTCTGCTATGTGTCTCGCCCACATCGTTTCTGTCACACAAAGTCTCGTCAGTCATGCACCGTCGTCATCATCATGAGTATTAAATTTGAAGTCGAGTTGCCAGAATATTTACAGACCACGGTGACACTTGCGAGAAGCTCTTGGGGTAATTCTGTTTCTCAATCTATGTTGATTCCCTATCTAATTCAGATTATATTAAATTTTATGGGGATCAAGTATATATACCCTTCTTTCATCGCTTCAAATGCACCAAGACGTCGAAATCCTACGATATTATGATGATGTTGGTGTACAATTATACCCAATGGATCAGGATATCTTTGGGTCGAGTCTGGATGGATGAGCGTCGAGTTGTGATTGATCACCAAGCAAGATATTTGTCTTATACATCCAGAGGGTTACAACAAGCCTTTTCGAGTGTTTGATTCATATTATATCGCACTGCAAAAGCTTAAAAAGATGTGCGCGACATTTTAGCTATGACAGAAGCATCATTAGCTCTTAGATGGACCAAAGATTGATTGCAGATGCTGGATTTGATTGTTTGAGGACTCATTGTTCGAGGAGGACCCACTACTCGCAGTTGATGTGTGGGATCAGACATTGTTTGTGCGATCCGGGTTGGGTCATATATCTTCTGATATATTTGCAGCTCCTCTATCTGTACTTACTCCAGTTGATGGGCCTACTCTAGCTGATGCGCTACCAATTTATCAAACTATTGATGTGATCGAGTGGAAGCAACCCTTAGTTGATCTGATGTGGCTGACATTCTATGATTCGTCTATAGTGCACCAATTTGAGGTCCTTGATATGAGTGTTTGCATGGAGTTCTATATGTGCACTTTGGTGTTCGTTTTCTCCTACTTCGACACTTCAAAATTCGAGGACGAATTTTTTCGAAGAGGGGGAGAATGATGCGGAAGTGGGACTACGAACAACGTAAATTTGGCGATAACGACATCTTTATGGCTTGGCGAAGAGTTCTCACATTATTGATGTATTTACTTTAGTTATTTGAGAATTTGATTGTAAGAATAAAGCCCAAATAAGGCCCAATAGTGCATTTCCTATTTTCTGGTCATTTTTGAGTGCGAATTTTGCCCCATTTTTAGGTCTAAGGGTATTTTAGTAAAAAAGGAATCAAAGTAGGGTTAGGGTTAGTCTAACTCCTATAAATAATCTTGTAGTCTCTCTTTTGAAGGAATGGATGATTGAATATAGAAATTGTGAACCCCAGAGCGATGTAGCTCCTCTTTTCTCCGGTGGATTCCGGTTTTCTCTCTTCCCTCCCTGGTGGATTCCGGCTTCTCTTCCTCCTTCCCCACCTCCTCTTTGCTGTCCCGCATCAAGCGTATAGTTCCTCTGTGGCAGGATGAAGGTTGTCTCAGGTGGAGACAGCCGATGTTGCAGGATGAACCCTGTTTGCGGTGCAGGGGCCTCTGGCAGGCAAGGGTGGTCACATAGAAATTGCTTGGCAATAGGGATGAACTGGGACGTGCACTGTGATGGCTGGCCACCTCACTCCGTTAGGGTGCTGCTCATTCGAAGGAGCAAGGGGATGGAGGACACGGCGAAGATGGTGCAGTGCAGCAGGCAGGCAGTAACAGTGGTGCTGTAATGCATCAGTGGTGGCACTGCGCTGTCAAGGCAGTGGCCGCAGCAGCTGCAGCCAGGGGAGGAGAAAGAAGAGGGGACGCGGTGGTAGTTGGTGGGCAGAGGGCTTTGCCGGTGGGTCTGCGCAGGTGTAGGGGCCGCGGTGGTGCTGGTTCCACAAGCAGGAGCCGTGGGTGGCTGAAGTTTGCTGGCTGGCTGTACTACGAGCAATGGGCTGTGTGCAAGTGCAATGTGAAGGTGCTGGGATTTCTGGGATCTTCTTGAAGGTTGTGGCAATGTGAAGGGAAAAAGGGTGGTTAAGCATTCAATGCGTGGAGAGAGAGGAATTATTAAACAGATGAAGAAATGGTGGAAGGAGAGGTAATGGAGAGGGTGAAGAAGTAGACAGAAGGGAGAAATAGGGGCTTCACACCATGGGGGTTTCACACTCCAAAGGACCTCAGTTGGCGGCTCTCATCCCCAAAAAGCTTAATCAACTTCATTAACACTAAAAAATTGAGATTACATCTTTATGTATAGAGATGGAACACTAATGGTTCTCTTAAACACATGATCAAAATACCCCTAATATTAAAAATAGTGCCAAAATTGCACTGAAAAAAAACAGAATAAATGAAAAGGCTCCAATGGGCCACTAATGGGCCTCTCACTGCTCAAATGACTAAACTTATCAATAAATAGTACATTAGTCCACCAAATGATCATCATCAAACCAAACAGATGTCGATGTCGCTGCTGAAGGCCTTCAACGACAATAAACATGGGTCGGGTCGAATCGGATCCATACTCTTGTGTCCTCACCGTATAGTACAGGAGTAAGAATAGTAAAAGCAACGCCAAAGTCTTGATGAAGACAATGTAGCCAGAGAATGTCAGTAGAAGTGTCAACTATAGTAAGATACTCAACCTTAGTGCTAAAGCAAGAGATGATGACCTATTTCTTACTCGGCAAAATATAAGAGAGGAGCCATGGAAGATCTAGAAGCCATTGGTGGAGTAATGATTAGTAGGATCACCGATTCATCAGCCTTAGTATGAGCAGGAAGCTCTAAGGTGGCAGTGGATGTATACAAGTGACTGGTGGTGCAATGAAGATATTCAAGCACAACTGTGAGATGTAGGTCTGCTGATGAATTGACTGAAAAGATGCACAATATGAGTGGTATATATAAGAGAGTCATATCATGGAAGACATAATCAGATCTGATCCTGATCCGATCGCCGATCTGCCGGAAGTCTGGCCAATCCTAGATAGGCCAAACTAAATAAATGTTTTTTTATTATAAAAATAGGCAAAATTATGGGAAATTCAAGAAAAATACAGGATATATAGGAAAAATCAGAAAAATGCAGAGGAAAAAACATCAGAAATAGAAACAAAAAATCAAGGAGGTAGAGAAGGATAAGGGGGATATGAAGGCTAGCAACATCAGGGAGCATATGATTGGCCACTTTGGAGCCACACTATGGTTCTAGGTCTACATATATACCTCCATTTCAGCCTCCCACTTTACCATACTTGGATATTAGTAGTTCCCTCTTGGAGCAGGAGGATGGACACCTTGGCCTTCACAAGAACAAGACACCAGTGAAGCGACTAGTTCATTTAAACCAATTGGCATCTGATGCAATGTTTTATCACAATATGGAGACAGCTTAAGTCAGCAATAGACACCGAGGTATTCAAAGAGGAATGCATGTTTTATCAAATTCCCTCTTTGGTTATGGTTGTAAGGCTATGCAAACTAAATCAAGCATATGAACAACCAAAACCACTTTATGACGAGTCATTCTCGTTTGGATGGCAAGATTTTTTTTTTCTAACATATAAGTTAGATTTGATGTTCATTTGATGTGCTACATTTGATGTTTCATGTTTATTATGGTTATTGTTGCGTAATATGTTACATTTGATGTCCCATATAGTATGGATACATGTATGATGTATCATTATTTTTTTAATGCAAATGTGAACTTCTTCAGTTTCTCTTATTTTTTCCTTACTTTTTTTCCTGATTTGCCTGTATTTTATGATTTTTCTCAGAATTTTGTCTATTTTGTTATTAAGAAACAATTTTTACTCTAGCCAATCTAGGATCCACCGTACTTTTATCAGATCGGCCGGAATGGATCAGGTCCTCAGGATTGGCCTAGGCCGATCCCTAGGTTGACCGATCATTTCTTTCATGCCTTTCCTTGGTTGTACCCACTACCCATGGCCTCGTACAAGTAGCCTGTGTCATTTTATCCTCCATCAATCATCCTTAGTACTTGTACAAGAAGTTCTGTTAGCTTCAAATAGTAGGAGATTGTCCTGGAAACAGTGGTCACCATGAATCTAGCTATCTCATGAACAACATCTCTGGATTTCTCTTAATGTAGCAACATGTGCTAAGTATTCAGAACTGTGGATGAGAGCAAGGTTTGGCGCGCCGGATCGAGCCGGGCCGATCCCCCGAATCGCATCGATCAGGGAGGATCCGATGCGCGACTCGCCCGATGCGCCCGGATCCTTTCTTAGCAGGCGGATCGAGCCGATGCGATGCGATCCGGCCCGGCACTTTCGCATCGGGCGCGATCCGCCCGACACCTTAAAGGGTGTCGGCGATGCGTTGCGCGTCGGACTGAACAGTCCATTCGCAGCGCAGGAAACCGCAGGCCCCTTTCTCCCCCCCGTTTGCAGTTTTTTGAAGAGAAAATCCTAGATTTAGGTGCAAATCCACAGGAGGAGGCTTCCTAAGTGAATTTGTGTCCATTTGAGGGGATTTGGAAGCTTTGAAGCCTTGTTCTTCAACTTTTTTGAAGGTTCTACAGGGTTTTCAAGGTAAGCAACCTTATTTCTCATTTTTCTGTTCTTTTCTTGGTGTATGGGTAGATCTTGTTAGGAAATGATGTTGCAAGGGATTGATGTTCACTTGCAACCATTTCTCATCAAGATCTAAAAGGTTTTCATGTAGATTTGATGATTTTCCCTAAAATATGATTTTCTGAAAATAATTTGAAAAATCTTAAAAAAATTTTGAACAATCAAAAAATGATAGGAAGGTGTTCTATAAGTTCTATATCATGGTTAGATTTGATTCTATAAGAAGTTTAGGTATAATTAATTAAGTTCATAAATAATTAATAATTATATTAAAATTTGGAATAATAATTTTAAAAATCTTAAAAAGTGTAAACAACCAAAAATTGATAAATGTGTGTATAACTTGTACTCATGATTAGAAGTTGATTACATAGAAGTTGAGCAATAGGTAATTTATATTCTTACATTAATAAGAAGTATTTTAAAATAAAATGTAATAAAATGTGAAATACAGAAATATATATGCATGTGTGAATGGATTTCTGTGATCATGTGTTCATGTATATAATAAAATATCATATAACAATTAGAAGTAAGAATACTTCTTTTAGTGTTCAAATTCTGAAATTTATTTAATTACTGGTTAATTTATTATTTATTTTTTGTCATTGTAGATGGCACCGAAAAGAGGTTCTGATGATATGGGTGGCAGCATGGCATCATGTTGGAGAATAGGCAAAATTAAGTGCAATTATTGTGGTTTTGTGGGACAAGGAGGTGGGGTCTCCCGTTTGAAGAAGCACCTTGCTGGTGGTCGACTAGCAGGGTACCATGACGTGCAGGGGTGTAAATTGGTGCCAAAAGAAGTCAAGAAGGCTATTTTGAACACATTAAGCAAGTTCGACGTGAGACAGCAAGAAAGAAGGCAGATAAGGAGATAGCAGAGAGGATTATATCAGGAAGGCAAGAGAGGAAGATGATGATGATGAAGTTCAAATGTATGCAGAAGATGTTCCTGATCTTGATGTGCAGGAAAGGCTAGCCAGAGCACATAGCAGGGCTGAGGCATGGAAACTGATCAAGGGCAGGGCACAGAATGAGTTTTCAGGGAGCTCAGCATGAGGTTGGCAGTGGCAGTGGCAGTGGCTCCCGTTGATTTTCAAATGTAGGAGATTATTTCACTCGACCCACTCCTACACAAGTACCAGAAGAAGGCAGGCATAGCAAGAGACCCACAGGTGTGCAAATTGAGGATGTGGACCCTTATGTGTATCCTAGGGAGCATGGCAAGCAGAGAAGGATTGATGATTCATACAACCAGCAAGGGCCGAAATACAAGGTGGGGAGAGCAATTGCAAAGTGGTGGCACCATACAGGGTTACCATTTAATGCAGCGAACAGTCCCTATTATAAAACTGCAATACAGGAGGTTCAACGTGGAGGCCTACATGTGCAGCCTCCTACAGCTAGGGACTTGGCAGGGTGCTGCCCACTGTGTTGATTTAATGCTTAAAGAAATTGGGACACTGCAACCTGTGAAAATGGTGGTGGATGCAGGACAGAAGATAACACGTTTCGTCTACAATCATCATCTGGTGTTGGCGTAGATGAGAGAGTCCACTGGTGGAGAATTGTTGAGGCCCGGTGTCACCCGCTTTGCAACAAATTTTGTGGCACTACAGAGTCTACTGAAGCACAAGGATGGATTGAAACGCATGTTCAGGGGTGATAAATGGTTGCAGAGTAATTTTGCTAGTACATCTGATGGAAAGGAGGTGGAAGGCATCGTCAACAGCTCCAATTTTTGGGATCGGGTATTGAAGCTGGTACAGATCATTGAACCTCTATATGAGGTGTTGGAGGGTGGTGGATGGGGATAGGAGACCATCTATAGGATTGTATATGCAAAGCTTGAAGCCGCGAGGAAAAGATCCGTGAAGTCTCACCTCGGCATGCACACTTGGTTTTGGATGTTGTTGACGATAAGATGGGACCGCAGATGAGTAGAGATCTCTATATGGCGGGTAAGGAAATAAATCATATTTCTGTAATAAACTACTATTTATTGTATTGATGATGGTATTTTATTCAATTGCAGCATACTATCTCCACCCTTGCATACCATTACGCACACGGAGCTAGCATATGATGATGATTGACGGCTGCCTTTGCAAGGGTGGTTGAGAGATTGTCAACAAGTCCTGTGCTAGCGGCAGATGCCATGTGAGGCAAGTATAGGATTATCAACTTCCATCCAAGTTAAATCAAATACTTGAAGTTCATAGGAGTTGATGATAAATTTATTAAATGCAGATGAAGCGTTTCGGGAAGCCACTGGGACCTTTGCTGAGCCATCTACCATTGCTGGTCGGGAGCGTGTAGACGGCGGTAATATGCTTCCCATTGCATTTTTTATCATTGCAACTTGATGGTTGACATCTGATTGAGATAATTAAATTTGGATGCAGCTGATTGGTGGTTCAACTTTGGGCATTCTGCGCCAACATTGAGGAAAATTGCAGTGAAGGTCTTATCGCAGACTTCTCATCTAGTGATGTGAGAAGAACTGGAGTACATTGCATTGATACACACCAAAGTGCGGAATCGTCTCTCATATAGACGTTTGGACCATTGGTGTACGTCCACTATAATATGGAGGCTGAGGTCAAACATCTTACAGAAGATCCAAAGAAGCGTGGGGACGTAGAGTATGATCCATTGATGTTGGATTTCTACGAGATGAAGAGACCCAATGGTTGCATGGGTTGCACGAGCAACACCAGAGCGAGGGGTATGAGTTTAGATGAGGAGGCAGACGACCCTGAAGATCCACCTCGCCCTAACACTTTCCTGGCAAGGGCTGTAGCAGAAGCACCAGCAGAGGAGGAGGGAGATCGTGGAATGTGGGACAGCCATATTCCCCTCGTTATGAGATGATCCAGAGGCTGAGGTGGATCTTCTTGCGGACATACAAGCATGGAAGAAGAATCGCCGGGATCGAACCAGAATCGCTCGATCCCGGATCGGATCGACCCCCCAAGGGTTGATTCCCCCTGAAGAACCCCAAACCCCACATTTCCGGCTGGATCGACCCAACTCAGTAGGATCTGAGTTGGATCGCTCGAGTCGAACCGGGATCGAGCGATCCCGGCTCGATTCAGTCGATCCGGCCGGGTTCAGTTCAAATTTGAACTTAAGGCGCCGGATCGACCCTTATCGGTCGAATCGATCGATCCGGCGTCGATCCACCCGATAAGGGTCGATCCCGATCGATCCGAGGTCGATCCCCTATTTCTGCCCTTCCCACCCAGGACACCAAAAGATGCAGGTTTTGGTGTCCTAGGAAGGAAGGAAGGTGCTCCCCTCCCCCCCCCCAGCTCGGGCTGCCTCCTCCACCGCCGCCGCCGGCCTCCTCCACCGCCGCCGGCGTCCTCCCCAGCCGGCCTCCTCCTCCTCCTCTTCTTCTTCTTGTTCTTCTTCTTCTTCTTCTCTTCCTCTTCTCCTTCTCTTCTACTTTTTCTTCTAAACCCTATCTTCTCTTTCAAGTTTGAAAGAGGTTAGAAGGAGCACATCCAAGGGAGATTTTTGAGTAGATCTCAAGAGATCTTACTCAAGCAGGAGAAGTTTGTTCTTCTTAAGGTATATTTCATTTTTTAATTTCGAAATTCAGTTATAAATTCTGAAAAAATGAAAACACATGTACACATGTTTAATCTTCTTATATCTTCTTATTCTTCCTTACATTTTGTCAATAGACAAAATCTCCAAATTTCACCCTAATTGGCTAATTAAGGTTTGATATTTGGGGCTTATGTTGTATTAGCACAATTAGAGATCAATTAAGTGTTCCAATCACTTAATGACTTATCATGCCTTTCTATGATAATGGAACTATTTCATTTCGGGAAATTAGAGAAATCTCTAAATTTCACCCTAATTAGGGTTAATATTAGATGTAATTATATTATAATTGTATACTTACACATGAATGTGTTTGTATTCTTAATTTGTTATAGGATTAGCAAGTATGGCTGATGAGGGACACGAGGAAGAGCAACCACAAGTAGATATTTGGATGGAAATACAGTGTCCTTATTGATGCTGCCTCTCTAAGAGAGTGCGGTGTAACCACTGTGGTAAGGAAATGAATGGAGGTGTATACCGCCTAAAACAACACATTGCAGGCATTGGAAAAATGTACTAAAATGCAAGCATTGTCCACAGGGAGTTAGTGAATGAGATGAAAGACTACACTGGCTGGAAGACAACAACAAAGAGCATACGTATTCAACATCAACAAGAACTGCATGAAGAGATTTCTGGAAGGGAAAAATAAGGCTGCAATGAAAGGAAGACAAATTCCTTTTGATGTTGAGAACTCAGATGAGACAGATTATGAGGATCTCTCACCTAATGAGAGAGAGGCGAGAAGGACTACGGCAGAGTCGGCGTGCTGCCATGTTGGAAAGTGACATGCGGAGGTTCCATAGTACAGAGAGAAGTCATCATCAGGGCTAGTGTCACACGACCACCGGCACCACCTATCAGGAGAGGTGGTTCATGAGGGAACGGGACCAACTAGTGGGGTTACACAATTTTGGGAAGGAAATCTTCATCAAAACAGCCTGCATAAAGCATGCAATGAAAGGGGTAAAGCCACAGCTGCTTCCGCTAACATGCAGTTAAAAACATTGTAAAATGTTTTGGCATGCAGGGGTCCCAGCCCATACAGCATCTAGTTCTTATTTCCAAACGATAGATTCAGTTGGTGAGGCAGGCCCAGGTTTACAAAGCTCCTACACCAAAGGAGATTTATGGCAAATATCTTGAAGAGGAATTGACTGAGATAAAGGATTGGGTGGCGTCATTCAAAGATATATGGATGGCAAGAGGTTGTACTCTTATGTGTGATGGATGGACGGGAACAACAAGAAGGTCCATGATTAACTTTCTTGTATATTGCAGTGAGGGTACAGTGTTCATGAAATCTATAGATGCAAGTGGCAAATAAAAATGCAGATTACTTGTTTAGGCTCATGGATGAGATGATTGATGAAATTGGCGAGGAACATGTAGTCCAAGTTGTCACTGATAATGAAGCTAGTTACAAGGCAGCTGGAAGAAAATTGATGGCAAAACGACATCATCTTTATTGGGTCCCTTGTGCAGCCCACTCCTTAGACTTGATGATGGAGGATATTGGCAAAGACAAACATGTGCATGACTTGGTGTCCAAGTCGCAATGATTACTACTTTTATTTATGGACACAATAGAATCTTACATATGATGAGAGAGTGCACAGATGGACATGACATAATTCGTCCTGGCCCAACAAGATTTGCCTCACAATTTATTGCATTGGAGAGTCTGCATCAGTTTAGACATGAGTTGGGCACTCTCATACATAGTTTCCGAGTACTTGGCACATGTGGCTACATTGGAGAGAATCCAGAGATGTGGCACATGAGATTTCTTGCTTGGTCAGTGACCATCGTTTTTGGGAGAAAATCCACTATTATTTGAAGCTATAGAGCCTCTAGTACAGGTGCTGAGGATGGTTGATGGAGAGGACAAGAATGACATGGGTTACTTATATGAGGCTATGGATAAAGCCAAGGAAGGTTGAGAGAGAAGCATCCGCAAGCATATAAAAATGGTGGAAGATTATGATGCAAGATGGGAGTCAACACTCCACCAATGATTTACATGCAGCAGGTAAATGTATATATCTTATTGTGCATATTTCTTATTAGCATGATTGAATTTCTAACTTACTACACATGTTTTGTACATATAGGGTATTTCTTTAACCCTAGGCATCATATAGTGATTCCCCTCACAATGATGTGAGGTGCTCCAGGGGACAATCATGTCATCGGAGATTATCTAGGAGCATGGACGAAAGAATAGATGCTATGATAGCATGGATGGCAGGGTCGGGTCGGCTGGGTGAGTCGGACCCAGCCGACCCCGACTCGGGTCGGGTCGGGTCGGTGGAGCCGGCCGACTCCAATGGAGTCTGGCCGACCCTGGGTCGGCCAGAGTAAAAATTATTTAAAAAATGAAAAAATCAGAAAAAATCAGAAAAAATCAGGAAAAATCCCTAAAATTTACAGAAAATTACCTAGACACATACAACATTCATTGAAATCAAACACATTGAAATTTAAATCTTATCATGTTCATGTACCATGAAGAACAATAACAATGACTAAAGACATAATCATTAATGTTCATACATTGCAAAAATTAAAATATGTACAAGTTGATAACATGAAATAAATAAAAATACTTCTCAATTTGACATTTCTGAACCCTCATCCTCTACCTCATGAGATTGAATAGGTGGCACATACTCATGTCCTCCATACTGTGTATATCCAAAGCCAAACAAAGAATTTGCAATATCTTGGAATCCTCTTTGGATGCCTCGCGGTGTTGTTGCTTGTTGACTTGACTTTCTCCTGAGTGTCCCGGAGGGAAGAAACTACCATATCCAGTAGTTTGAATATTGCCCAAATAACTAGGCCCACTACTAGAGCTGATGTCTGAATATGGCAATTTTGGGGACTAAAAAAGGGTGGATATGAAGCCCCGTATCCCCATCATGCCCTGCTTGCCTTTGTTGGCCTTCATATCCCCCGTGCTGCTGTTGTGCTTCCCCTGGCTTCTTGTTGTTGTTGGGGGTGGTTGTGAATAATCTTCATATCCTGACATAATACCCCAAGCCCATAACCTCCTGTGGCTCCAATACCTGCAGCAGCACCATCATCATCATCAGGTCAGGTGATGGGTGGAGTCATCACTCCCCACTGTTTTTTCTTTTTCTTTTGTACTCTTCTTTTTGCGACGTTCATAATGTAATTTCTCTGCCTCATATAATCTAGCCAATGAGATGGCAGGGGTGGAGCCTCAGAAAATGGCTGCCCAATATGTGTCTCTGCCTCAGGAGAGTCCTCTTCACCTTCTTGTGATTTTCTTCTTGGTTCTTCTGTTCTTCTTTCTTGTTTGGCTTTGCTTTCTTCTTGCCTTTGTCTTTCTTTCTTTTGGGCTCTAACTGGGAGGTAGATCTCTCAATTCTGGCTGAGATGAAGAAATACTAGTATCATGTACGGTGGAAGATCTTCTCAATTCTGGCCTCTCAGCTCTCTCAGGTACATGCTCTTCTAATAAAACATCTCCTTCACATGCTTGAACTAGCGATCATCAGGATGAAATCAGCTAGCTCTCCCTCAGCTCTCGTCTCCACCCAAGCATGTAAAGGGTGTTCCTCATTTAGCAACTCATCAACATCTATCTCAGGAACCACCTCCTCAAATGGTCTACCAGCTAGCTGCATGAATCTCTGTCTTTCTATCTTTTGCCTTTCTTCTTTTTGCTTCACCCTTAAACGCATATTATAATGACAGTAAACCAACTTCTCTAGCCTATCCACACCCAGCCTATTGCGGATTTTTGTGTGAATAAGGCTGAATGTACTCCAATTCCTTTCACATGGGCTAGAAGAAGTGGTTTGACTTAATACTCTCACTGCAACATACGCTAAGGGATTTGTCCAGCTTGGTGATAATTGACTTGGATCCACCATTCAGCTGTTACAATAAAATAACCGAACATTAATCATTATAAGGATGGTGAAAGAATATATTTATGATTTTAGGCAAACACCCAAACATGTAAAACCACCTGGACTGAGTCTTCCAGCTGCATATTCATGTCATATGCTCCGTATATGCCAACTTTCATCTTATATCTCTCCACCTAGAAAATGGAAGACATGAGTCACATGACATATGTCATGTCAAATGAAAATACATACATATGCAAAGTAAAATATACTATCCTACCTCTGCCACTGCGTCTAATCTCTCATTCATGCTCCTTGCAATGCGAGTGATGACATTCATGGTGCCTCTCATCACTTCTCCGTCATTGTGCACATCATCTTTATATTGAATCTTAGGGTTGAAAAAATACCCTGCATATGATAAAAGAGGTTTAAGTATGGTATCATAAAATAATTCAGCAAGTAATTACAATAAATAAATTACCTGCTGCATGAAGATCATGGTGAGAGTCATCTCCCATCGCTTGTCTATGATGGCCCACCATTTTCTGTATGCTTTAGGATTCCTTTCCCTCAACTTTTCCTTTGCCTTGTCCATTGCCTCGTACAAATATCCCATATCATTTTTGTCGTCACCATCAACCATTCTAAGGATAAGTACCAAAGGCTCTATTACTTTGAGGTAGTAGGAAACCTTCTCCCAAAACCGTGCATTGCTAATCAAGTCTTGGACCATGAGTGCAACATCTTTACTATCAGGCCGTAGAGTGTCTACATGCTGCAAAAATCTGCAGAATTAATCAATTGGGCCAATTGATGCCTATATTTCATTAGGCTCTCCAAAGAAATAAAATTGGATGCAAATCTGGTGGGACCAGCACGAAGGAGATCTCTCCCATCTGTGTACTTCCTCATCATATTCAAAATCCTGTTGTGACTATAAATAAAGGAAGTTATCATCTGAGCATCATCAATGATACCATGAATATGAGAATCTTTGCCTATGTCCTCCATCATTAAATCAATGCAATGTGCTGCACATGGAACCCAATAGAGATGGTGTCTCTTTTCCATTAACAACCTACCTGCAGCCTTGTAGCTCGGTTCATTATCAGTCACAACCTGTACAACGTGCTCTTCACCCACTTCCTCCACAACTGCATCCATAAGTTTAAACAAATATTCTGCATTCTTGATTTTGTTAGATGCATCAACAGATTTAAAGAAAATAGACCCTTCGCAGCAATACACAAGAAAATTTATCATGGATTTTCTTGTGGTCCCTGTCCAACCATCACACATAATGGTGCAACCACGTTCTTTCCAATATTTTTGAAGCTACTCACCCATGTTTTCAACTCCTCATATTCATCATCAAGCCCAGCATCATAAATATACTTCCTTGTAGGAGCCTTAATACCAGGCCCAGCTTCCGCAATTGCATCCAACATACTCTGAAAATATGGGCTCTCTGCCGTATGTGCTGGGACACCTGCATGTAAAAACCATTGACAATGCCTTTGATTGCACCCTTCGCTGCCTTTGCAGTGGATTTCACTCCTTTCAATGCCTGCTTGATTCCTGGTTGTTTACAGACCTTGATCTATACAAATATGCATCCATAGGACCCTGTGTACTCCTAGGAAGAGATGTCCTAGAGTCATCTCTAGACACATGTGCACCTGATGTGCCTAAACCCCTTCGTCTCTCATCTTCCTCCGCATAAGAACGGCGACTAGCACGTGCCGCTGCAGTAAACTCAGGATCAGGATCATCATCATCATCATCATCATCATCCACAGGAATTGGTAGATCATAATCTCTACGAATCTGTCTCCCAGAAAGCTCATCTTGAAGTTCTTGTTGCTGCTGAGTTGTCAATATTTTTTCTGCTTTCTTCCCCTTCAGATATGCTATTATTTCATTTCTCACTTCCATTGGACAATTCGGACATTTTGAAACATTCCCAGCAATCCCAGCAAGATGTTGTTTAAGGCGATAAATGCCTCCAAACATCTCCTTTCTACACCAATTACATTTCACTTTTCTCTTAGATGCATCAAGGAGAGTACCATGAGCCCAACCAGGATCAATGGCCTGCTCCACCTCTTGCTCTTCATGTTCATGATGTGCCATATTCCTGTGTAAGAATGCAATTAAATTGCACGTTAATTACACATAATCCCTAATTTTTAACCCTATTTAGGGTTTAATTTGGGAATTTATGGAAAAAATATCATAGACTATAAATATTGTACATACAAAACTCTAATCAACTCAAATGACCACATTGAACACTCAATTACACATTTATTATATTAATGACCTACAATTCTATTTTTTTAAACCCCTAATTAAGGTTTAAGTTGAGAATTAAAAAAAACAGATCATGCAATGTTCATACAAAACTCTAATCAAGTAAATAACTATATTGGACACTCAATTACATAATAATTACATTAAAGACCTAAAATCCCTAAATTTTAAAACCTAATTAGGGTCATTTGGGGATTTTCAGGAAAACAGTTAATGTAATGCAATTAAGTCTACCAACAAACTCTAATCAACTAAAATAGTTCTATTAATCACTCAATTGCACATTAATTTCATTCATGACACAAATCCCTAATTTTTATACCCTAATTAGGGCTAAATTTGGAGATTTAAGAGAATGAAGTCATAAACATGTTAAATATGCTATAGATCTACAGATCTATAGCCTATTTACCATTTCCTATTTTTTCAGATTTTTAAAAAAAAAATAAAAATCTCACCTCACAGAAGAGAGAGAAGAGAACAGAGAGAGAGGAAGGGCGCCGGCGGCTGCTTGCAGTGGCGCCGGCGGCGGCCGACGGCGAGCCTCCGGAGCTCCGCGCGGCGGCGGCGGCGAGGGAGGCGCTCCGGCGGGGGGCAGGGGGCTGGGAAGGGGGCTGGGAAGGGAGGTGCCCGGGACTGCGCAGACTGCGCAGTCCCAGGACGGGATCCCTCCTTAAAGGGGGATCCGCGGGTCGGGCGGGTCGGGGTAGTCGGGACGCGGAGTCGCCCGACCCCGGCGGATCCGGCCCGCCTACCGGGAATCCGCGGATCCCGGCCACTTCCCGCGCCAACTCGGGTCGCCGGGCGCCGACCCGACCCGACCCGCCCGACCCCGACCCGACCCGCCCGTTTTTGCCATCCATGTATGATAGGGTCGGCCAAGTTAAAACTTCATTCCAGCATCATGTATTCATATACTTTTGGAGTTACACTTGCAACTGTATTATACTGTAGATGGACAGATTTAACGAAGTTGGACATCTACAGAGATTATGATGTTAAAGAAGCAGTGACCAGAATGGTCCGGGTAAGAACCTTCGACTTAAGCTCATGCTTACTTCATAACAAAATGACAAATCACTTGTATTATGTGCTAATTCATTGTATTTTTTTTTTATAGGTGAGTGGTTGGTTATGTTAGACTACAAGACTGGTCAAAGAAGTCCACTTGCAAGGATTGCTATTAGAGTACTCAGTCAGACCACTTCATCTAGCCAGTGTGAGAGAATTGGAGCACTTTCTCACTTATTCACACAAAAGTGAGGAACAGGTTGAGTGCAACTAGGCTAGAGAAGTTGGTCTATTGCCACTACAATATGAGGTTGAAGCTGAAATGCATTAAAGATAGACAAAAGAAGAGCGAGGCAAGGCTAATGACTTTTGCAGGTAGTCATTGGGAGCAACGTTTTGCAGAGAGGGAAGCATTATCATCTCAAATTGATGTTGATGAGTTATTTGATGAGGAACACCCACTAAATGCATGGGTGGAAACAAGACAGGAAAGGATGTTCCAGAATTTGACCCTCGTGATTGTTCATGGGCGGAAGGAGAATTGGATGGAGTAGAGGCTGGAGATCCAGAGCTTAGGGTAAGTGAGGACCCACCTCTCACCCTCGGTCCTCTCTTCTCTTTGCCACGACACTCAGCTATCTTGCCAGAGACATCTAGAGTGCCTCCCACTCAGCCTGCATTAAGAAGAGCTGCAACACAAAAGAGAAGAGTTCAAAAGCCTTAGAGTTAGAAAAAATAACATATGCCAGGCAAAAAAAGAGGAAAGTGCAGCAACCAATTCGTAGTGATGACACCACACAAGATCCAAATGATGATGATGATGATGATGATGATGATGGGGCTGCCACTGGAGCCACAGGAGCTGCCAGGGATATGCAGGAGCAGGATATACTGGGCCACAGGTGTAGGACTTACTGAAAGTTATGTACCAGAAACAGAACATTAGGGAGGCGGAGGAGAAGGACAAGGGCATGGACAAGGGGGATATGAAGGACAACAACATCATGCAGCCTATGAGTGGCCACCTTGGGAGCCAACTATAGTTCAGGGTCTACTCATATACCTGCATTTCAGCCTCCCATTTTACCGTACTCAGATATTAGTAGCTCACCTTATGGAGTACAAGGAGGATGGGGACCTTGGCCTTCACAAGAACAAGAGCCTAGTGGCCCTAGTGAAGCAACAAGTACATACAAACCGCTTGGTATATGGTGTCCAGCTCCATCACAATCTGGAGAAAGCTCAAGTCAACAATTTACACCAAGAGGGATTCAAATGGGTATGCATGATTTAGCAAATTCTCTCTTTGGTCATAGCTACCAAAACCTAAATGATGGTGGCTCATCTATGTCTGGAAGTGGATGGAAAGATTATTAGTCTTCTATCAAATGTAAGTTACATGTACAATGTCTTAAATTTCATGTTTTATGTACTATGAATGCATGTATAATTGATTTTTGATGCAAATCTTAGTTCTTTCAGGAGTTCAGATTTTTTCTGTTTTTTCCTGAATTTCCCTAAATTTTCCTGATTTTTCCTGAATTTTCCTGCATTTTTTCCAAAAAAATAAACATTTTATAGTCTGGCCGATCCAGGATCGGCCAGACTTCCCTGGGATCCAGAGGATCTTCGATCCGATCCGATCCAGGATCGGATCGACCAGGGTCGATCCCGATCCCGATCCTGCCTTCCATGCATACAAGTAGAGCATGTGACGCGTACTGCAGGTGGGAGAGTCATTTCTTTCTTTCATCTTACATATTTGATCTGTTGCATTTATGCTAACTTCCTAATGTATAATGTTGGGGGTTATTATAGGTAGAGGAGGGGGTAATGATGATGATGATTTTGATAGGTTGATGGAAGGCCTCCCCCGCACACAATCTAGAAGGAGAGGCTTATCTACCCAGATGCGCCTCCCTCACAATCTATAAGGGCTCCCACATCATCTCAATTGGCAAAAGGGAAGCAAATAGCAACAGAATCCCGCCGAAAAAAAACTGGTGCAACAGAGTCCCGGCCAAGTAAAGGAGTTGTTATACGAGAGCCACCTCCCGCCCCAGCACAAAAAAGAAGGGTTGGTTTTCTGGTTGGGGATCCAAGAAAGGCAACAAACGTGCTACCGTTGTTGAAGATCCACTTGACATTGCTGATGCAGAGACTTTGGATCCAAATGCAGATGATGAGACACCGTCTCCGTTGGATTCACCCCGATTGCCCAATAGCGCCTCCCATGATTCGATGACTACTGGTAGGCCATCATTTTGTATTAAAAATTACCTCAAAATGTATTTGTAATTTTGTATTTGTTCTAACTAATGTTCAAATGATATTGCCTTTGCAGGTGGTTCTTCAGATGCTGGTGGTGACGGTGGTGGTAACGGTGGAGGTGGAGATGGTAACGGTGGTCAAGGCGGAGGAGGAGGTGAGGGTGGTGAGGGAGGAGGAGGTGGCATGGCATTCACAGAGGAGCAATTATTTCGGGGTGCAACACAAGATAGTAGTCATGGTGCCCCACTTCGGTACAATAGAAGGCAAAGGTTTCCACCTGACAGTCAAGGAAGAGGTGAACCAGTGGATTCCCATAGTTATGACACTATGTTATCAGACTTTGAGAGGATGAGTACACATGAGTCTACTGGATCCTATGGCGGTCATAGCTACCAGCCCGACTCCACTAGCACAGACTACTCTAGTGGGTACGGACCGTACAGTGGATACACTGCCACAGCAGGCTACTTTGGTCCATCTCCATATATGTATCATCCTCCTGCATATTCTATTCCTATTCCAGTCCAAGTTTTGGAGGCTGAGGAGGATGTACAGATGGCACAACTGGGGGTAGTCCGTCCCGGCTGTCAAATGTGGGACCATTATCTCAGTCAGTTTCGGCAGAGATACCATACCATGATGACATGGAATGAGTTTCGTGGTTTTGTGTCAAGAACGAAAGGTCATCATCTTATTGGGGAGCTCCCCTCAGAATTAGATGAGTCCGAATCCATGCCTAGCCAATCCCAATGGAATGTATATGATCCATATCAACAAGGGCATTAGGGATATTAGAGTAAGTCATTGTATTTTTATTGGAATTTAGAGTTTGATAGTTGTATTGACTTTGTGCAATGTAAATATCTTCAATTAATGAGTTTCAATTGTTTTCACTCTTCTAATGCTTTATTTCATTGAAAATAAATGTTTTTATACCAATTACATGATATAAATCTCATGGAATATGATGAAACATATGGTACAAGAGGCCTAAACTACACAATCATTCAAAAAAAGGCCAGATTCAAGGGAATCGGCCATAAAATGGGTCATAAATAAGGGTTCTGGCCGAATCCAAGCGGATCGAACCGAATCGGTTCGATCCGCCCGAATCGGATCGGATCAGGAAAAACCCGATCCGGTCCGAATCGGGGATGCGCCAAACCTTGGATGAGAGTGCCCAACTTATTTAAAGAACAGATTGCTCCATGCCAACTTATTTGTAGACCAAGCATTTGCTACTGAATTGGAAGAGACAATGGCCGTCCAAGGGAGATTGGACTATGTGGTGGCTCATTTTGCGTGCCACTTTATGGATGATTTGGGGGGAAAGGAATAGGAGAATTTTTTGTAGGTCTATGCGGGATGTTGATTCTCTTTTTGAGGGGATTTGTGGATTTGTTAGGGAATGGGCGTCAACTTTATGTAATGTTGGTCACGCCAACTCCTCCCTTTTTGCCTTGATGGGGGGTTGAGGTGCTTTGTCTATTCCAGGTTGGAGGCCGTTTTATAGGCGGGTGGGTGTGTTTTTTGGGTTTTTTCTCTTGTTGGCCTATACTTGTACATTCTCTCTTTTCATTTAATATACTTGTGATACTATCCACATTTTCAAAAAAAAAAAACTCATATCTATACTTATGTAAACCCTCCAATGCAACAAAGCTGGAGCAATCTTGTTGGCAGTAGGATGAAGGATATCATGTTCATCAATGCATTCTCTCATTATGTGTATGTTGTGTCCATAAATGAAACTAGTGATCATTTAAGTCTTGGATATCAACTTGGCAACATGTTTGCCCTTTCCAATGTCCTCCATCATCAAATCCATAGAATATAATATAGATATTCCATTTTTTTTCTCTTACTTTCTTACCGATTGCCTGTTTGTCACAAGTTGTACTATATTTTCTTCTCTAATCTCTTCAACCATCTCATCCATAAGCCTCAAAAGTTAGTATGTACTGTACCCTCATCGTAATATACAAGGAAATTTAGTATAGACTTTCTTATTGTCCCTGTCCATCCATCACACATAAGGGTACAACCTCTTATGTGTAAGAGGTTATATACAAGGAAGTTGATAATAGGTAACAGGTACAACCTCTTGTGTGGTTTGACTTTATGAATATTGTACCCTTACTGTAATATATAAGGAAGTTTATTATAGACTTCCTTGTTGTCCCTGTCCATCCATCACACATAAGGATATAACCTCTAGCCATCTATACAACTTTAAAAGAATTCACCCAATCCTTCAGCTCTTTTACTTCCTCTTCAATTTATTTTCCATAAATATCGTGAGGCGCTGAGGCTTTCAATGCCGAACCTGCCTCACCAATAGAATCCAACATGATTTGGAAGTATAGATTGGATGTTGTATGTGTTGGGATTCCAGCATGCAAAAATCGTTTCACTATATTTTTCACTTCATGTTTTGGTACAACAACTGTGGCTTTCACTCATTTCATTGCTTACTTGATTGTTGACTGCTTTACTGATGGCTTTCTATCCAGGTATTCCATATAGGCTCTCGTGCAAGATTGATGACATCACATATGACATAACTATGAAGATCCTCCACATCCCAAAAGTAAGCTGCCTCTCCTAACTAATGTCGATCTCCCACCGCCCCTTGCTAGACCTACTTGTGATGATCCCTCTCCCATGCTCATACTCCGCCTCAGCTCATCTTCCTCTCTAGCACTACACCCACTCCGACGTACTGCTTCCCTGAAATCTTTCTCATCTCGTGGCAGATTCGATTCCTCTATATCATCACTATCATCAGAAGGGGAATTGGCCTTTCCCTCATTAGACCCTCATCCCTCCTACGCCCAATTGGTTATCTACTAGAAATCTCTTCCAGTCATATAGGCCCTCATCTCATCCACTAGGGCCTAGGGGAACAAATGACATTTTTTGACATTTTCACTAATGCCTGCAACTGCAATATGCTGCTTGAGGCGATAGATGCCTCCATTCGTTTGTTTTCCACAATGATTACACTGTTCTCTCTTGCTTGTAGCATCAATGAGAAATCCATGGCGCCACCCAATATGCCCCTATGGCTGTGGTGACTCTCTCCCTTCTCAACCATAATCCTATTACAATGCAAAGACAAACATGTACAATCATAATTAGTTTCAATATTGATGACTTGCTTTACCAATTTTTTGAAATTAAATATCCTGTTTTCACATTAGGGGACAATTGGTCATTTAAGTGATTGACACACTTAATTGACCTCTAATTGCTCTAATTGTATAAAAGCGTCAACTTTCAAACCCTAATTAAGGTGAAATTTAGAGGTTTCGTCTAATTTTCAAAATTAAACACCCTCATTTTTTACACAATTGGGGTCAATTAAGTGATTGACACACTTAATTGACCTCTTATTGCACTAATTGGACGAATGTCTCAATTTTTAAACCATAATTAGGTTGAAATGTGGGGTTTTGTTGTATCTACAAACCCTAATATTCTAATGTCCCCATACAACTCAATCTCCCATTTACAATCTAATACTACAACTCAATCTCTCATTTTTAAAGAAATTTTTTAGTTTAGATCCTTCAAAGTCAAAGAAGAAGAATAAGAACAAGAAGGCAACGTCCAATGGCGGCGATGGGCGAAGGAGAAAATAAGGTTGAAGGCCTCTCGGCCGAAATGAAACTGGGTCAAAGTATTGTAGCAATTCCGAAAATGAAAAAAGTAATATTTTAATTGATTTCGTCCGATTTTGGCCGAAACTAGACCGAAGCTGACTGAAATCGGCTGAAACCAACCGAAACTGGCTCCCATAAGGCTACCCGAGACCGGCTGAAACCGACCGAAATGAAAGCGAAAGTGAAATAGTTTCGGTTTCGGACTCAGTCGAAACCAAAACCGAAACCGAGTTTGCCATCCTTGGGGGAGCCGGGGGTGGGTGGGTGGGTGGGGTGTGGGGAGGGGTCCACACAGTTGATCATGGTTGGTAAAGGTGATTTAAGCACTGTCGAACGCGGAAAATTTCATAAGAATTTTTTTATGGGGTTTGAAATTGATTTGATTTTTATTTATTTTACTTTGCGGGGCTTGCCAGCCTGTCTAACAGACATAATTTGAAATCCGCACGATGTGGAGAGAAAGTTTTACGTCCAAAGGATGGACAAGTGCGCCAATTTTATTTTGAACTTGTTTTGTTCCACGATTTTATTTCATCAGGCGATTAGGGTAGCGTGTGCTGGACTCCTTTCTCCATCGACCAGAATCGATGTTTATTTACATCGGATTAAAAGTCCTTGATGTTGATTTACATCAATTTTAACCCGAACACCATTGATAGCAAAAGTCGGAAGTTTACATTTTTCTAGAAAATAGTAACACGATGTCTTATTTTTATCGGACAAAATGGATTTTGTTTTGAAAATAGACTTTGTTTTGAAAAGAGCATGAACTCCATTTGTGAGTTTAGTATGCAATTTGAGGAATGAGTGGGTGTACACTCGAGGATTTATTTGAAATTTGAATATGTTGTGTATTTGAGCAGAGTTTCTGCATTGGCAGAGTTATTGCGTAAACACACGAACATATATTTGATGAACATGTGGCCATATTTATTTAGGGCAGAGTCTCTGTATGGGCAGTCTCCCTAGAAAAGACGCACATATGAACATATATTTTGTAAACATATGAGTATGCTTTTGGGTAGAACCTCTGCTTGGGCAGAGTTTCCTTTAAAAGACATACACATATGAGCACAAAGACTTACCCTTACGGAGAGTCGCTCAACGTGAGGGAAGAACATATATGTGTCTAAATGCTTATATCTATGGAGATTAACTCGACATGGAAATATTTAGAACACAAGAACACATAGATGTTAAATACCTTATGCCCATGGAGACTAACTCAACATGGAAGGTATTTAAACATCAAAGTACATGAGCATAATTTAATTTTATCTCCACAGAGACTAACTCGATGTGGAGATATGAATATATATTTGGATTTTAGAACCCCCCCCCCCCCATGGAGACTAACTCGACATGGAGGGAGATTATGAATATTTTGTAGCCGAAGGGGGACAATTTTTTTTGCTTGCTGAGGGCGAATACCTTCACGCCGAGCGGAAGAACCTTCACGAGCAAGCTAGAATTTCCTTTCAAAAGAGCTTTCTTTTCAGATTTCAGAAAATCCCCTTGGCAATTTCCGAAGACCAAAGCTCCCGGCCCGTTGCCCTCGGGCTACATGGACTATTGAGAGAGGTAACCGATGGAAGGGTTCCATCGGTTAAGGGCTTAACCGATGAAACCGTTCCATCGGTTAAGGGGTGCTCCCCCAACCGATGGAGGAGTTCCATCGGTTAAGGGGATTCCCCTTAATTGATGGAAAGGCTCCATCGGTTGGGGATTTCCCCCTAATCGATGGAAAGGCTCCATCGGTTGGGGGTATTTTCCCTTAACCGATGGGAAATTTCCATTGGTTAAAGGGTTTTACATGGGTTTTTTTTCTCTATAAATACACCCTCATGTTTTCTTACGAGAGGTGTTGATGCCGTGAGATCTTTGGGCCTCCTTTGAAGATCTTCCGACGAGGAGTTGTATTTGCAATTTGCAAGTGCTTGACGCTTCCTCTTGCACGTGTTTCTTGGAGTTGTAATGTTCTTTGAACTTGGTCTTATTGACTTTGTGATGCCGAACTTCTTCTGCAACATATTTTTCTTCGAAGTGTTGTTCTTTCTGAACCTCTGCTTCACTGGAGAGATTTGGTGCCGACTTCATTAATAAGTTCCCTCCCTTAATTTGAAAGGGACTTGGACCCAACATTACCTAAGTAACCATAGCATTAGTTAAGTAACCATTGGATAAAAATAACTTCTCGCATTCTGATGGGAATAAAAAAACTGCACTAAAAGATCCTTGGGCCATTTGTTTACTTTGTTTGGCCCATTAAAGACCCACTTGATGTAATTTTCTCTTTTAAAATTTTATGTATTTAGAAAGGGGCATCTTGGTCTTTTGGGTCCTCGGTGGGTGAGAAAGGATCATGTGGGTTCCCATCCCCTTTAAATACCTACGTGTTCCCACCTTTTGAGGGTATTGAATGCAAAGAAGAAAAAAAATGGGCTAGTGCTTCGTTGAGGGGGTGACCCCTGTTCATCTTCCTCCCCCTCCTCCACTTCCCCTCCTCCGGTGGATTTCGGCCTTCCTCCCCCACCTCCACTCCCTCCCCGGTGGATTCCCGCCCTATCTTCTTGCCCCCTCTCTTCCCCCCTCTTTTGTCCCACATCACATTCCCTTTGTAGATATCCGCTGTGAACTTTTCAGGGTTCAACAAGCACCCAACTCCCAAGATCCGTCCCAGATCGGGCCGTATCAGCCTATATGGGGCTGATCCGGTGGGCCTTTTCAAATTTGAATTTTTTTGCTAGAATGTCCAGATCAGCCGATTGGGACCATTCGGTCCAATGCCGATCTATCTGCCGGAAGTCCTACAATCCAAGCGGCTGTCCTCTTGGAATTGGATCGGCCTAGGCTGATCCAATATGGAATCTGCGTATCTCGATCTGGATCGATTGATTCCGCGATCCCTGAGTCATACACCAAAGCACCAAACAGCTGATGCCAGTGTGTACAACTGTTTGAACAAAAACACAAGTACAAAGGCCAAAGTTTGGGACAAATCTTTGTAGGTGTTTCAACCACATTAGAATTATAGAGAACTACATGCTAAAGAATATCATCAATGGACTTATGCAGAGACAATAAATAACTACAGGAGTAGACCTCTAAAGAAAGTTTTGCAGAGGCCCAAGGTCTATCATCTCGAACTGTTGATGAAGATGTTGCTTGAGAAAAGCAATAGTCATCCTCAATAGGAATCATGTTATCAACATAAAGGAGGATGCCAGTCGCCACAACCATGAAGGGTGTTGTGGGAAAAGAATGCACAATCCTTAAAACTCTTAGAGAGTCTAGCAGCAACAACATGACAAAACAACTAAAACTAGACCCTGGGTTCTTGTTTGAGTACATAGTGGGGCCTTGCAGAGGTGTTATATGTGATGTGACAATGTGGATACACCATGAGGTGGCTGTATACAGACCTCCTTGAAGAACTGTTGGCACATAAAAATTTTCAAATCCCAAAACCTCAATTTCCTAAAATCCGAACCTCCATAAAAAGCCAAAATCCCATAAATTTCCCAAAAATCCACCCAAAATACCAAATATTCTCAAACCCAAAAAAAACATCAGAAATTCCCAAACTCCCAGAAAATCCCCAATTTCAAAAGAATCCAAAACCCCAGAAATACCAAATCCACAAACTTGAAAATCCAGAAATATCTTCAAAACCCAAAAAAAAACCCAAAATTCCCAGAAATCCCAAAAATATCCAAAGGGGGGAACCTCCCCCCGGTTAAGGAAATCTTCCTTAATCGGGGGGACTCCCCCCCCCGGTTAAGGGCTTCTTCCTTAACGGGGGGATTGTCCCCCTGTTGGAACGCGGATATTTTTTTTTTTTCAAATTTATTTCCCTCATCTCTTTTCTGAAATGACGAATTTTGGGCGTGCCAGACTGTTTACGGGAAACAGACAAAGATTTGTTTTACGAGGAGTATCGGGTGCGAACCCTGATACCCTCGAATTTCATTTCATTTATTTTCCGCGTGCGCTCGCGTTCAGGGCGATTGGAGTGGTCGTGTACTGGACCGTTCCCCACCGACCGAAGTCGATGTTTCATTTACATCGAGTATAACACTCGAATACCTTCGAATGCGTAATGTTTATTAAAAGACCATATGCCGAAATTTAAAGAAAAAGACAGATGACAAGTAAATTTCCACAATTTTATTCAAGCTTATGTCATTTATATCCATGACATTTACATTGGTGCCTTTAGTGGGGTTTTGTACCTCCACTGGGCGATTAAAGTATTTCGTGTACATAAGCGTCGACGACAGGTGTTTGTGCCTCCGTCGGACGTTACACGGTATGGGGAATACATCAATGTCCGTGACAGGGTGTTGTGCCTCCGCCCGGTATTTGCGGGATATGCGGCTTGTATTTACGTGCACGATGAGGTGTTTGTGCCTCCGTCGGACGTTTACAAGCTTGTCGGGTCCTCGATGCTCGAGGCGGGGTGTTTGTGCCTCCACCGAGCATTTACCGACTATTTGTACTTTTAAGTCTACGACAGGGTGTTTGTGCCGCTGTCGGACAACATTGCCTCGACGCAGTCATTCGGTGACGGCGGAGGACTTAAATACAAATGCTGGGAGTCATGTGACAACCTGTGGTGTCTTCCCGCGGACGTGGCGCAATGCAGCCCGAACGTTGAGGACGGAGCACCAACGGACGCCAAGGACTTCTCCTCAGCACGTGCGGCCTATTTAAGCTCACGCACGGTCACACTCTAAACACGGGCTCGTGAGCGCGAGACAAATGGCTCTTCTGTAGGCCGATTGGCCTCCTTTGCAGATGGGGGTGTACCTCCCTATTTATAGGGCCTCGGGGGATCGAACCGGCGGGGGTCTTCCGGCTCGAGCGTCGAGGACGGGTGCGAGCGCCGAGGCAAGCACTGACCGGCGGGGGTGCGCACGCGAGCGGGCGAACTGGCGGGGGTGTGTCCACGAACCGGCGGGGGTGTGTACACCCCGCCTGGACTGGCGGGGGTGCGACCCCCTGCCGAACCGACGGGGGTGCGGCCCCCGCCGAACCGGCGGGGGTGCGCACCCCGCCGAACCGGCGGGGGTGCGCACCCCGCCGAACCGGCGGGGGTGCGGCCCCCGCCGAACCGGCGGGGGTGCGCGCCCCGCCGAACCGGCGGGGGTGCGCACCCCGCCTAACCGGCGGGGGTGACACCCCTGCCGAACCGGCGGGGGTGCAGCCCCCGCCGAACCGGCGGGGGTGTGCACCCCGCCTAACCAGCGGGGGTGCCACCCCTGCCGAACTGGCGGGGTCTACACCCCGCCTAACTGGCGGGGGTGCGCCCCCTGCCGAACCGGCGGGGGTGCCACCGCCCGGCCCCCCTTTATAAATAGGGGTGGGCCTCCACCCTCTTGGCCACTTCCTCCAGTCTTCCAGGAGAGAGCTCTGTGGGCCTCCCGTTCTGGTTCGTTGGTTGTTGGTCGTGCCATGCACGTGCACGCGTGCATCGTCCGTGCGTCTCCGGCCATCTCACGTTCGTTTGTCCCCGTTTTCGAGGGGCACGTGCATTTTATTGTCCTCGACGCATCGGGATCGTACGCGGCTTTGAACGAAGACCTGGTCACTGGATTTCCGCTGTCCGAGGTACGCTTTGTTCCGTCCCCGCGGTGCTTCGGGCGTGCGCTGCACTCTGACCTCGTAACCTCGGTTGTTCCGGGTTCCCCGAGGATGTATCTTGTCACCCAGGGTTTGTTTAATCTCCGATTTGTTTCGGGTTCAACACCCCCCGGTCATGGTTTGTCATGGCAAATCGGATCAGGCCGATTCGGGCGGATCGGGTCTATTCGGTCGAATCAGAGCGGATCAGGGGAAACCCGATTTGCGATTCGGCTGATTCGGTCCGATTCGCATGTATATATATATAATATATGTATATAATGAATATATATTACATATATATGTATATATAAGACATATATGCACGCATATATGTCAAGGTTCGACGCATCGGGGAATCGGGGTGAATCAGGTTTTTCCTAATCCGCCACGATTCGCCTGAATCGGACCGATTCGCATGGGAATCGATTCGATTCTATGGGAATCGGGCGAATCGGATTTCTCCTGATTCGATCCGATTCAGCCGAATCGGACCGATTCGATCCGGCACGCCAAACTATGATATATGTAACATATGTATGTCATATATGAGATTGGGCTGAGGGATTCACATAGTATGACATGGAACTCATACCTTATTTACATGTAATATCTTAAGTAAATGAAACAATAAATTATAACATTTACTTAAATGATATGGAATGTAAATAAGGAAGTACCCCTCATTTAAATCTAATAAAAATATCTAAAAATCATATCTCTTACCAATAAAAAGTCAACTCTCCCATCGAAGAAGAAAATCGCGATTTCGGTAATTTTAGAGAAATGCTAACTTTCTAATCTCTCATAATTTGGTCTATCTAAAAATTTGATAATTCAAATAACCATATGGAACACTAAAAATCTAAAGTTCGATAAAAAAAGTCAAACGTGCATGTGACTTATCAAATTTTTAGGTAGACCAAATTATGAGAGATTAGAAAATTAGCATTTCGCTAAAATCACTGAAATCACGATTTTCTTCTTCGATGGGAGAGTTGACTTTTTATTGGTAAGAGATATAATTTTTTTGATATTTTTATTGGATTCAAATGGAAGTACTTCCTTATTTACATGTAATATCTTAAATAAATGAAACATTTACTTAAATGATATTCAGGTAAATAAGTATGAAGAGGAAACCTTGTTCCCCTATGAGTAATACACACACACACACACACACACACATATATATACATACATAATATAATATATATAATAATCCTATGCGAATCGGATCGATTCGGTCCTCGATTCCATGCGAATCGAACCGAATAAGGGAGAACCTAATTCGGTCTGAATCATCGATCCAGCAAACCTTGTCCCCGGTTAAGAATCTTCTTAACCGGGTCTTAACTGGGTGGACAGTCCCCCCGATTGCCTCTCTCTCCTCCTTAACTGGGGGACAGTCCGTCGGTTGCCTCTCTCTCCTCCGTAACTGGGGGGACAGTCCCCCCGATTACGTATCTCTCTTCAATGTAAAGGGGAAATCCCTTATAAATACCCCATGTAGCCCGATGGCGAGGGGGACTCTTTTCTGAAATTTAGAAAGGGTCAGATTTTGAAAAAGAAAAACCAACTTGTTGGGGAAGACTCTGCTCATGCTCGGCGTGAAGGTACTCGCTCCCGACAAGTCGAGGTCATCCCCCTCCGACCACGAAATCCTTGTAAATCCCCTCCATGTCGAGTTAGTCTCCATAGGGGGATTTTAAAATTCAAATATATGTTCATATCTCCACATCGAGTTAGTCTCTGTGAGGATAAAATTAAATGATCGTGTTTGTGTGCTTTGTTGTTTAAATATTTTTCATGTCGAGTTAGTCTCCATGGATATAAAATATTTAAACATGTTCATGTGCTTCGATGTTTAAATACCTTCCATATTGAGTTAGTCTCCATGGGCATAAGGTATTTAACATCATTATGTTCTCATGTTTTAAATGTTTCCATGTCGAATTAGTCTCCATGGATATAAACATTTAAACGCATCTATGTTATTTCCCTCACGTCGAGCGAGACTCCGCGAGGGCAAATCGTTTGTGCTCATATGTGATGGGGGACCGAGATACAGAGGAGGAAGGGAAGGAGGAAGAAGCCGGGAAGAAGCGGGAAGAAGGGAGGAGGAGACAGGAACTGGGCACGCCGAACTCACGTCAAGTCCATTCTTTTTCAAATCTGTCATCCCCCATCCGCAGGGATACGGGTAGATACAAATAGGAGGGGAGGGGCTAACAAAAGACCAAAATACCCCTTCCCTCAAAATATTCCATAAAAGCCCAAAAATTACATAAAAATCGGAAAATACCAAATGGCACCCAAATGGGCCAAACAAAAATATCTTGGCCTGCTAAAAATCATCTAAGGCCTCAAAAATCCTGTATAACGCCGTCGTCTAACCAGAGTGACGTCGGCTCTACACGGCGACATCTGTAAACCCGCGACGGGTCGAAACAAACACGTCCACGGGTGTCCGCACCAATTCCCCCCGGCTGGGAGGAACTCGACCCTGTCGAGTGAGGGTCGTGTCCACTCTGGTACCTCTCCAACAAGTCTGGGTCAAGCCGCTGCAACTCCTCTCGGGTAACCCAAGTGTCCTCGGTCGGTGGCCGCCCTTCCAACGGATCAGGTAGTGCTGAAAAGCTCCGTCCCTGGCTGTGACAATCTGCTCATCTAGTATATGATCAATGTGATCTCGCCGTGCTGTACTCGGGGTCGGAAGTGGACACTCTGGTGTAGGGTCGCTCACAAGAGGGGAGAAAGGCTCGAAAGGCTCACTGGGTATCACTGCTGGGTCCCGATATGCTACCAAATCCGAGACATTGAATGTAGAACTGAAGCCATAGTCTGGTGGTAAGTCAACAACATACGCGTTCGACCCAATTCGCTTTAACACTTTAAAGGGCCAGCTCCTCTAGCTTGCAGTTTCTTCACGACTCCCGAAGGAAGCCGTTCAGGTCTAACCCTGATCATAACGTAATCGCCCTCATGGAATTCCTGTGGCCGCCTATGTGCATCTGCCGCTTTCTTGTAGTGCTCATTGCTGATTTCGATTTGACGACGAATGCTATCATGCAGACTCCTAATATGCTCGGCCAAAGACTGTGCAGACTCAGACACTCGTACAGAAATGGGTAAAGGAACAAGGTCTATGGGTCCCCTAGGTCTATAGCCGGTGACAATCTCAAATGGGCTCATACCAGTAGACCTATTGACCGAATTATTATATGCAAACTCCGTATGTGGTAAGACCTGGTCCCAACTACGCTCACGCTCACCAACTAGACAACGCAATAAATCACCCAAACTCCTATTAACTACCTCGGTCTGCCCATCGTTTGGGGATGATAAGCTGTGGAGAACTTGAGCTTCGTACCCATCAAATGCCACAAAGTTTTCCAAAAATAGCTGACAAATCGCACGTCCCGGTCTGAGACTATGGTCTTCGGTAGCCCGTGCAAACGCACAATGCCCTCAAGGAAAATATGAGCTACGCGAGACGCATCAGAGGTCTTCGAACAGGGGATAAAATGGGTCATTTTGGAAAATCGGTCAACAACCACTAAGATGGAATCGTGCCGGCGGATGGTTCATGGCAAACCCAAAACAAAATCCATACTAACATCCTGCCACGGACGATCAGGCACAGGAAGGGGGGTATACAAGCCCGTATTCTGCTTCCTTTGCTTTGCCAGAGCGCATGTGCGGCAATGAGCAACAATACGACCACATCGCGCTTCAAGCTAGGCCAAAAGAAGCGGTGCTCGACTAACTCAATGGTCTTGTTCCGGCCAAAGTGGCCAGCAAGACCCCCAGCATGGAGCTCCCAAATCAAAAAGTCGCAAACAGAGGTTCGCAGAATGCACAACCTAACTCCACGGAAAAGATAGCCTCCTGAAGGATATAATCAGGGTGCTCTCGGGAGGGACCAGACTGAAGGGCAGTGTGGATCACACCAAAGTTAGGACAACCCAAGTATTCATCACGAAGCCTCTCAAAACCCATGACTTCCGCGCCGACAAGGGATAAGAGAAAGGTACGTCGACTCAACGCGTCTGCCACTCGGTTCTCCACACCCGCCTTATGTTTAAGGACGAATGTGTAGGCCTGAAGAAACTCAACCCAATGACTGTGTCTAGGGTTTAGCTTCTTCTGAGCGTGGAGAAACCTGAGGGCCTCGTGGTCTGAGTAAAGGACAAACTCCTGCGGTAGCAGATAATGTCTCCAATATCTCAAGGCCTGCACTACCGCATAGAATTCCTTATCATAAGTGGAGTACTTCAGCTTGGCATCATTCAATTTCTCACTGAAGTATGCAATGGGGTGGCCCTCCTGACTCAAGACCCCACCTATACCGACACCGGAGGCATCACATGAGACCTCAAACACCCTCGAAAAGTTCGGCAATCGGAGAAGTGGCGCCTGGGTCATGAGTGTCTTAATGTCACGAAAGGCTGCGGCGGCGGCTTTAGTCCACACAAAAGTTTCCTTCCGAATGCAGCCTGTGATCGGGGCCATGATGGTGCTGAATCCTCGAATAAATCGACGATAAAAAGAGGCCAATCCATGGAAACTACGCACGTCGTGAATGGACTGAGGCTTAGGCCACTCGACGATCGCTCTGACCTTCTCAGGATTAGCAGAGACGCCATCACAAGACACAATGAACCCCAAGAAGACAACTCGATCAGTCAAGAAAGCACACTTCTTAAGGTTCCCAAACAAACTCTCTCGGCGCAAGACTAGGCATACCTGACGAAGGTGGTCTAAATGGTCATCCTGGGAGCAGCTAAAGATGAGGATGTCATCAAGTACACGACCAAAATATCCCCATAAAGGGCCTCAACACTTGAGTCATGAGCCGCATAAAAGTGCTAGGGGCATTGGATAGCCCAAAAGGCATGACCAACCATTCATAAAGTCCGTCCTTCGTCTTAAAGGCCGTCTTCCATTCATCCCCAGGTCGAACTCGAACCTGGTGATAACCACTCTTAAGATCTATCTTAGAGAATACAGTGGCTCTCGCCATCATGTCTAACATGTCGTCCAGACGGGGAATGGGAAAACGGTATTTCACCGTGATGCGATTGATGGCCCTACTATCAATGCACATCCTCCAAGAGCCATCTTTCTTCGGAGCTAATAATGCAGGGACAGCACATGGGCTCAAGCTCTCACGAATGAAACCTCTCCTCAGGAGCTCCTCAACTTGCCTCCGAAGCTCAGCAAACTCTGCTGGACTCATACGGAAGTGGGGCAAGTTGGGCAATGTGGATCCTGGAACCAAATCAATGGCGTGCTGGATGTCACGCATGGGCGGCAATCCGTCCGGGGATCATCAGGGAATACATCCTGGAACTCCTCTAAGAGGGAGGCTAACTCAGGGGGTGTGTCACTCAGAACATTGCCCTCAACAGGCCTCACCATCAACACATAGAGGCACTCCAACTCCTCGAGCTCTTGATGAAGGTCATGAGCACTAATCAATTGCAGGGTCACAGGAGGTGATGCACCAAGGATAGGGACAGTGGCAATGCTCGTGCTCCCGGTAGGAGTGGGGCTAGCCGAAGGGGGCTTAACCCGTCGCTGACTGGGACTAGAGCACACAGAACTGCTCTCGGGCTTCGTGTCAGTCATAGGTGGAAGGCCTCCAAGAGGAACTGGGGAAGGAACAGGGGTCGGGGAAGTAGAGGGCCCATGAGTAGTGGGCACAGGAGGAGTGGGGGCACGATCCCGAGCTGAACTATGAGAAGCCAAAATCGTAGGTCGGGAAGGCTGCAAAGTGATAAGGGTACCCTCGTGGGAAAACTCGCATACATTAGATCGGCCATAGAGAACCGCATCCACGTCATATATCCACGGTCTTCCCAAGATAATGCTCCCGACCTCCATGGGCAAGACATCACACCAAACCTTACCAGAGTATGGGGGAAAAGAAATCGGAACGTGGCACATCGTCCGAATCGGAATGGAAGTAGAATCCACCCATGAAACACGATATGGGCGAGGGTGGTCAACCAAAGTCAACCCAAGATGGGCGACCGCCTGAGAAGAAATGGCGTTAATACAACTTCCACTATCAATGATCACCTTGCACACCTTCCATCCAGACGAATGTAGGTGTGAAAAATGGAAGTGCGACGCCAATCATCACACGCTGTAGGCTGAGCTAGAATACACCTGACAACTCCAAGCCTACCCTCATCAACAAGCTCCTCCCCATGGCCTGCAGGGGAATGCTCGACCTGAGTATACTCAATATGCTCTCCATCAGCATGAAACTCTGCAGCCATGTCATCTCCTGCCTCATAGCTCACATGATGTGCTGCCGGGGTAGCTTCCTCAGGATGAGCACCCTCTATAGTCAGGGCTCTAGACGGACACTGGGCAACAAAATGACCGATCCCTTGGCATTTGAAACAACGATCCCGAGATCCACTGCCACGAGAGGACTCACCCACAGCTGGGGCTTTCCCCCTATCCTCTCGCCTACCAGGGGGAGCGCCCAACAATGAACGATCATGCGAAGCAGGCAAAGCGGGGGCGGGATCCCTCTGAGGTGGTAGCCTAATGGACGGGTCATGACGCGGGGGGTCCAAAGGTCGAGAGGTAGGGTCCCTCGGGAGCAGCCCAGAAACGACACGCTGATCCATCGGGCGCTGGTAGGTAGGTCTAGTCTGTGGGGGTAATCCTGACCTCGGCTCGAATTGCTCCACCTCGCGCACGACCTGATAAGCATGCTCGATGGTCGTCACATGCTGGCGGAACAACTCCTGCTGGTACACCGGGCGGAGACCCTTCCTGAATCGGGATAGAGTCAACGCACTCTCCTCACGGGCCCCACACCTCAATAAGTACTCATCAAACTCAACAATGTATTTCGAAACAGATCGGTTTCCTTGCATGAGGTTCTGCCAACGGTCAATGAGGCGATGTCGGTAAGTCGAGGGAAGATATTTCTCACGTAACTTGACTTTCATGTCTTCCCATGACTCAATGGGCTCCAACCCAAGCTGCTCAAGAAGAGCCTCGACATTCAGCCAATAAGTCTGCGCTTGGCCTATCAACTTCATCATGGCAAAGCGTGCGCGCCGGGCGTCAGACATTCCCATCCAGTCAAAATAACGGTTCATGTTGGCTTCCCAATCGAGATAAACTCTCGGATCCAAGGACCCGTCAAAGGTGGGGGCGTCAGCACGAACAATCTGCCGGTCATCTTGATCTTCTTGATGACGATGGGGCCTCCACTCATAGTCCTCACGGTCCTCCCGACACCTAAATCTCCTCTAACCTACCGTGGGATCACCTCAGACCCTAGGGTGTCGGGGCCTACCCTGACCCATCTCCCAATCTGCTCGGCCGTCATGGTAAACTCGCTCACCCCGACCTAAAGGACGGCGACGATGTCGCTGATCCCCATCCCACTCATGGTCTAACTGCCTATCAAATCTCCCATGAGTGCGGGCAGCAGGCCTATAGACACCCTCAACCTCACCAAAGGAATCGTACCGTGGTCGTCCTCTAGCCGATTAACAACATGGTCTGCCCTAGGGGGATCTCTAGGGGCGGGGGGCTGAACTGGAACAGGGGGAGGGGCGGGCGATCTCTCCAAAACTGCTAGGCGGTTAGCCATCCCTTGGACTGTACGTTCTGACTCAGTGAACCGCTCCTCAGCTCGACGTTCCATCTGATCCATGCGAAGAAAAAGTTGGTTGAGCCTCTCCATCATTACGGGATCTACATGAGCATTTGCCCGAGACTCCGACATTGGTGCCGAGATGTGGTACTCAGCACCGCTACGCGTGGGCATGCAAACAGGACTCACAGCTAGGGCATGACGCAAACTAAATGCAAAGACCCTCTAACAAGTGGCAGTGTGTGCAAACTGATGCAAGATGGGACCGACTCAACAACTCTAACATGTATGCATTAGATCGAAAATCAGCAAATGAGCGACTACTGAAGTATCATTTAGGCATTCACAATAATTTCATGAGAATAATTACATTAAAGAACAAGAAACTAAGCTCTGGGAGTTGTCCCTCACAATATCAAAGCGAAACAGGCCAACAGTAGCGAAGACTACCAAGAGTCTAAAGCAACGGAATCACATTCAAATGTCTCAATTTAGAGCTACAGGCAGGTCCGCACAACTCTCAAACAGCAGTGATTAGCATGAGTTTTTATAACGGGCTAGACAGTCCTAACTCTCAAAGCACGGGAACACATTTAACCATATATTAGAAAGCAGAAATCTGGGGAAGAAGAGCTAGCAGCACTCACTGACCCGCTGAAGAGCGGGGATCCGCACCGAGGGCGTGGGGTGACGAAGTAGAAGGGCGTCCGCTGGCGTCAGTCGGCGTCAATGTCAAGACGGCAAACCGGGCGGCCACTGGCTCCCAGCTACGTCCACGCTGGGGCGAGACAGCAGGCCGTCGTGGGCACCGGCGTGGTGGGGTCCGAGGACGTCGAGGCTGACCGAACTCGTGCGGGAACACCGGTGCGTACAGGTACACAGTGGTCGCGTCGTCGTCGACTCCAACCTCGCGCGGATTCATCCGGGCACCAGTAGTGGTCAAAGAGCCCCCAGGTGAATGGGGCCTGCCGAGACGACCGCAACGACGCGAACGGATCGTCAAACGGAGCTCAGATGATCCCGCCGCACGGGCGGTGCGATAAGATCTGGTGCACCGCCGGCACTGTAGCCGGGGCACTGTAGCGGGCCGGACCAAACCGGGTTGGCCCAGTTCGGCGCCCTCCCTCCCTCCTTTTATTTCCTCCCTGCGTCGCGCAGAGGGAGAGACAGGGGAGGGCTGAGAGGCTTCGCCGGCGGAGCAGCTTCGGGGCGGAGGTGATCGGCGCGGGAGGGGCCGGCGACGGCGGCTGGCGCGGGAGGAGCCGGCGACTGCGGCCGTAGCTCCGGCGTCCGCGTTGACCGGCGGGTCCTCCGGCGGTGTCCTCCGGTGGTGTCTCCTCCCACCTCCTCTTCTACTTCGGCGGTTTCGGAGCGGAGGTGGCCGGCGCGGGAGGAACCGGCGACGGCGGTGGATGGGGGGTCGGGGAGGGCTTCGCCTGCGCATGGGGGGGTCGGGAGGCCCGCGGGGTGTCGCGGGGGGGGAACCGCGCCGTGGGGGGTTCGCGCCGGGGATTCTGGAAGGGACGAGGCCGTAGGGGGGGAGGGAAGAGAGAACCGGGGGGGGGAAGTTTCGCGCAATGGGGAGGTGGGGGGGGGGGGGGGGGGGGGGTCGCGTGCGCAGGTGGAGAAGGGAGAGTGGCTCCGGGAGAGGGGAAATAGGGGTGGTTTGCGCGGGGTTCTGGGAGTAAGAGAGAGAGAACAGGGAGAGGGGGGGATGTTCGCGCAGGGGAGTTCACGCAGGTGGGGGTGTGCTGCGGCGAGAGGGGGATCCGTGCAGGGAGAGTTCGGCGATGGGGGGGTTCTGCAGAGGGAGACCGAGAAGAGCAGGGAAGGGAGAGATGAACAGAGAAGATAGAAGGGGGATCGCAAGTTTGCTCTGATACCAGATTGATGGGGGACCGGGATACAGAGGAGGAAGGGAAGGAGGAAGAAGCCGGGAAGAGGCGGGAAGAAGGGAGGAGGAGACAGGAACTGGGCACGCCGAACTCACGTCAAGTCCATTCTTTTTCAAATCTGTCATCCCCCATCCGCAGGGATACGGGTAGATACAAATAGGAGGGGAGGGGCTAACAAAAGACCAAAATACCCCTTCCCTCAAAATATTCCATAAAAGCCCAAAAATTACATAAAAACCGGAAAATACCAAATGGCACCCAAATGGGCCAAACAAAAATATCTTGGCCTGCTAAAAATCATCTAAGGCCTCAAAAATCCTGTATAACGCCGTCGTCTAACCAGAGTGACGTCGGCTCCACACGGCGACGCCTGTAAACCCGCGACGGGTCGAAACGAACACGTCCACGGGTGTCCGCACCAATATGTGTATGTCTTTTAAAGGGGACTCTGCCCAAGTAGGGACTCTGCCCAAAAGCATACTCATATGTTCACAAAATATATATTCATATGTATGTATTTTATGGGGAAACTTTGTCCATACGGAGACCCTACCCAAAAATACGAACATATGTTTATCAAATGTTTGTGTGTATATTTTAGCAAAACTCTGCCTATGCGGAAGCTCTGCCCAAAATATCACTCATTAAAATAATGAATTCTCGGGTTCATGTATTCAAAATGCATGTTGAACTCATAAATGGAGTCCATGCTCTCTTCAAAAAGTCCATTTTTGTTCGTTAAAACTAAAACACAGTATTATTGTTTTCTAGAAAAATGTAAATCTCGATTCTGCTATCAAGGGTGTTCGGGTTAAAATTGATGTAAATCAACATCAAAGATTTTAATCCGATGTAAATTAACATCGATTCCGATTGATGGAGAAATTGTCTAGTACACGTAACCCTAATCGCCTGATAAAATAAAATACGCGGAACAAATAAGTTCAAAGCAAAATTGGCGCACTTGTCCATTGTTTGGACATAAAATTCTTCTCTGCATCGCGCGGATCTACTTGATAGGCTGACACACCCCGCGAAAGAAAAAAAAATCGATCAAAATCAAATGAAATATCCCATTGATTTTTTCCTCGTCCAACAAGCTTACACAAAGAAGGCATTTTTCATTTCAAGTTGATAGAGAGGCCACTAATGAACAACCACAAAATAGTAAGAGTGTTAATAGTACTCTTTCTTGGCTAGTTGAAGGCAAGGTTCAAGAACCCAGGGACCAGTCCCGGATTAGCTAGCCACAAACCGATCGGATCGACTGATCTCGGCGGAGCCCGGTCGAGCCAATGGGGGTTGGATCAGTCCCCTAAAAAAATTAGAAAAAATATGAAAAACATAATATTGTATTTATTAACTGAAATACATGAAAAAAAGTACATGATATATCATTGGTGGGAGGAAAAGGAATAAAATTACATTTATTGGAATTACACATTATATTGTCTAGATATAAGGTCTACATAATCTGTCCAAGACATATAATGTTGGTAATATGTCTTATATTGAGTCAAATATTGACTATATGTATCCGTGTTTGCATATATGATAGTAATGGGTGTGTATCCAGTTATTTTTGACACTTGATATGACTTATGAGTCATGTGAATGCGAACTAGACTCCGTGGATTGTGCATATGCTCCACCTCTTCTGTAGTACAATGCATCCGGGTATTGTGGATATGCCAACTGCCAAGTAGCCTCCTTGCCCTTGGTAGTATCCTTCAGTGGAAGCATAAATGATGTATCTGAGGCTTACTCCTTGGTCTCAAGCTCCATCCGTAGCTTTTCTTGCATCTTCTTCTTCTTCTTCATTAACCAATTCCGTCTATGCGGAATGAAGTTGGGATTATATTCCGAATCTTTAGATGATCGTTGGCCTTGGCCTTGCCCTTGGAATTGAGATGCCACTTTCTTCCCCTTCCGTATATAATGTTGACTTGGGGTTTGTTATGTTTCCCTCCTATACTTACCTTTATGGTGCTCATCTTGAGTTCGGGCCGAGAGTGTGTGAGTGAGAGAGATCCCGAAGACGAAGAGCAAGAGAGTGAAAGATGAGATTGCCTCGCAATAGTGTAAAAGAGCGTCTGAGAGAGAGAATGTCCAAAGGTTGGTAGGAGGGGTGGAGAACTCAACACTTGAGTTTGGAGCATAATGGAGGCCTTTGCATGGATGGCAAAATCGGCCGACTCGGAGCGGAGTCGGCCCCTGGCGACCCGACTTGGGGGGGGGGGGGGGGAACACCCACCCACCCATGGGGCTAGGTGGAATCGGGGGTGGGTCGACCGAAATCAGCCCGACTCGTCCCGACTTGGCCCGACTCCACCTCGCTCCACTCATTCCTGGCCGCTTCCACTGGAAGCGGGAGCCATATCCGGCCTGGAGTCGCCGACTCCAGGCGGATCCGGCCCGACTAGGGCTGACTCCGCGGATCCCTCCTTAAGGAGGGATCGGCAGTCACAGGACTGCACAGACAGAGCTGTCTGCGAAGTCCCCCGAGCCCCCCCCCCCTTCCAGCGCCCCACACCCCCCCCCCCCCCACCCGCCGCTGGAGCTCCGAGGAGGGTCGCCGTTGGCCACAGCTGTTGCTTGCTTCTTCCTCTCTCTGTTCTCTCTCTCTCTTCCTTCAGGTGAGTTTTTTAAATTTTTTTTAAAAAATCTGAAAAAATAGGAAATGTTAATATGCTATAGATCTGTAGATAAATAGCATTGATAACATGTTTATGACCCTCATTCTCCAAAATCCCCAAATTGAACCCTAATTAGGGTTTAAAAATTAGGGATTTTGTGTCCATGAATGAAACTAATGTGCAATTGAGTGTCTAATAGAATTATTTTAGTTGATTAGAGTTTGTTGGTAGACTCAATTGCATTACATGGTCTAATTTTTCCCAAAATCCCCAAATGACCCTAATTAGGGTTTAAAAATTAAGGATTTTAGGTCATTAATATAATTAATGTGCAATTGAGTGTCCAATGATTAATGTGCAGTGAGAGTGTCCAATGTAGTCATTTAAGTTGATTAGAGTTTTTATGTAGATTCAATTACATTGCATGACCTTTTTTCTCAAAATTCCCAAATTGAACCCTAATTAGGGTTTAAAAATTAGGGATTTTGGGTCATTAATATAATTAATGTGCAGTGAGAGTGTCCAATGTAGTCATTTGAGTTGATTATAGTTTTTTTTGTAGATTCAATTACATTGCATGACCTTTTTTTTCCTAAAATTCGCAAATTGAACCCTAATTAGGGTTTAAAAATTAGGGATTTTGGGTCAATGTGCAGTGAGAGTGTCCAATGTAGTCATTTGAGTTGATTAGAGTTTTTTTGTTGATTCAATTACATTACATGACCCTTTTTTTCCAAAATTCCCAAATTGAACCCTAATTAGGGTTTAAAAATTAGGGATTTTAGGTCATTAACGTGCAATTCAATTGCATTCTTACACAGGAATATAGCACATCAAGAACATGAAGAGCAAGAGGTGGAGCAGGCCATTGATCCTGGTTGGGCTCATGGTACTCTCCTTGATGCACGACAGAAAAAAGTGAAATGTAATTGGTGTTCAAAAGAGATGTTTGGAGGCATATATCGCCTTAAACAACATCTTGCTGGGATTGCTGGAAATGTATCAAAATGCCCATCTTGTCCACTTGAAGTTAGGAATGAAATAAAAGTATATATAAAGGGGAAAAAAGCAGAAAAATTATTGACAACTTAGCAGCAACAACTTCAAGATGAGATTTCTAGGCGACAGATTCGTAGAGATTATACTTTACCAATCAATGTGGATGATGATGATGATGATGATCCTGATCCTGAGTTCACTGCAGCTGCACGTGCTAGTCGCCGTTCTTATGCGGAGGAAGATGAGAGACGAAGGGGCTTGGGGACATCGGGGCCACACTTGTCTAGAGATGACTCTAGAAGATCTTTTCCTAGGAGTACATCAGTTCGTAGGGCTATCGGTGCATTAGGGTGTGGAGGTAGACTTTCAGATGTTCATGCTCCTACACAGGGTCCTATGGATACATATTTGTATAGATCAAGGTCTGTAAAGTAACCAGGAATTAAGAAGGCATTGAAAGGAGTGAAAGCCACTGTAAAGGCAGTAAAAGGAGCAATCAAAGGTATTGTGAAATGGTTTTTACATGCAGGTGTGCCGGCACATACGGTAGAGAGCCCATATTTTCAGAGTATATTGGATGCAATTGCGGAAGCTGGGCCTGGTCTTAAGGCTTCTACACGGAAGTATATTTATGATGCTGGGCTTGATGAGGAGTATGATGAGTTGAAAGGATGGGTGAATAGCTTCCAACATGTATGGAAAGAACGTGGTTGCACCATTATGTGTGATGGTTGGACAGGGACCACAAGGAAATCCATGATTAATTTTCTAGTGTATTGCTATGAGGGGTCTATTTTTCTTAAATCTGTTGATGCATCTAACAAGATCAAGAATGCAGATTATTTGTTTAGACTAATAGATGAAGTTGTGGAGGAAGTGGGTGAAGAAAATGTTGTACAGGTTGTGACTGACAATGAAGCGAGCTACAAGGCTGCTGGTAGATTGTTGATGGAAAAGAGAGAACATCTCTATTGGGTTCTTTGTGCTGCACATTGTATTGATTTGATGATGGAGGACATAGGCAACGATGTACATATTCATGGCCTCATCGATGATGCTCAAATGATAACTTCATTTATTTATAGTCACAACAGGATTTTGAATATGATGAGGCAATACACAGATGGGAGAGATCTTCTTCGTGTTGGTCCCACTCGATTTGCATCAAATTTTATTTCTTTGGAGAGCCTCATGAAATATAGGCATCAATTGGGCCAATTAATTAATTCTGATGAATTTTTGCAACATGTAAACACTCTACGATCTGATAGTAAAGATGTTACTCTCCAAGTCCAAGATATGATTAGCAATGCACGATTTTGGGAGAAGATTTTCTACTACCTCAAAGTAATAGAGCCTCTAATACTTATTCTTAGAATAGTTGATGGTGATGATAAAAATGATATGGGGTATTTGTACGAGGCAATGGACAAAGCAAAGAAAAATTTGAGGGAAATGAATCCCAAAGCATATAGAAAATGGTGGGCCATCATAGACAAGAGATGGGAGATGACTCTCCACCATAATCTTCATGTTGCAGGTAATTTATTGAATCTAATTAATTGCTGAATTTTTATGATACCATGTTGAAAATGTTTATCATATGTAGAGTATTTTTTCAACCCTAGAATTCAATACAAAGATAATGTGCACAATGACGGAGAAGTGATGAGAGACACCATGAATGTCATCACTCGCCTTGCAAGGACAATGAATGAGAGATTAGATGCAATGACAGACGTAGGATAGAATGTTTTCTTTTGTATATGTATGCATGTTTCATTTCACATATGTTATATCTTCCATTTTGTAGGTGGAGAGATATAAGATGAAACTTGGGATATATGGAGGATATGACATGACATATACAGCTCAAAGACTCACTCCAGGTTATTTTACATGCTTGGGTGTTTGCCTAAAATCGTAAATTTAGAAATTTACCATTATAAAATGATTAATGTTCACTCCTTTTATTGCAATAGCTGAATGGTGGATTCAAGTCAATTATCAGCAAGCTGGGACAAATCCTTTAACGTATGTTGCAGTGAGAGTCTTAAGTCAAGCCACTTCTTCTAACCATGTGAAAGAAATTGGAGTACATTCAGCCTTATTCATAAAAAAATCGTAATAGGCTGGGTGTGGATTGGCTAGAGAAGTTGGTTTATTGTCACTATAATATGCGTTTAAGAGTGAAGCAAAAAGAAGAAAGGCAAAAGATAGAAAGGCAGAGATTCATGCGACTAGCTGGTAGACCATTTGAGGAGGTAGTTCTTGAGATAGATGTGGATGAGTTGCTAAATGAAGAACACCCTTTACATGCTTGGGTGGTGACGAGAGCTGAGGGAGAGATACCTGACTTTCATCCTGATGATCGCCTAGTTCAGGCATGTGAAAAAGATGTTTTATTAGAAGAACATGTACCTGAGAGAGGTGAAAGGCCCGAATTAAGAAGATCTGCCACTGTACAAAATACTAGATTTCTTCATCTCTGCTAGAATTTAGAAGATCTACCTCTCAATTGGAGCCCAAAAGAAAGAAAGACAAAGGCAAGAAGAAAGCAAAGGCCAACAAAGAAAGAAGAACAGAAGAACCAAGAAGAAAATCACAAGAAGGTGCAGAGGACTCTCCTGAGGAGAGTGAGGAGAGACATATTAGGCAGCCATTTTCTTAGGCTCTACCCCTACCAGCTCACTTGGTTAGATTATATGAGGCAAAGAAAAAACATTATCAACGTCGAAAAAAGATGATTAAGAAAGGAAAAATAGTGGGGAGTAATGACTCCACTTAATCACCTGATGATGGTGATGGTGATGATGATGGTGTTGCTGCAGATATTAGAGCCGCAAGAGGTTATAGGCTTGGGGGTATCCTCTCAGGATATGAGGATTATTCAGCACCACCCCAACAACAACAAGGAAGCCAAGGAGAAGCACAACATCAACATGGGGGATATGAAGGCCAACAAAGGCAAGCAATGCATGATTGGGGATATAGGCCTTCTTATCCACCCTTTTTTAGTCTCCTAAAATTGCCATATTCAGATATCAGCTCTAGTAGTGGGACTAGTTATTTGGGCAATATTCAAACTATTGGGTATGGTAGTTTTTTCACTCCGGGACAATCAGGAGAAAGTTCAAGCCAACAAGCAACGACTCCTCGAGGCATCCAAAGAGGATTCCAAGACATTGCAAATTCTTTGTTTGGCTTTGGATATACCTAGTATGGAGGACATGAGTATGTGCCACCTGTTCAATCTCATGAGATAGATGATGAGGCTTCAGAAATGTCAAATTGAGAAGGTATTTTTATTTATTTCATGTTATCAACTTGTACATATATCTATTTTTTCAATGTATGAATATAATCATTATGTCTTTAATCATTGTTATTGTTCTTTATGATACATAAACATGATATGATTTGAATTTCATTGTGTTTGTATTCAATGAATGTTGTATGTGTCTTCATAATTTTTTGCAATTTTTACTGATTTTTCAGAATTTTTCCTGATTTGTTTCCAATTTTTAAACATTTTTTAAACCTGGTCGATCTAGGATCGGCCAGACTCCATTGGAGTCGGGCGGATCCACGAATCCGACCCGACTCGGGTCGGGATTGGCTGGGTCCGACCCAGCCACCCGACCCGACTCTGCCATCCATGGGCCTTTGGGGGGTTTATATAGACCCCCGAGGCCTCCAAGGGGCCAAACTAGCCGTTTCTGGCCGTTGGGGAGTGCCCCCCAATGGCTAGAAACAACTAGTTTTCAAACTAGCTGCTTGAACTGGATTGGTCCGATCCGGACGTGTCGGGGGCGGATCGGGTTGGGCTCGGCGATCCAACCGAGCCTTATACGATCCGGTCCGATCCACTCATTAGGACCGGATGGGGTACCTCGGATCGGATCAGGTGGCCCAAAACTGACCCGGACTGGCCGATTTGATTCTGATCTGGCCGAGTTTTTGAACCTTGGTTGAAGAGACTTCTTTTAAAAAAGAGACTTAAGAAAGATTCTCTAATTTAAAAATATTTTCAGCACATTATATGACCTATCAAGTAATTATTTGATGAAATGGATCATTTCATATGGCACTTGAATGCAAATTATGCTATAAACAATGATAAATGCCTATTAATTCAAAGAAATATGGTCGTAAACTCGCATATGAACTACTCATACCTAGTGCTAAGCATGGCAGCTCCATTCAGCCAACTTGTGGAGATGAAGGTAATAGTTGTGCACTAAATAGGTCGCTCTGGTATAGCTCAGGTTGCTATTGCAGAGCTCCCTTTGATTTGAAACATGAACTACACCAATCCAATCGTAATTGTATTTATTTATTCCAAGAACCATTAAATGGAGTTCTGCACATCCACTGAAAAGAAGCGAGTTTGCAATTTCCCTTTTCCATATATGAGATACAGTTAGTCTTCTTTGTCATATCCAGTGGCATGATGTTTTCTTAATAATCTTTCATATGTTTTCTCAGCCACTGAGACATGCAAATTGTGTTTCTAATATTTACAGGGCAAATGTTCTTTCCATAATAATTCCTGTTTTTTCTCATGCAGTCATTAGGTGGATGTAACCGTTGTCAAATGATCAATCTTGATCCTCTTTCAGGGCATGCTAAAAAATCTAGAGAACCTTTGGCGACTTTAGCATCATTTAGACGGGTGCATGTAAGCCAAAAATTATGTTTTAATTTGAATCGTGTCAATTCAATGAAATGATGACTATTTTTTCCACATAACCGGTCTGTATCTTTTTAATTTATTAGTTGCAAACTGCCAGCCACTAGTATTGACTCTTAGCTTCATTACTTCACCATAGCAGAAGAAACTGACTGATGTGGTCACATCGCTTGTAACTTTCGTAAAAAGCAGGGAAAGATTCTTTTCGGCATTCTTCTAAGATACGAAAGGAGAATGGAAGAAACGGATGATACAGAGATATGGCTTCACGTTGGACAAGAAGTGTGTCCAGATAAGGAGTAGAAAGCACATGAAATTTCAAAGATACTGCAGAGGCTGTGCATTCATGCAGAGATGCGAGTCTGATCCGCCGTACTTACAGAAAATGCAGTGATAAGTCAAATGTATATTCTGTCCAACTTTACTTTGTATACTTAGTCTCCGTATACAATAACAATTTTTATATCACAAATGCTTCCCAAGAGCAAAGAAGATTTGCAGTGACTACCATGCGATCATATATTGTGTAAAGTTTGCACTGATGTAATAAACATTCATTTATACGTTAATTATCATGCTACTTGAATGCTTCTTCAACTCCGTGCAGTTTGTAGTTTACTTGCCCCCCGTTATTTCCTCTTTGCTCCTATAATCACCCTCTTTAGCAGAACCATCTTTAAATCTGTGTTGATGAATTAAGACCAGAAAATCTCACCCGCAAGGCAAAGTGTTTTCGAGGATGCTAAGGTTTTCGATTTGAATATTCCGTTGAACAGGTTTTGTTAATATTTATACCTAGTGACTGTGCTATCCTTGACAAGAAGGTGCTATGAACAATGCCGATGCTTCGAGTCCCCCGCTTTCTGTTGCACTGTCAAACTTATAGGATATATCCCAGGTACTTCCAAGGTCGAAGTAAAATTTCCGTAGTGGATGTGAACTCACTTGTATCAAGTTTATATTGTTGTAAGGAATAACACATTAAGTACAATAATGCTCATTAAATATCTTCTCCAGTCACAGGTTTCTAATCAAGTGCTCTACATGATATTTCCCAAGCAGTATGGTATTTCCAACATTTGCGTATTTTTTAGTTGACTGTTTATGTAGTCAACTGACTTAATACCACATAGGTTCTGTCTTTATCCTCCTAGTTCATCAATCACAACTCGTGCTTCAATCCGGTAAGCACAATAGTGCAACGCATACATAACACATTTCTCACTATTTTAGGTACTATCCAACGCAAGTATCGTCGTCAACTAAGTTGTAAGCTGTGGGATCATCTCTGTTCATCCAGTTTGCAAGCAAACTCACCCCAATATGATGGAACCTCTTGTTGTTGTATGATGTACTGGAGTTACTTGCTACACAACCCTAGGGTGCAGTTTTCTTGTACTACCATTTCTCGTCGGTCTCAAAACTCTAAAAAAAACTCTGAAATGATGTGGGAGCCTGCCTTCTTGGGTCATTTCTTACTCTCCAAGTCTTACTAGTCCCATGTAAGCCAGTAAGCATTTGGGAGTTGCAGAAAGTTGCACCCCGGCTGTGTGCAATAATTACTACCCAATGAGTCCACTTATAAAGCCAGGATTAGGTCTACATCATCTCTCATTTAGCTTCATCTGGCAACTTGTTGCTAGCTGCTCTTCCTTGTGAGAAGTTGTGAAGGTGAGAATATTAAGTCTTCACATCCCACCAGCAATTACCCCATTAGAATTCTCATTTCAAGGGTTTTTTTGTCTTGGACCAAAACAATTTTCTTTGCTCCGTCATGATGATTTTCCGCCGGTATACTCCCAGATCCAGATCCTGTGGGCTCCATTGTAGCTCCCCCCTGGACGAACAGTTGTATACAACGAGTTCGGTTCCTCCCGGTACATGGGAGGACCAAACTCAATAAGTCACCAATGGGGGTGAAGAGTGGATGAGAATTTTTCAAAAAAACTCTTAGAAAGGTGAAGAGTGGATGGAAAATTTTTAAAAAAACTCTTTTTCTAAAACTTTTTTTGAAAATTTCCATCCACTCTTCACCCACATTGGTGACTTACTGAATTCGGACCACGCTCAAATAATGAGCAGCTTAATAGAGGATCCCCAACTTCACCAGTAGTCCCTGCAAGAACATGAGCCATCTCTAAAGAGATGGAAGCGGTTCCGATCCCTGACGATTATTTCCGTCCGGTAGATCTTTGAAATCAGCTTGGCGTAGGTGTGACAGTCTCTGCACACTCTCAGGTTCTTCACAACTCGGATTGGTGTCCCACGGCCAATGTTGATGATTCCAAAGGCAATGGCCAGCTTCTCACTGTGGTAGGACAGTGCAATCTCCTTGTCCTCCTCATTACCCATCTCAATCAGCAGTTGAGATGTATCCTTTACATACCCCACCATCTGTAGTTTCTCTCCATCTCTGATAGCATGGCATAGATCTTCCCAGTCTGAGGGTGAGACTTGTCCCCAACGATAAACTCATGAATGGTGCCATTCCACTCGACGAAACTACAGCCAATCTCCTTCTTGACACCCATCTCCTCCATTGCTCTCCTCATCTCCCTTGCATCCTCCCATCTCCCTGCCTCGGCATATACATTAGCTAGGAGAACGTATCTCCCACCGTCCTGGGGCTCCAGGGATATGAGATGCTTACCAATGCGTTCACCCATCTCGACATTCTTGTGCATCCGGCAAGCAGACATCAGCGCGCCCCACTGTGCAGCCTGAGGCTCCATGGGCATCGCGCGTATGACCTCCTCCGCCTCTTCTAAGAGTCCTGCTCGGCCCAGGAGATCAGCCAAGCACCCATAATGCTCTCTCTGGGGCTTGACATGGTGGTCCTGCATAGATCTGAGTGTCTCCCTCCCTTCATCGACAAGCCCTACATGGCTGCAAGCACGTAGGATGCCTAGGAACGTCGACCCATTTGGTACCACCCCATGCTCTCTCATCCTCCGAAAGAGCTCCAAAGCGCCCTTTCCATGCCCGTGCATTGCAAGCCCACTGATCATAACATTCCACAGTACCACATCCGATCATGGGTGGCATCAAACACCTGCAATGCCACATCTAGGTACCCGCATTTGCAGTACATATCCACCAGTGCCGCGCCGAGCACTGGGTTCACGTCCAACCCCAGCTTGTTCCTCTCGGCGTAGAGATGGATCCAGCGTCCCTGGTCCAGGGCACCCAGGTGGGCGCAAGCCTTCAACACACTCACTAGGACGACAGCATCGGGCCTGAAACCCCTGCCCTGCATTTCATTGAACAGCACGAGTGCCTGAGAGTACTCGGCATTACCCACATACCCATCAGTCATGGCGCTCCAGGAGAATAAATTTCGGCTCGGCATTCTGTCGAACAGGCCACGCGCAGCTGGAACGTCCCCGCTCTTCCCATAAGAGGAGATCATGGTGTTCCAGGAGATGGAATCCAAACACGATAGCGGGATCTCGTCGAACAGCTGGCGCGCAAAGTTCAGAAGACCGATCCCGCAATACATCCTCATTAACGAGTTCCTGACCACGAGCAAGGCCTCCATTCCACACTTCACCACCTGGCCATGCACCTCCCTCCCGATCCCCACCCCACAACCCGGGCTGCTGCACGCCTTCGCCACAAGCGCAAAGGTATACCCGTCGGGCGGCTGCGCCCCGGCAGAGCGCATGCGGAAGTACAGCCCAAGGGCGTCGGCTGGGGGCCCGCCGCGGCGGACTTGGGCGGCGAGGACAGCGTTCCAGGTGTAGGCATCGGGAGAGTCCAGGGAGTCGAAGACGGCGGCGGCGTGGGCGGGGTCGCCGGCGGCGCCGGGGCGTAAGAGGACGTCGACGAGGCGGCTGGCGGGGAACGGGTGGCGGAGGAGGCCGGAGGTGAGAGCGAGGGCGTGGAGGGCGAGGAGGTCGGCTCGCCTGCGGGGGCTGCGAGCCTCCTCCTGGAGGAGGTTTAGAATGGGATGGGGAGAGGTGGTGCCAGTGGAGGAGGAAGAGAAGGGTGGCAAAGCGGCGGTGGAGAAGAAGTTGAGAAAGGAGAGACCAGAGAGCGCGGTGGTGGCAATGCCGGGTATTCTCCTCCATGCCGCCGCCGTTCCGATAGTCGCCATCGTGCATGGTGGCCGCCGGGGGGGAGAGAGAGATAACAAACCGTCCGGTCCATTTTTTTGCCGGTCTTTTTTCTAGACCGGTAAAAAAACCCCGAAATAATATAAGGCTCTGTCTTGTGTAGGGGTGTCAATGGGCGGGTCTGGACCGGGCCTAGGCTGGCTCAGGCCCAGCCCGGTTTCTAGATGATAGGCCCAGGCCCGGCCCATGCTCGGAAAAAAGTCCGGTTTTCAAGAAATAGGCCTAGCCGGGGTGAATTTTTAAGGCCCGGCCCAGTTTGGCACGGTTTTAAAGGATCACAGCGCGAAAGGGGGCGCAGGGCGAGCAGTGTGCGGTTGTGGGGGGAGCTGTGCGTGGGCGCCTGCGGTGTGCGGGGGAGCGGGCCGGGGGCGGGCGGGGCGAGCGTGGGGTGCGGGGAGAGCGGTGCGTGGGCCGGGGCGGCGGGGTGCGAGGAGAGCGGTGCGCGCCTGCGCGGGGCGAGTGGTGGGCCCCTGCGCGGGCGCGAAGGCAGGGTGGGGTGGAGCAATGGGGTGCGGGCCAAGCGGGCCGGGCGAAGCAAAGCCCGAAATAGGCCCAGATTTATTCCGGGCGGGCTGAAAATTAAAAATAGATAATAAAAAAAATAAAACCCAGGCCCGTGTTATACCGGGCCGGGCCTCCGGGTCGGCCCGATCCAGTTGACACCCCTAGTCTTGTGCTATTAGAGGAATATCTAGAAACATATAAGAGTGAAACTTAAATAAATACCCTGTTCCGAACTTTTATGGGCATAGTAGCTAGCTTAAAAGTACAATTAGAGGCTTCACACCATAAAAATTTGTGAAATCTATTTATCTAATAAGAGTTTATGGGCCAATTTGATTTTTACATAATTTATATAAAAATAAATTAATTAAGAGTCTTTGACTGTAACAGAGAAGTTCTCACTGTAACAAGATTTAACGTATATTTTAATGCGGGATAATATTTACTGTAATGAATTACAACTCTATCAATGATTAAAAAATAAGTCAAACATTATATAAGAATTCTTAATTAATTGTCCTTCATATAAAGTATAGACTATATGAATTAAGTAATCTCATTTTGATTTTTTTTCCCATATCCTCTTTATCATGAAGTTTACTACTTACTCCTCCTTTATAAGTGGGATAGAGTTATCACTTTTTTATCTACAAATAATTTAATTATTTATAAATAATCTATACATCCTACTCAAATTAAAATATTTTTTAAACATACACTTATCCCCCATCAAAATGGCACTTAAAGGTGATAACTAGATGTAAATGTGATAATTATGTTTGTCCTACACCAATGCCTCCGTAAAATTTATTTATCACTCTTATATTTATTTGTCACTTTTATCTAAACATATTTATAGTGTGGAACCCTACATTGATAAGTTGAGTCAATTTTTGCACTAGACGTACATCTTTACCATCTGTCCAAGGCAGGTAAAAATTTCTTAAAATAAAAGGCCAGAATGATTAATCCAACTATCAATTAACTTTATCAAACTTAAATCTAACAATTAAAATTGAGAACAGAGTAAATTTATTAATTTGAAAAAATATGTGTATGTGTGTGAGTGCGTGCGCCCGTGCATGCGTGCGTGCATGTGTGTGTGTGCACGACCCCCGCGTGCATGCGTGTTTGTGCGCGCGCACACGTGTCAAATTCAACAGACTAATTCTGATTTATTTATAATAATAGCTAGATCTTGATGTGATGGATATATTCTTTTAATAAATAAATTTATTTTATTCTCAAATTCTAATTGTTAGATTTAAATTTGATAAAGATTAATTGACGATTGAATTAATCATTCTAACCTACGCGAACCATATATTCAACTCATTATAATTTATTCAGTTCTCATGTGCCCACATTCTTCTGTTCAGAGACAAACACAAGAAAAAGAAAAGAGCAACAACAGCAAACCTTCCAGAGTAAGAACGCCCTCAGATCGAAAGTTAATTAAAGTAAATTGACATAAATAAATTATTTATATTTATTAAAAATTAAGTTAAAGTAATAGAAGAACTTAGTTAAAGTAGAATAAGAAAGTAATGAAAATAAATGAATAAGTCAACTAAAGTATGAACACAGCGATCCATTTATCTACTCAGAACAATTTGATCATCATTCAATAGCAAATAAGTAATAGTTAATAAATATTTATTTTTAAGAATAATTTATTTTATATTATATATATATATACACACACACACACACCTCTTCCTAGACATATTCTTTTAAATTAATAATTTACTCCGTTCTCAAATTCTAATTGTTAGATTTAGGTCTGATAAAGATTAATTGACGGTTGAATAATCATTCTGGCCTACGCGATCCATATGACCATTGATCATCGTTCAATAAACAAATAAGTTAATGCTTAATAAATATTACTTCTAAGAATAAATATTATATATATTTATTAATCCAAATATTTCTATAAATTAAATCACTAATTTAGAAATATAAATATATATAAACACATATGTATACATGTTCACTAAATTTGTGTATATTTATATTTATAAATTAGTATTTTTATATATTTTTATTTGAGATACAAGTGTATATATCTAACACAAATATACATAATATGACAAATATAAAAAACATATGTATATATCAATCACTAAACTGAAAATTTTATTATTAAAAGATTATATGTTCTATATATTTTTATTTGTAGTCTTTTTTATTTTAAAAATAAATAAATAAAAAAAATTTATATTTATCAACGTCTTGTTAGTGGCTAGATCACTACTAACTAATACTGTCAGCGACTGACCATAGCCGCAACAATATTTATTATATCTCAGCGATTTTTAAAGCTGTAGACGTAACATCTATATGTTCGCGGCTGTAGAAGCCGCGGAAAAATATATGTTTGTGACTGTCACTAGTCGCGGCCTTAAGTTCACATTTGTCCGCGATTGGATTTTAGCCACTAACGTATGATATTTTTTTGTCAACGAGTTATTGTAGCCGCGAACAAAACATTTTTATAGCAGCAATTTATTACGGTGGTTGCCTTATGTCCATTTTGTCCTTAACTTTTTCTGTCGCAGACATAGACTCGTTAATAAATGTCAGTTCTCCTGTATTCATTGGGCTGGATCGGAGGGGGAGACTGAGTCAAAAGGGTTCGACAGAGATGGGTTTCTGGAGTTAATATGCTTGGACCTGGAAGGGACAAATCCTTCCTCTCTAGATAGTAGGCAAAATGAAATGATAGGTTAATCAGCGGGTGGTCATGTGATCTAAAACAAAATTGTCATAATTTCTTCTCACTAGTTTCTAATAAACCTAGGGATCTAAATGGTGGTTGTGCAGATATGTATCTCTAGCTATTGGCCACCTTCCTTTGATTCGGTCTTTTGCACATGAATAAGTAGATATTTTCAATAATATTGTCCATATTGCAATTGATAATTCACTGTCATTAAAAAATTAAAGATAAATTAATTAGAAGTCTCTGATAGATATTTGGCTTATTTTTTAGTCCCTGACAGAGACAGAGCTGTAACTCATTACAAAAGTGTTATTTCATGTACAATATATGTTAAGTCATGTTACAGTAAGGACCTCTCATTACAGTTAGGGACTTCTAATTAATTTCTCTTAAAATTAATTATATAATTAATTTGAGTTGATAAACTTATGCTCAAATTAATGGCATTCACTTCTCTTAGCAGAAGCCGAGCAGCTACTCGGTCAGACTGACTTAACATAAACCCTTGCTGCTTACCCGTTGAAGGATGGCATTTATAAACATTCTCCAACTTGAATTGTTCCACAAAACCTGTCCCAAGTGGACATTTTCCTCACTCATACTTACACATCCTAATTACTAGTGCTCTAAATTGATTAGACCTTGCAAGTGTGCAAAGCAAACTATACGTGCATTAATTAGTGCACACAAGTACACATTCTTCACAAAACAAAATAAGGATAATTAATTTTAGGTCTTTGACGGGGACTTGATATTATTTTCAGGTCTCTGTCAGATTTCTTAAAACCTAAAAGTCTTTACTTTTTGATAGACTTATTTTTAAGTTTCTGAGGATTAACTCCTCTCATGTGTACTTTTCTTAATACCGATTCTACCCCCACCTTATATAACTAGGTAAGTAAGGAAGAAGAGTATATAAGAATAGTAGGTAAATATGTAAGTACATAGATACATAATTACGTAACTATGTAAGTTACATAATTATGTAATAGTAGTAGTAGGTAAGTATGTAAGTACGTAATTACATAATTATGTAACTATGTAAGTTACATAGTTATGTAAGAGAAGTAGTAGGTAAGTAGGTAAGTGTGGTAACTATATATTTATATAATTAAGTAACTATGTAAGTTACTTACTTATTTACTTACATACATACATACATACATACATACATACATACATACATACATACATATTGCACACATACATATATTTAGATACATACATATATACATACGTATTTACATACATACATACATATTATATGCATGTATGTATGTATGTATGTATGTATGTGTATGTATGTATGTAGCATGCATGGATGTATGCATGCATGTATGTATGTGTGTGTGTATGTATGTAATAACTTACAGAGATGTGTAAGAGAAGTAGGTAAGTATGTAAGTCCGTAGTTACACAATTACGTAACTATGTAAGTTACATAGTTATGTAAGAGAAGTAGTAGGTAATTAAGTAAGTGTGTAAATACGTAGTTACATAATTACGTAACTATGTAACTACGTACTTACATACTTATCTACTATTACTCTTACATAACTATCTAACTTACATAGTTACGTAATTATGTAATTACGCACTTACATATTTTTTTACTATTCTTATATATTTTTCTTACCTACTTACCTAATTATATAAGGTAGGGGTAGAATTGGTATTGAAAAAATATACATGGGAGGAGTTAATGTCTAGGGACTTAAAACTAAGTCTTTTAAAAAATAAAAACTTTCAGATTCTAAAAAATCTGACAGTGACATGAAAATAACATTCTCCCAACAAATAAGAGAAAACCCTTTGCTTTTGACGTCAAATGCCGTAAAATTATTATAAGGTATGGCACGTGTGAGACATGGAAGTAGTACTCTAGGCTATTTTTGCGGAACTCGTGCTTTGCATCAAACCAAGACCTTTAGAAGACATCATTCATGTATGTCTACATGTATATAAAAATCCTCATTAATGTACTACGCCAATGTGGAGTTGATCCCTGATCCAGTGCAAATAATATATCGGACAATTTTGATCTTAAGCGTGGGTCTTTGGATGGATTAAGTCCTTGCCGACGAGGCCACTCCTAGAAAACCCACATGATTTTTCTGATATGACACTATACCATTCGGTGCTCCAATAACAAACCTCGACGTTTGGAAACTTCCAAGCAGCTACCTAGGCTGTGTGTATTCTCCAAGATCATTTGAGACAGGAGACACAGTGTCTGAATATTCTCCAAGATCATCTGAGACATGGACTTCCCTGAAGGCCTCCACAAGCTTTTCCAGTACTGTCGGCGTTTCAAAAGGAATCTCCATACCGGATGTCCACCTAATAGGTCTAGAAAGGCAACTGATGAGTCCCTTTCTCTGCATTCCAGACGTCTTTCTTTCTTCATTCTTTCTTTTGCTTTTTTTGTTTTTTTCCTGCTGGACGTTTCAGAGCTCCTAATTAAAGATGATATATAGTTCATGATATATAGAACCCTAATCATGGAACACAGTGCCCTTATATTCCGTCCAATGCCTGCCTTTTCCCCTGCGGCAGTTTCCATTTTCTTCGTCGGCTAGCACTCGTTCTTCTACTACCATTTTGTCGTCCACTGCCATGCAGTCTGATAGTATCCCTGTCCCTCCAATTAGCTTTCCCACGTCAATGCATCACATGCAACATTTGGAGATACGCCACCAGAAAATCTAATGTCCCTTTTAACCGAGATCTTGCTAGACAGCGTATGGTAGCGATTTTCGTAAAGTAAAAATCAGAACTGAAACGAATCGATTCGATTCGATTTGATTTGAACCGAAAAAAAAATAAACTAAAGCGTTTTGTGGTAATCCCGAATCACCCTCACCAACTTGGCCGCACTTTCTCATTAAAATAACATATGATTAAATATGTTTAATATATATTTGTTTTAATTTAATTTTCTAACAAAAAATCGAATTGAACTGCGGGATTTGTCATTGATTCAATTTAATTTTTCGAGTTGGACCATGTTATGAGCACTCCTACGTACTCTCAACTCCTCCTCCTCCGGATCCCGCCATCGCCGAACCCCCCACCCCCAACCGTGCCAGCTTCCCCAACCCCCTTCGATCGGGAAAAGCTCAAGTGACAAGAGAAACATTAATTAAAATTAACACACGTAGTTCCAACTAATTAAAGGAATATCGCTTGCACATGAGCTGTAAAAAGATAGAGGCTGACGAAAAACCATGGGCTATCAATATTAATTACGAAGGTGTTTAATTACGTCGATGATTGGTTTCAAAATAACTTTCAATTAATACTAATTTCAGTCCCTTCATGAACCAATTTAATGTGGTTCCAATGAGAGGATGCCATAGTACTCTCACATCCTATTTTAGGTAACTTTCTTAGACTTTAGAATAATATTCCAAACTATGTAGGGAAATGAATGATGTTTATTAAACACTTTTTCTTAAGAGAAATATTAATTACCCAATAGATGGAGCTATTAATATAGTGATAGACGATGATGGGTCCTATCGCTCACATTGATATAACATGTCAAGGTGAGTGAAATTTGAAGTGCCCTCGAGAGATATTATTTTTGTTTAAAATTTTGTTCTTTTCTTGCGGAAAAAAGCTCTCTTGAAAGAGGACGGAGTCTTATTTAAAAATAAATATTTATTTTCACTATTTATAACATAGAATTAAACTATATTTTTGTACAACTCTCTAGCTATAGTAAACATAAGGGTGTGCAAGTCTACAACATGAGTTAATGAAATTGATCTCGAATATGCATAATTACATATGCATGTGGACAGACCTAGTTTAGGTCTAGTGAGGTCACGTGACTCTGTTGTATTTTTAAAATTTTATTAGAAAATTTAAAATTTTTTATTAAGTTAATTTTGGTTGAATTTTCTTTTTAAATGAGTGACTCCGTTGAATTACAACCAAATCTATAAACGCATCTTAATTTTTAAAGTAATCTTACTAAATAAAATTCATAAATCCGTCACTACATATGCACTTGACATCACATGTCAACATTGCCATCCAACTTAGAACTTGGTTGATCACAACAGCCAGATTTGAGTTTTGAGGTTATTTGAATTAGGATAATAATATAATAAACATGGTAAAGCTGCTTTCACTTCACCAAATATGCCTCCAGATGCAGTCGAGATCTTCTTGTACAGCTGATCTTGTCGACATGTGCTCTCTTCCGGACGGAAGAAGACTGCATGCCATGACAAATGTGGAACTTACACTACATCGATCCATATGCTCTCCCGTCAGTGGAATTTGTTTTGAGAGCTAAATAGCAAAATTACAGGTGTCTAGAAAAAATAAAAAAAAGATTTGACACAGGTTATTCTTTAAACTGATTTGTATGGCAATCCACCAAAACATTCAATAAATAACCTGTCTAAGTTGTCAAATAAGAGAAAGGTGATCATCTTTCACACATAATTGTTAAAGAAGATCATGAACCCACCCTTTCTTGATCTTGCTTTAGGAATAGGTCATTTTGAAAGATCTACATAGATTTCGATCGTTGTCTCATCTTATTCATGGGCTTCTATATATACTACAAAACTTATTATTATTTTTCCTATAGGGATATTCAAATTCGATTAGTGGGGAGAGTGATCGAGAAAAGACTATAAGTATCTCACAATTAATTCTCGAGGGATACGAACCCAAATTTACTAGCAATTTTTTAGGATAAGAGGACTGCTAAGATTTAATTAAATCCTCTCATACTCCGCATAAACTTAAGTATATTACTATGTTACCTTCTATGTCATTAAAAAAATACCATCCATTTAATTTAGCACCCTCCTCACTCGAGCTCTCCACCCCGCTTAAGTCCTCCTCTATTCGATCAACAAGAAAAGACAAAAATTTATGTACTTAAATAAAACAGATATTTCTTCCTTTTTTCACCTTTTCTCGACAGAAGGATCCCTTTGTTAGATATGGAGGACACCGAGGCCGAAATGTTTGAAGATGGAGACACCAACTCTCCAAATGCATGAGCTATTGCATGCATTGCTTCTCTTCCCATTCTTCAAGAGACATCTTTCAAAGTGATGTCATTGGCCTTCATGGTATATGTTAGAATTTTTTTCCCGTTTTACAGAAATCATTGTTATTTGAAAATTGATAATAAAAATATTTTTGTTACTAAAATATTATCAAATATGTCACTGAAAGATGTTTCGGATAATATGTCATCACAGTTGACTTCCATTCAAAGGAAACATATATTTCTCCAAAGTTTCATTATTCTTGTTAGTTTAACAACTTTTGACAAACATATCTTTGCTGTATCTCTAATCTTTTTTTAAACTTTGAGAATTTAGGATGGTTTAAATCAAAAACAAATAAAAGATGTTTTTTTGGTGAGTTAATCAAATCGATGAAAAATAACAATGAATTATGATGATGACATATCCACAACGGGTTTCTATTTACGAGTAACATATACTTGACAACACTTTAATTAAGAATAACTACACATTTACCATTTTTTGTGTAACAATGATGTATTACTTCGAACACAAGGTGGAATCCGAAGTACTCATGGTTTTTGGTTCCTGTTTGAATTCAAACCCATTTATGCATGCATATGATCAAAGGCAGACACCTATATATGAAAGCAAACAATCATGATAAAGACTCCCCAAGTCCAACTAGATGACAACTAAAGCCGCCTTCTTGGAGCTCGACACAGAACACGCAGAAAACCGAAGAAGCGTGATATGTCCAAATCTGAAATCTCCTGCCTTGACACACTTGTGTTGTTCCAATGTCAAATGGCAATCTTGTTTAGGTAAGAATGTTATGATCAAGGCACATGTGGATGCTTTGAAACCTCTGTGACTCATTTGAAGGGACTCGGGCCACTTGGCCGGGAGATAAAGAGGAAATAAATTTATAATTAAAAATTATTTTATTTTGAGGTGGCCGTATATAGACTAATAAGAGACAGCTAAAGTTATCCATAAATAATTGTGATAGCTAGTCCTGCCCATAAGTGGGAAATAAGTATATATATATATATATTAGTGAGATGCTTAAGTTCATGGTTGGAATCTATGGATAGACTATCTCTGTATAAATTATATAGAAAATAAAGAGGCCTGATTACTTAAAACAAGGTATGCAAAGTTTACTTATAAAAAATGTCATATTCATATGTTTGTTTGTAGACTTGCCTACTCTGCTTTCACATTATTATTAAAAATCTCTTGTATGAATATAGTGTTCAATTATACCATTGTGGTTAATCCCAAACAGGGATGTTCAGAAATTTCTATTTTTGCTCATAAAATTTAATTTTTATACGAAACATCCTCATACAAATTGCGATTTATTGTCTTCTAGTGTGAACATAGTTATCCATTACTAGATCATGTAATTTTTGGATCGGTGGGTTTTCATTTTAATTGTGATTTATATTTATGGATTTACGTAATTTTTTGATATAAAATTTGTACTAGCTATTTAAATATCGTTGCAAATTCAAAGTTTTGTTCTGTCATTTTCTAGCCCAACAATAGAATAGATGTAAGAGCAGAAATACCATTAACATAGGTGTGGTGGCTGTTTTTTGCCACCTAAGCCCATTATGACCCATCAGGGCCCATCAGCACCTTCCCTTTTGACGTGGCCTCCTCACACGGTCCCACGCTTCCGTACGAATCGGATAAAAGGGGACCCACGTGACAGTTACCCCTAGCGAAGCATTGCCGAACTCTTTAGCGGAATGCTTCCGAACAGGGACGTTAATCCTGCTGCGCGGAACAACCCTGGATATCACCGAACAGCACGTTCGATCCCCCATGTGGGTCACCTGCTCAGAAGGTATGTCCAGAGGGTGCCGAACAGGTTTTCTGGCTTACGCCACGGCCATAACCGCCCCAGGTCACGCGCCCCATCTTCAAGAGGCACGAACTGCCTGGCATCCCAACGGGCATCTGAGCGCATAACTCCTCCCGTTATGCGCGCCCATCAAGGCGCCTTTCCAGGCACGATCTATCAACGTGACGCACGTTAGCCTTGGCGCCAACGCCTATAAAAGTACAGGTACATGACCATGCACTGGAACGTTCTCTCTCACGCGAACACACCCTTACACTCGCAAACCCCTTGCCTTGCAAGCCTCTTACTGACTTAGGCATCGGAAGGTTTTCCCCGGTCTTCACCGGGCCCCCCTGACCATTTCTGGTGACTGCAGGAACCTTCGTCCGCACCAGCGATCGTCTTCCTCATCTTATGTAGTGGAGGCCCGTTTGGCTCCAGCCCAAACAGGAAATCACCACCACATTTGGCGCCGTCTGTGGGAATCGACGCAATCATGGCTCACGGACGATCCTCTCACCAGAACGCAGGGAGTAGGGCGACCAGATCCCGCCGCTCACAGGCGAACTCTCCTCGCCGGTCTACTCCTGTCGACGTCAACATCGCCCCTGCGGGCACCAACAATAATGACGTCCCCGCGCCGGCGGTCGCCGCGCCGGCAACTGCTCTCAAAGTAGCAGAACTTCGGGGGCAGATGCAGCAGTTAACAGGTGTTTGTCTTGCCCTGCAGGCTTAGCTGGTTGGACCACCAGCCTCGGCGGTCCCCCTGCCGCGAGAGCGACAGGTGGCGTCGTCGCATCGACGTTCTCGCGTCCTCCCGGCGTCTCAAGAGCAGCAGGCAGACTCACCGCGCCGGTCGCATCGAGCCCCGTCCGAGGAGCGGGCACCGGAGCGCCGTGGGCATTCGCCCCGTCGCTCTATTGCCTCCCCCCATCCGCCGCGATCGGTCGTGGGAGCCAACTCCCACGCGTCTGGACGAGGGGGCCCCGCTAACTCTGAACAGGAGCTCGCTAGGCGCCTGCGTCATGTGGTCGACCTCGAGCGCCGCATGGACGCGATGGTTCAGCGTGCGGAAGGGAAAGCTCCGGCGGAAGATGACCTGGACTTCCGCTCCCCCTTCAGCAGGGAGATCCTGGAAGCTCAGGTCTCTTCCAAGCTCCCTCTGCCCACCATCGCACCCTACGACGGCACCACCGATCCTACCGACCACATCCACGGCTTTGAGTCGCACATGGTGTTCCATGGAGCATCAGATGCGGCCAAGTGCAGGGCCTTCCCTACAACCCTTAAGGAGACCGCCAGGGCCTGGTTCGAGACCCTTCCGGCGGGCTCCATCACCTCCTTCCGCCAACTGAAGAAGTCCTTCCGGACAACTTCCTTGGTGGAAGGTCACAGCCGCGAACGGCGGCTTCCCTCCTGGCCGTACGCCAGAAGAAGGGCGAGGCGCTCTGGGACTTTGTCAAAAGGTTCCGAACAGAGGCGCTTCGCATCTCGCGTCTGGACGTCCCTCTGGCAACCAGTGCTCTCATCCAGGGCACTCGCGACGGTTTCTTGCAGAGGACCCTTGGCGTCCAGCAGCCCGCCACCCTTGCCGAGCTACTCTCCATCGCGCAACGCCATGCGGCTTGCGAGGAGAGCCTAGCAGCAGCAAGGGCGGAGCAGGGGGAGCAGTCCGATAAGAAGAGGCCTTCCGATAACGGCTCTGACCGTGATCGGAAGAAAGGACGACGCAACGGTGATTCGCCGCGCCGACCGCGCCCCTTCACCAACTACACCCCCCTTACCGTGGCACCCGAACAGATCCTGGCGGAGATCAGGAACGAAGCATTTGTTCGGTGGCCACAGAGGATGCGCTCCGACCCCCGGAAGCGTGATCAGAACAAGTACTGTCGCTTTCATCGCGACCACGGCCACGACACCTCCGAGTGCCGCCAGCTTAAGGACGAAATCGAAGACCTTATCAAGCGCGGCTACCTTGGACGGTTCGTGCGCCGGAATGAAGAGCGCCCCAGACGCCGAGCGTACTCCCGAGCAGCCGATCAACAAATGAGCCCAATGGGCAGGAGATCAACGTGATCGCGGGAGGCTTCGGCGCAGGCGGAGAAAGCACTCGAAGCCGACGCGATTACGCAAGGCGAGTGCATGTCGTAGATAGGCCCTCGGCACCTCGGCCGGCCCCATATCCCACCAGTCCTGCACGCGCACCGCCCGAAGAGGCCATAACCTTCTCGGACGAAGAGCTTGTAGGGGTTACGACCCCACACGCTGATGCGCTGGTCATTTCGGCCACCATCAATCATTGTAATGTGCGCCGGATTCTGGTGGATAATGGAAGTGCCCCTGATGTCTTGGCTTACGATTGTTTTGTCCTCATGGGCCTGAAAACTGACCAACTCGCTCCCGTAAACTCGCCTCTGTTCGGCTTTTCGGGAGTTTCGGTCCAGCCCATGGGAAGAGTTCACCTCCCGATCACCTTAGGGACGGCTCCAAGGGTAGTGACCAAGATTGTTGACTTCTTGGTCATCAACAACTGCCTGGATACAATGCCATCCTCGGCAGAGGTCTGATCGGGCGCATCAAAGCAGTACCTTCGTCACTCCATCAGAAGATGAAGTTCCCTACCCCGAGCGAGTTGGCGAAGTGCTCGGGTGTCAGCGCGAGTCTCGCCGTTGCTATGTCCTCTCCTTAAGGGACAAGCAACCACTCGCAGATCCAGCCCCTCCAACGTCCGATCAGCCTTCCCAGCCGAGGAACGCCTGCTGAAGATTTACTCCCCGTCCAGGTAGACGATGACCCCGACACGTCTTATACATTGGCGCCTTGTTGACAGAGGCCGAGCAGCAGCGCTACACAGCCTTCCTGCTGGCCAATTTGGACGTGTTCGCCTGGTCTGATGATGAGCTTCCGGGCATTCCCCCGGAGGTAACAGTGCATCGCCTCCGTCTAGATCCCCGGATTCCACCGGTTCAACAGAGGAGGCGACCTGTGAACCGAGAACGGCAGACCGTGATCCAAGATCACGTTGTCAAAAGCCGAACTGTTGGGCTCCTCCGAGAAGCCCAATACCCAAGGTGGATCTCCAATGTGGTCCTCGTACGCAAGGCCAACGGTAAATGGCGTGTGTGCGTTGACTACAAGGATCTCAATAAAGCAACGCCCAAGGACAACTTCCCTCTACGCGCATTGATCAGCTGGTGGATGCTACTTCCGGTCACGAGCTTCTCAGCTTTTTGGATGCCTACTCTGGTTACCACCAGATCAGTATGCATCCCCCGGATCAAGACGCCACGACGTTCGTCACAGACCTAGGCTTATATTGTTTTACCAGAATGCCTTTTGGCCTAAAGAACGCGGCGCAACTTACCAGCGTCTGGTCAACAAGATGTTCGAGCAGCAGATTGGGCGCAACATGGAGGTCTATGTTGATGACATGCTGGTCAAGACGCTTCCGAGCACTGACCACATTTCCGACCTCCAGGAAACTTTCGCAACTCTGCGAAAGTACAATATGAAACTCAACCCAGCCAAGTGCGCGTTAAGTGTTCGGTCGGGTAAATTCCTCGGGTTCCTTGTGTCAAACAGAGGAATAGAGGCAAACCCGGAGAAAATCCAAGTCGTGCTTGAGATGAGCAGTCCAAAGACAGTGCGCGACGTCCAACGTCTGACGGGGCGTCTCGCGGCACTGAACCGGTTCATGTCCCGAGCAGCAGAAAGAAGTTTTAACTTCTTCAAGTTGCTCCGAGGCCCTAAAAGCACCTCGAAGCAAGGGGGCAAGTACGGTGGACTGAGGAATGTGAGGCCGCCTTCACCGAGCTGAAGGCGTATTTGGCAGCCCCTCCTGTTCTCTCAAAGCCTGTGCTCGGGGAGCCTCTGTTCGTGTATCTCTCAGTTACCAAACACTCCATCAGCGCAGTCTTGATCAGAGAAGAAGGAGCGGCGCAGCATCCGGTGTATTACATCAGCAGGGTCCTCCAAGAAGCTGAAAGGAGGTACCCTCGAGCAGAAAAACTCGCCCTTGCTCTCGTCACGGCTGCCCGGAAGCTTAGGCCCTATTTTCAGGCCCATTATGTCACGGTTTTAACCGATCAGCCGCTAAAATCCATCCTTCAGCGGCCGGAGGCTTCCAGCAGGCTTGTTAAGTGGGCGAAGAGCTTGGTGAGTTCGACATCAGCTTTCGCCCTAGGACAGCAATCAAAGCGCAAGCATTGGCAGACTTCGTGACGGAATGTACTCTCCCTACCGAGCTGGACCCACCATTGGCAGACGAACCTCCATGGGAACTCTACGTCGACGGATCCTCTTGTGTTACAGGGAGTGGAGCTGGCTTGGTCCTCACCTCCCCGGAGGGGTTAGAGTTCCAATACGGCCTCCGTTTCTGCTTTCCAGCCTCCAACAACGTAGCCGAGTAGGAAGCTTTGCTGTCCGGTATCCGCATGGCTAGGCACCTTGGAGCCATTCGGCTTAGAGTCTTCAGTGACTCCCAACTGGTTGCCAGCCAAGTGAGCGGGCAGTTCGGAGCAAGGGAACCCCGCATGGCTCAGTACCTTCAACAGGTCAAGAGCCAAGCAGAGGGTCTCCTATACTTCGAAGTTATACACGTCCCACGGGAGCAGAATGTGCGAGCCGATGCACTTGCCAAGTTGGCATCCTCAGGTGACATCGCCCCTTCCCGCTCCGTGTTTATTGAAGAGCTCGCCTTACCGAGCACGGAGGTAGATGTTGCAGCCATAGAAACGGACCCACCAACTCCGAGTTGGGTGGACCCTCTCTTGGCGTACTTACTCCGGGGTGAGCTTCCGCCCGAACAGGGCGAAGCTCGGAGAATCAGGATGCGTTCTCAGCATTTCACCCTCGTAGAAGGTAAGCTGTACCGACGGTCCCTTTCAAGACCTCTTCTACGTTGCCTCAACCCTGAGGAGGCCCTTGCGGCCACAGAAGAAGTCCACGAGGGGCTGTGCGGAAGCCACCTGGGGGGCAGAACGCTAGCACGCAGCATTATCCGAGCAGGGTTCTGGTGGCCTTCTCTTCAGAAGGATTGCATGGCCTTCGTCAGGAAATGTCCAGAATGCCAAAAGTTCGGAGAGCTCATCAAGCAGCCTGCCGAACAGCTCCACAGCCTGTTCGAGCCGCGCCCTTTCGCCAGATGGGGCATTGATATCTTGGGTCCCTTCCAGAGGCCCAAGGGCGGAAGAAGTTTCTGTTGTGGCCATCGATTACTTCACCAAGTGGATCGAGGCCGAACCTGTTGCCACGATCACCGAACAAGCCGCGTGGAAGTTCGTCTGGAAGAACCTCCTCTGCAGGTTTGGCGTTCCAAGAGTGATCACCTCCGACAACGGGAAACAATTCGACAGCACCTTCTTCAAACAGAAATGTGCCGAGCTCGGAATCTACAACCACTTCACTTCTGGCGCATCCCCAGGCCAACGGTTTGGTAGAAAACGCCAACCGAACACTGCTGCACGGGATCCGCACAAGAGTGGAAGCTGCAGGTGGATCATGGATTGACGAGCTCCCTAACGTTCTTTGGTGTCACCGAATGACTGCTCGGGTAGCTACAGGGGAAACACCTTTCCATTTTGCCTACAGCTCGGAAGCTGTTGTACCTCTGGAAGTAGCTCTGCCCACCATTCGAACAACTCACTTCGATGAAGCCGCCAACAACCGTGCTCTTCGGGAAAACTTGGACATGCTTGGCGAACGACAAAACGACGCCAGCATTCGCCTCGTGTCTTATCAACAACGGCTCGCACAGTATTATAATGCGCGAGTTCGGGAAAGGCGGTTCAACGAGAGAGATTTGGTTTTGCGCCGCTGTTCGGCTTCGGACCCCCGAAGAGCAGTCGGCAAACTTGCCATCAAATGGGAAGGACCTTATCAGGTCACCCATGTCCTCGGGAAAGGCTCATATAAGCTAACTACCCCTAGTGGCGAAGCCATACCCAGGACTTGGCATATATCCAACCTCAAGGCTTATTATTTATAAAGGCCTTTTTTCAGCATCCTATTTCTCTTCTCCCTGTTCCTATGGTTACACAAGCGCTTAGCATACACCCTTGATCAGGACCTCCTTTTCGGTTCCCAACGATCTGCGCCGTACATGCAACGCTTATAAAACCGGAGGATTTCTATCCGAGCAGGAACGATGACGAAAGGAAGGAGATAGAAAAAGAGACGCCATAGTCAGAGCATAGAAAAGGGAATCTTCATTTACTAATCCTTTTTACAGGCCCCTTTGGCCACGGTTACAAAAGGAAAATATAAAGGGCATGGAGCGAAGAAGACTAAGGAGCCTGTTCGGAAGGGCCAGCACCTTCATCCAAAGAAGGCATCTGCCCAGATTGGAATTGTGCGAAACGCACATCATCCAAGCGAGCATCATTAGTACGGCGCCGGCACTCCCGAACAGCGGCCTCGAAAGCTTCCGGGCACGTCCAACCCAAGATAGCCGCTCCCCGAAGTCCTTCCCAGCATTAAGGCCTACTCTGTAGCAGCGGGCCCCGTACTGCTCCAAATCTTCCTGATAGTTCGATCCGGCCTTGTAATCTGCTACGGCACGGGCCCCCGCATCCGTGACTACCTTGGCAAGAGCGTCCTTCTCGGCCTGGGCCAAGGCGACATTCAGCTCCGAAGCTTGGAGGGCAGTCTTGAGGTTCTTCACCTCCTCCTCCAAATTCGCCTCGCGAGCCTTATGTCTCGCCGTAAGGTCCTCGTAGAAGGCCGTCTGCGCTTCATAAAGGTACTTCTGCTTCCGGGCCCAAACTGCCAGGGCCTTGAGAACACCCAACGACGTGGATACCCCATCCACAAGAGCCTTCAGGTCAACGTCGCTCGTGCCATCATCCTCCTGGCCCTCTGGATGGTATCCTTCTGTTGGCATCTCCGGAGTCTTCTCGGGGGTAAGGACCTGGCACCTTGCTAGTCGATCAAGGTAAGAGGCAGTGGGGCTAGGAGGCAGCTTCCTTGGCGACTCTTCAATACGACGAAGTGTCGCCTCCAGCGTCGCCACCGAGGGCACCTCGGGGAGTCTTCTGTGCAGCACTTCCGTCAGAGGCCTATCGTCGTCCCCAGAGCTTTCGCCCTCAGCTGCAGCGGTGGCAGACAGGACCGGAACGACGTCAATTACAAGGTCCTTCGGCTGGCCCGACCCGGAGGCCACGGCAACAGCGCTCGTCGAAGCCGAACCTCGATCCGCCCCAACGGCCTCCTGCCTTGTTGCCAGCTGCACCTCCCCACCAGCTTCAGTGGCAGATGCCACAAGGGCTGTTGCACGGTCCTCCTCGGCATGACCAAGTGCCTGAGTGCCTCCCTCCTCGGAAAAGGCTGCACTCTCGCCGACTACAAGACCCTCAGCAGTCACTTCGGCTACACTCTCGCCGACTACACAGCCTGTAGTGACCACTGAAGTGGGGGGCATGGGGGGCAGGATTTCTCCACCTCCCTGCGGAACATCCCCCCTCGGAAGAACTGCCTCGCCAGCACCAGATTCTGCTGCCGTCGCAGGAGTGAGAGTGTTGACTTCTCCCACTCCTCTCCCTAAGTCCGCAGCGACCGCCCCGTCCTCGGCACTGAGCTGCGCGCCCTCGTGTGACGCACCACCCTGCCCGGCGCTTTCTTGATCAACGCCTTCACCGGGCAGGCCTTCTTGGGTCTCGTGCACCGGCGACTCCGCCCACCCTCCAGAGCGGTCCGACTCGTCGCTGACCATGATCAGACCCAGCTCGGCGGACATCTTCATGACCGCCTCCGAACGGTCCACAATTGGAGTTTCGGACGTCCCCCTTTCGGGCGTCCTCGTACGTTGGCGAGATCCTCGAGCCAGCAGAGGCTCAAGATCCTCCTCTTCTTCCACCACTTCTCCGGCGCTCTCTACAACGCGCGGCATCATCTTCGTCGCCTTCTTCTTCTTACGAGCTCGGCGCTCGTCGGACACCTCCTCTTCGGAGGTACGATCTTCGGCGCGCGATTCCAGTCGAGCCGCCTTGCGCTTCTCCTTCCTTTTCGATTAGGGGAGAGAAGCCGCCTCTGCGATCGCCGCCGTCTCAGGTGCCTCTTTCACGGCACCTCTTCTCACCACGGCCTTCGCCTTCTACGTGGGCCCCCTCGTCGAGACATCCTCGCCTAGCCTTATTAAGTAAAGGCTAACGGGGATCGTCTCGGCATATTTCGCCATTTCCTTCTGGCCCCGACCAGCAGCTACTTCTTCGTCATCTAGAAGAAACAGAAGAAGGGTCAGAACCCATGCATGTGGGAAAATGAAACAAGCAGCAGAAGGCTTACCCCAGGCGCGGCTAAGCTTGTATTTCACAAGCTTGTACTCGGTCAGGTACCCCTCAGCGTGGTTGACTCCGACCGTGTTCAGCGATTGGGAGGCCGCGGCTGCCCCCTGAATCAAGAAAGGGGCCATGTCTGCCTTCCTCAGTGGCTCCACCACCCTCACAGGGAAGTCCCACTTGGATGTTCGCTCCCTTTCTCCGCCCCACGAAGAAGAGACGCCCTGTCCACCCCTTGTTGTTGGACAGGCGGGGCGAGAAGTTGACCCGCATCCGGTTCGTACGGTGCTTCACGTACACGATCCCCATCCCGGACTGCGGGGAGCAAGCCAAGCTGAAATGATTTCGGAAGATCTCTGCGGTTGCTTCGACCTTCCTTTTCTTGCATATGATGCAAAAGACGAATATGGTCCTCCAGGAGTTTGGCGTCAGCTGAATAGGCGCCACCTTCCAGCTCCGGAGCAGCTCCTTCGCGATCTCTGGCATCGGCAGCCGGAGACCCGCCTCTAGCAAATCCAGCGAAAGCACGAAGCACCCCGGCCTCGTAGTTAGGTACGACTCGTCTTCGCGCATCAAGACGATGTCGTACTCCTCGCCTATTCGGAAGCGCTCTCGAAGACCTTCGAAGCTCCGGTACCTCGCCGCTTTCGCCCCCACCGGCGGCATCCCACTGGCTTCGATGATCTCCTTTCCCTTCTGGGCCATCACTGGAAGGCAAGGAACGCAACGCGGAAGAAGAAGAAGTACGGGAGCAGAGGAAAGTGCAAGAGGGGAGATGGCAAGTGGCTCTAAAGGCAACGGACTCTGGAAGATTTTCGAAGATGAAGACCCCGCTCTCACCTCCTCCCCTTTCTTATAAGGAAGGTGAGGCGCGAAATTCGAAGCGGGGCTGGAAACGGCGTTTCCCTCCACTCCAAGTCTCTTCTCGAATGACCCGCGGGTGACCGTTCGAACCTGGCATGTGACGTTCCGGATCTGACACGACCCACGTCGTCATCATGAAAGCTTCATGTTCAAGGTGAACCCTCCTTTAGCGACGCCGCCGCACGTCTGTTCGGATCTCCGAGGACGATACCGCATTTATGGCGGAGTTGACACCCGAGCAGGTCGCCGCCCTCAAGCGCTCCGGCTTCTGAGCCGCTTGAGGGCGTGGGGGGCAAGTGTGGTGGCTGTTTTCTGCCACCTAAGCCCATCATGACCCATCAGGGCCCATCAGCACCTTCCCTTTTGACGTGGCCTCCTCGCACGGTCCCACGCTTCCGTACGAATCGGATAAAAGGGGACCCACGTGCCAGTTACCCCTAGCGAAGCATTGCCGAACTCTTTAGCGGAATGCTTCCGAACAAGGACGTTAATCCTGCTGCGCGAAACAACCCTGGATATCACCGAACAGCACGTTCGATCCCCCATGCGGGTCACCTGCTCGGAAGGTATATCCAGAGGGTGCCGAACAGGTTTTCTGGCTTACGCCACGGCCATAACCGCCCCAGGTCACGCGCCCCATCTTTAAGAGGCACGAACTGCCTGGCATCCCAACGGGCATCTGAGCGCATAACTCCTCCCGTTATGCGCGCCCATCAAGGCGCCTTTCCAGGCACGATCCATCAACGTGACGCACGTTAGCCTTGGCGCCAACGCCTATAAAAGTATAGGTACAGACCATGCACTGGTACGTTCTCTCTCACGCGAACACACCCTTACACTCACAAACCCCCTGCCTTGCAAGCCTCTTACTGACTTAGGCATCGGAGGGTTTTCCCCGGTCTTCACGGGCCCCCCTGACCATTTCTGGTGACTGTAGGAACTCTCGTCCGCACCAGCGATCGTCTTCCTCAACTTATGTAGTGGAGGCCGTTTGGCTCCAGCCCAAACATGAAATCACCACCACAATAGATTCTTCCATTAAATGTCCCAATGTCGCCTTCCAGAAGAAAATGTCTAAAATTATTTTCAATGTACCTGTCCTTCTGGAAAAAAAATCTATATAAATCCTAGAAATGGGCTCACTAAGCTATCAAAACATAATCCGGAGAATGGACTATCTAAAGTTATGTTTTGGAAAACATGTGAACCCTGTGAGAAAGGTAAATTAAAAAAAAAGCTTCTTTCAACCCCAAATCTTGTTTCAACTACGAGACCATTGCAATTATCTCAATTTTTTTGGTTCTAGTTTAGGTGGTAACTGTTATGGGCTTGTCGTTGTTGGTGATTATTCAAGGTAGATTTATATTTTATTTCTACCTCATAAAAATGATGCAATGATTGAGTTTGTTAAATTTTGTCAGAAAATTCAAAACAAAAAGGGATATACCATTAAAGAAATTCATATTGATCATGGTAAAAAAATTTGAAAACCTCAATTTTCACTTCTTTCTGTGATGGATAGGAATTAGTCATAACGTCTCAACTCCTCGCACACGACAATAGAATGGAATTGTGAAGAGAAATTAAAACCTTAATTGATATAGGGAGAACCATGCTATGTGATAACCATTTCCCAAATTAATTACTTTTGAGCTAAGGCTGCGTGCTATGTCACAAATTGAGCATTGATTTGTCTAATTTTGCTAAAGACTCTTTATGAGCTTTTCAAGGGAAAGAAAGTGAATAATTCTCCCTTGAGACTTTTTAGTTGTAAGTATTTTATCTTGAACAATGATAAATATAATTTGAGCAAGTTTGATGCAAAAAGTGACCAAAGGATCTTTCTTGGATACGTTCAACATTCAAAAGTTTAAAGTGTTTAATAAAAGAACCTTAATAGTTGAAGAAAAAATTGACATTATTTGTTTTATGAAAGTAAAACTTTCATGAGAAGAAATCTTAATAATGATGATGATGTAGATCATATGAAAAAATATTTGGAAGACTTAACTATTCAAAAAGATCAAAAGGAGTTGGAAACCTTCTTCCTCCTGAGCAAGAAATGGAATTGGACACTGATGAAAATGAAGTTGAAGCACAACAAGAGTAGCACTGAGGACCTAAAACTAACTAAAGTAAACCAAAGAATGCTTGAAAAATCATGCAGAGTCATCTTCGAGATAACATCTTGGGAGATCCATCTCAAGGTATGCACACAAGAACATTTTAGAAATAGCATTGATATGTTTGCCCTTGTGTCATAGGTTGAACCAAAGACAATAAATGAAGCTTTACAAGATGAAAATTGGATTGAAGCAATGCGTGAAGAATTGAACCAATTTATATAGAATGAAGTGTGGACCCTAGTTCCTCGTCCAAAAAAACATCTATTATTAGTACTAAGTAGATTTTTCAAAAAAATATTAGAAAAAGAAAGATGAAGTTGTTTGAAATAAAGTATGACTAGTTGTAAAAGAATATAATTAAGGAGAAGGAATAGAATTTATCGAGATCTTTCCTCTAGTTGTCTATCTAAAGCTATTTGTCTCCTAGTTACTTTTCTCAATGCGCATATAAAAGAAAAGATATATGTTAAGTAACCCCTTGAGTTTGAAGATCTTTATTTTTCTCACCATATGTACCGGTTAATTAAAAGGACATTGCATGAGTTGAAGTAGGCTCCACGGGTATAGTATAGACGCTTGAACTTATTCTATTGTGATCTTGTTCCTAGTTAATGTTAAATGATAATTAAGTTGACATAATAGGACAAAAATGACTGAAAACTAAGAATAATGAATAATGAGGACTAAATTCTAGTCACAAAAAATCTATGAGGACTAAAAAGTAAAAACTAAAAAAAAACTTCGTTCATGTATTCAGGAAATGTTAACATCATATACATGTTTGCAAGATTAATGATATAGTGCGATGATCCAATAGGATAAAAAAAAATTTGAGACCCCCCCCCCCTCATTTTACACGCCGAATGGGTCACGTGGAGCCGTTGGTTGCCACATCCAACAACTCCGCTTAGATATGGCAGGGCCGCACCAAAGAGCCGTGTCATATCCGAACCTCTCGCACTCTCTCTCTCTCTCTCTCTCTCTCTCTCTCTCTATATATATATATATATATATATATATATATATATATATATTATATATATATATATATATAAGGAGTGGAGCAAGACTTTCAAAGGCTAAATATAGAAGGAAGACCTTATTGGGAGGAAGGACAGTGGTCTAAGGTAAAATGTTGCTTGTTACCACTTGGTCAAAATTGTTTGTGTACATATGCCATATTAATGGAGACCTTTTGACTGGTCAAAGTTGTTAACCAAGTACGGGCACCATTTGCGGTGGATCTGAGTCGTCCGGTCCTTGTCGCCATTTCGATATCAGACAGATCATTGGAGCGCGGTGGGGCCCATCTAATTTAGCTCCCGGTCGTCGGCCCCAAAAAGGACCAGAGTCGTCGCGGCCAACGCATGATATTTAATTGGATGTCGTATCAGCCGCCAATGGGCGAGCCGAGATCATTGATGATATAATTGTCGTTATTAATGCACTAAGAGCAATTAGATTTTTTTTTTTTTTGATCGATAATGTGATGGTTGGGGAGAGAGACAAATGAGGAGAGGGCGCGGGATCGATCCCACGCCCTCCCGTCTCCCCCCCTCCATTTGGCAGGGGGGGGGGGGAGACCAGCGCACCAACATGGCGGGCTCAGAGCAATTAGATATTATGTTATAAAGATCTCGAAAGATGTACATAAAATTATTAATTTGTGAAATATCTTTAAAAATCTCTCTCTCTCTCTCTCTCTCTCTCTCTCTCTCTCTCTCTCTATCTCTCTCTCTCTCTCTCTCTCTCTCTCTCTTCGGGACGAACAATGTCTGCTGAATTAGACTCTCTCCGCGGTCCATGTCGAAGGGGGAGAATGTTTTTTATAAAAGAGTTTTTTTACAAACATTAAAAGTTATTTTAAATATTTTTCACTGAAAATGTCTTGTTGTAAATGTCAGGCGCTGTAACATCTTACTTTCCTCATGGTTAGTTATGGTAAAGTCTGTTACGATATTTTTAAAAGTTTTTTATTTTTTAATCCCTATAAATAAATATATTTCTATTTTAGTCTCTCAATTATAACTATTAATTTTAAAGTCCTTAAAATTTTTGTTGTTATCTTTATTAATCTCTGTCGTTCGATTATGTAATCAAAGTATAACCCTAGTCGGTTAAACTAATCAGACAATATGAAAAGATGATATTGCCCTTGGTTAGGGGAGAGAGAGAGAGTGCAAAAGAGAGAGAGAGAGAGAGAGAGAGAGAGAGGAGAGAGAGAGAGAGAGAGAGAGATTATCGACTCTAGTTGAACCGAAGGCTCTAATTTGACCATCGACAGCAGGGATTGGCGACGGCGCTGCTTGGATTGGCGATGAAGGGATGGAAGCTTCGACAACTCCGTCTCGCTCTCTCCGTCCAACAGTACGACGGAGGAGCCTCCCCCAACAACCCTGGCAACTGTAGTGCAGTCCATGATGGGGAAGGTGGACAAACTCCAAATCCACAAGGCGGAAGCTTTTCCTCAGATCCACCGCTTGGCCTGCAACTTAGGAGGCTACTTCCTTAGGTGCCTCCGGTTCCCCATGGGAGGCCGACACAGAGGAAGAGGCGATATCGGGTAGCGTAAGCCTACAGAATTAGGTAGCGGGGTGGGGAGGTGAGAGAGAGACAGAGAGAACCCGCTAATAATTCCTCTACCTTGGGTCCATCACTGCCATGGACGTCTTCGCCCTCACTACCCTCTTGAACACCCACCACTCGATCTATCAAGGCCTTTCGCGCCCTACTCTTCTCCGGCATGGCCTTGTTAGGTGTCATCTCCGTTGTCCACACTGTAGTCGTCAACTGGGACGACCCAAATCACCTGACCACACTCACCTGGGAGGTCATCGTGGCAGTGTCCTACCTCACCGACATGCTATTCTACATCAATCAGGCGCCGAAGCTGTGGTGGCCGTGGCACTTCGACCTTGCCAAGTAGAGCCACCCCGTCGTTGACATCTCCATCGACGACATTGACCTCAACCTCGTCAAGGGGAATTAGGCGAGGTGAGGGTATTTTAGACATTTTAATCCAATAAGTATTCGGACGCAATATACTTCTAATAAGAATATAGGCGTAAAAGGTTTTTTTTTATAAAGAGATTTTTTTTACAACTAATGAGAGTTATTTATGATTTTTTATGCTAAAGATGTCCAATCATTGATGTCGATCAACAGAATATTTTACTTCTGTCATCAATTATGGCCAAGTTATATCAAAACTATTTTAATATTTAAGAAGAGAGTATATTTATAAATATAAAATATAAAATAATTTTTTACACAGTTAGACTTCTAACAGAAATATATATTGGTTAAAAAATATGTTCAAAGTTATAAATGTCTCACCTTAATATGATGGTCCGTCGGTCGTACGTACAGATGCAACTACGCGTAGGCGAACGATTCCAATCTCTCATTATGCCGAGCCGCCGGCCATCTCATGCCCCGGCGCTGACGACGACCATGACCGTGTAGCCAGAAATCAAAGGGTTTGTACGGGCGATGGGATCCCACGTTATGCCGTGACCCAAACATTGAATATTTTTAAAATAACGAAGTTCTAATATTAATTTATTTTTTCATGAGTTATTTCCTTATAATTTGGGCGCTATCCATCTTTGTATTTTTCATAGCTAAGTTGATGGAGTTTAGTGTTCCAAAAAAAAAAGCTTGATGGAGTTGGACAGAGTTTAAGTTAGTCCCAGCATGGAGTACAGTGACGAACGTAAAAATTTAATTCAGTGAGATCACCCCAAAAATTAAGAAACACTCGATATCTTAAGATTTGAAGCTGTCTGACCTAATCTAATATTAATTTTCATATGATAGATTAATCTTATAATAATTTTAACATAATCCAACAGACCGTGATTTTGTCAAAGTCCAAAAGAGCGTATGTAGATCTGTGGTGTGTTATCAACTCATTACCTTAAGATTTTTTAATTGGGGTACTGATCCAACCTAATAGTTTTGATAATTTGTGTCATTTCTTCAAAAATACCCTCCTTAATATGCCTCTGGTATTTTAATTTCATAACCGTCTTATATTACATATTATAAAAAATTCCATTGTAGCTAACATCTGCTAGAGGTATTATAAGAAAGCCCTAATTAAGTTTTGGACAAAACAAACATTTCTAAAAGTAGGCTTTTGTGAAGTTTAGACATTACGATAGTAGTTTCGACCCTTTACAAATCTTAGTTAAAGGTAATTAATTAATCAAGCTTACTCAAGAAATTAATCTTAACATCATCCATTAGGGCAGGGTTCATAGAAAGTAGGAGCATTTTTGTTAGCATCAGCAATGAATATGACTACAAAAAATAATATAAGAAATAAATTTAAAAGTAAAGTTACTAAGAGAATATTTTAAACTACAAATAATATAAGAAATAAATTTAGATATAAATTTATGAGGATAACATCTTAAAATACTTGTTCTTTTCTCCCAAGCCAAAGAAGGCAGAGCAAGAATACTTTTGGCAACTACTTCTTCACCACTGCTATCAAGATCCACTGGAGTTATGTGTTCCAGTATTATTTCTTTGACCAGCCCTTGCGAGGATCAAGTCACCAGACCTGACCATTGGAGGGATGTGGAAAAGGTCACTGTGGTCAAAACGTACAAAGTCTTTGGTGCATGTCATGACGGCTTGAATCATGGGTACCTTTAAAAATACACATATTTTTTGTCCAACCTTAGTTTCATTGGTCAATATCATGGTAGTAAAGGTTTTGGTTTGGTGCTAATTTCTTCTTACTGATCCAAAGATCTCCATGAGTGCTACTGAGACTACAATACACATAACTTGTAGCTGGCTTGTCTTTCCAAGCTAGCTCACATTGTTGACAAGGGAAAAAAAAAAGTGACAAATCATGTCTTGCTTAGCATGATGCAACTAGATGTCTTATTTTCATGGATGTCCTAACATAATAGTGAAGTAACCTTGATGGTCATCAGTGGCAAGCACATTGCTTCTTAGGCGGTGTTTGGAAACCTTGTAGAAGAAGTAGAAATCGAAGAAGTTGATTTTGTGTGACCGTGACGGTACGAATGCGATTCTGACAACGTCGTCTGTGCCAACGCGGAAAAAATTGGAGTAAAAAAAAAAATCACGGCCAGACACAATGCCACGAATTTTTAAAAGCGGCATATGGAGATCGCTTTTGAAAAAGTCGACATTACGGAGTGGTTGTGTCCGTCTCTCTCCTCTGTGGAAATCAGGGCCGCGCAAACACCGAAGGTGGCCAGCAATATTTGAAAAACACGATGAATCTGTTGGAGATTTTAACATACAAATTTTTTCTACCTCCCTTCCAAACAGTGCCTTAGAATTGATACCTCAATCAAGAGATATTTGACTTGCTACAACCCCCATCATGGTGCCATCCTATTACTTTTAAATTATTCTTTTTTATTTCATTTGCCTAATTTGATTATAGGGACATGTAGTTTGGTGGGACCCAATGTACTCTTTTTCCTTTTATTTTCACCTTTAATTATTCGGAAGTTGGCGGTATCAATATTTGAGCCAGAAATAGACTTTATGGACTTAGCTGGATTGGGCCCACAAAGCATTAGAAGGCTCACATAAAATAGGCGAGGATGCAGACATCTAAATGGTCCAATCGGAGCAAGATTAATGGTCCAGCTAGCCTCCCTGCTAACATCTGACAGTCCCATCTTGTGTTCTCTCCGCTCTTAATTAAGAGAAGAGAAATATTAGTTATTTAAGCTACTAGATAACTTGTTTGATATGGAATGGCGGCATGTCCGACTTGATTGGTCCGACATAGGGGTCCCACAACGTAGCACACCGTGGAGGGTCCATGTCCGACCAATCAAGTCGGATATGTGGTCATTCCAACTTGGCCAGTTATCTGGCCACCTAAGTAACTAACATTTTTTTAAGAGAAATATTTGATGCACATCACTTGCAAAAGGGTATACATGTTCTTAGATATTTATCACATTAATACAATTAAACATCTAATAAAATAAAGATTTATGTGTACACCATCCCCAATACTATGGACCAAGCCTTTCTCAATAATTGATGCCCATGGGTCGGATGGCACTAAAGGAGTTCAATTATTAGACAACGCAGCGGTTTAAATATAGTGATTGTAAAACTAGTTTTTCTTTCTTTCTTTCTTTTTACCTTTTTTTTTTTGGACTATGAAAAGGTAAAAAAAGGGAGGGCCTAGGGTCTGTTTGGTTAAAAAAAGTTTTTCAAGGAAGAGCATCTACAGGAAAATAAAAAATATAATAGCTTGTTTGGTGCCCACATAAATGATTTTTTTGAAAAGATTTTTTTATGTTTATTTTGTAATAAAATTCTTTTCAAATATAAACTGCAAATAATATTTTAAAATATTTTTTTAAAGTATGTTCTGGCCCCGATCGTCGGGCACTGGACGTCGACTATTGGTAGCCAATCGTTGAGCGACCATCGTCCGGTGTTGGTCGTCAGCCGCCAACAACTAGTTGCAGACCTCCGAGGTCCAATCGCTAGGCGCTGACAATAGATGTCGGCTATCAGGTGCCGGTAATCGGTCACCGGTCGCCGACCCTCGACCGTCGAATGTCGGTTGCTAATCATTGTCATTGTTCAACAGTCATCAGTCGTCGTTTTAGAGACGATAGTTCGCAATGCAAAAGAGACACTAAAAATGAGAGTAGATGTAACAACCCGCTATTTAAAAATATATAAATTAATCAAAACTATAAAGGTGGATAAATTAAAAACCCATTAAGTAAGAACTAAGAGATGGGCTTTATTAATGGTCCATACTAGAGTTATTGGGTCAAAATAAAAGTTTAAAATAATATAATAAAAGAAAATATATTAAATTCGTAACTCCATTATTTCCTAATTAAAAAGGGGTATGTAAAATATGAGTACAACTCATATATATCCAAATTAGAGTCTAAACCCTACCCCAATGTGTTAGCCACGCGAAATTGAAGTTCTACTCCAACCCAAATAGTGGAATTTAGATGGTAGGAAATCCAAATTAGAGTCTAAACCCTACCCTAATGAGTTCTCTCCTTCGCCACATAGGGGCGATGTTTCTTCGCGCCGTTCAGGAGGGTGATCCGTCGGAACACTTGGAGTGCACCGCACTGGAGAACCGTTGCCACTACGCCCACGCATGCAGGCAGACCGCGGCCATGCAGGCGATGCAGTTCTCAGCCATACAGGATGCACAGCCATGCAGGTGGGCGAGGGGTGGGCACGGTAGACCATGCAGTCGAACGCGGGGTTAGTCCCGCCCATGCAAGCCACGCGGACCCCGGCCTCCCAGGAGGCCGCACGAACCACGGCTAGGGCCATGCAAGCCGTCCGCGGCCTGGGGGGAGGCCACGAGGACCGCAGCCATGCGCAGAGGGGCCCACGGGCAGGCGAACAGGCACGGGGCCCTTCACCGCGGCCGCGTGGTCCGCGGCCAGGTGGGCCAGTGCGGCGGCGAGGTCCACAGCCACGCAGTCCTCAGTGGCGTCCGCGGCCCAGGTGCGCGCAGAGACACATCCACGGCCCAGGCGGACGCGCAGGTGTGCACGAGGGTGGTCCCATGCATGCAATCGTGGTGCTTCGCGGACATGTTGGCTTGGCTGAACGCATGGGTACTGGTCCACCCATGCCCAGCCGCACATTTCTGGTGGAACATGCCCGCATGCGATCGTCGGCCCATCGGCGTTGTGATCTTGACCGCCTTGCAAGACGTCGCACTAATGTGATGTTTCCGAGTGGACCTCGTCGTCGAGCCCGACTTAGCTACATTATTGGACATGGACCGGCAGGGAATGATATCCCAGCCTCTCATTGCCACAATAATATCTATTTGACATTACGTCGAGTCCGACGTCACATGCGGTGTCACGCCCCTCCAATTTAACAGCGGAATAAATTGGGGGAACGTGAGCAATGTATAGTAACGTAAGTTGCGCATACAGTTGATTATTGATAATTCACCTAAACTATTACTGTGACGGACTGGGGTGTTTATGCCCATTAAGGCTCCATATCCAGATCCGCCTCCTACAAACGGACCGAAGTCTCGCAAGGGATAGCTCACACAAGTGTCCAGTAAGAATATAAAAGACAAACCACAACAGTATAAGACATAAGAAAGTACATGTGCTCATACCAGCATATAACAATTTACAACTGTCCCATTACATTAATACATGTCCAAATAAAAAGCACAACTACCTGGGACATACCCCGAGGGAGCACAAGCTCACACAACACTAACAACTACACAACTGCTGGTGGTACAAGTCTGACACAACGCCGCTGCAAGCCAAACACTCGACAAGCCCTGAAAAGAACTGTAGGGGAGTGAGCCTCAACAAGTCACTGGCTCAGTAGGGGCTACCCAAAACAACACCGTAACCACGGACACCTCAACCCCAATGGGTTTCACTGGCAGCACCAATAGCCAAACCATTTCATGCTCACAACATTTATATTTAAATAACACTTTAAACAGTAATTGATAAACAAATGCATATTCCTTATAAAGAAAGAGGAACCACAGGCTAGTCCGCTCAACAACTGAAATGCCTAGGCCGCAAGCCTCACAGGCACATTACAGTCACAACCAATCATTTAAGCTATAAGCCGCACAAGCAAACCACTGCCTAGGCTATAAGCTTCACAGGCAAATCTCAAGTACGTGGGTAACAGGACTGCTAACTAAAAGCTAGTCCTTTATACCCCAAATCACAATATGTCGAAAAACACACACACCAAATAACATGATCGACTACAGCGGGCCAATCCATCACACATGAAAACCATATACGGTAGTTTACCCGAGGAAGGTACAAACACATTGAGTGGAAGGTCACACCACACGACCTCCACGAAACACAGTTCCACGTCAACACCAGAAAGACTGGTATATGACATACCACCACAAACCATTACCCACACAGGGTACAGGTACCTATTACCACAAGGCACCAGCACGGAAACCACAAGTGAACCAGTGTCGTAACAGGGCACACCGTAGCAAGCTAAACCACATTTGTGGTGAGTCAATACTCACCATCTATAGCTGAAACTGTGCCACCACTCGGGCACACCACAAGCCACAATCGCAGTCACAACTGTGCCAACACTAGGGCACACCTCGAACGAGTCAAACCTCGACTACGAGTCACAAACTCACGAACCACGACAAGTAGCAAAGCACGAGTCGGAAAGGAACGACGCCACCACACGGGAACGGACTACTGGCTGATCAGGCCAATATCCAACCCGGACAACACAACACAAGAACAACCTCTCAGCCTCGCAGTCACGGACGAAAGGTCCAACTGCCGCTCCACGAGAACAAGTCAAACAACTGTGGAGACCAACCAACACCACACCTGCAGAAACACAACTGCAGGTCCATGCCTGGCACCTCTAGGGTCTCTGGCCAGAGCACCCTAAAGTGAGGCACTGGAAAACAGGACTAGCTGGGGACCAGTGTCGACTACTGGTGTACGTACCCCCAACTACGAGCACGCTACAAGTGACTAAAAGACAAGTACAGAAGTCACTGTCCTACTGTCATCTTTCCCTCAGTCGGACGTACAACTCAAACAAGGGAGTGAGGGTGTCCAGGACAGACGACACAGACCTCGACGGTACAACACACGTACCGGGACAAAACCCCGAGCACAACAAGTACACGTGCCTGGCTCACAGAGAACCTGGGGTACCCGACTAGAGAGGCATTCCGGAATAGGCGCCGGACCACCACACTCGCCAAGCTCAAACCACGATATATACATAAACACTTTCTATTATCGTTCACGATACACAAATTACCATTAAGGATAGCTTGTCCTAGTCACCCTGTGACTCACAAGCTAACTTGCACAACTACATACACTAACCATATTAAAGATAACACCGCAGTTTGTCATTGGTCACACGGTGACCTCCACTGCCACACTAAACATAATAGCACGACCACACTTAATAATCCATCTAGGATAATTCACAAGAGATCCTAAAGGATCATAGGAACCTCATCGCCGCAACACGCAGACTGACCTCACTAATTATTAGCCACAATAACGCACGGTATGCCATGAACACACAAACCATATACATGGCATCCAACCTCATAGATATCACGTGTATAATACCTCACGACGAATATATCACACATTATCTACGTAAACAAGATGTCCAACACATGGACAATATACACATACTTAAACCACTACCTACATCACACATCATTCACGTAAAACATGCCCATTACATGAGCAATATGCTCCAAGAGCGTAACAAGTGCACTGGCTCACACCGGTCATCGCCATGCACACACAAACACGTAAAACAGACAGTGCTGACGCATGCACATGTTAGCGGCAACATCGATTGCCGTATAAAGTATGTAAACGGAAACATCCATTGCCGTCAACACCAAGTAAATGACCATCACCTAGCCGTTTACTCAAGATCAACGGCTAAGCATCTTGCCGTTAATCTCCAGCTGAAGAATCCAGCGTCAACCGATGATGACGTTTATATCCTCGACCCTTAACAACTACAAAACATGTAGAACGGTCCTAGGCCGGTCACATGGGCAACTTAGCCCCACAACTATAGGAAAGTTAGGGGAAACACCTCCCCTTACCACTGTATGCTAAACTTAAACCGAAGAAACAAGATCCAATGTCTGGATCAATCAAACCACCCAATCCCCGGCATGAAGAACCCTTAATCCCAAAAACTCAATTAACATGCAATCTATACAAACAAACCATAACCAATCAACCATGAGGAATCCAGGGGTCCAGTCCCTACCTCAATAACGCGATTAAACTCCTATAGAACCTCGATTCGCGACAGAACCTGAGGAGCTTCCCGCGAACATCGCCCTCCAATCTGTCGTCTCCCATCTGTTCCGCCGCTACCACGCGCACCACAACCTTCCCACATACTCCCGTCAACCGCCGGAAGTAGGGGAAACAGCACTAGGGCGAAGGTGGGGGAGAAGAAGGAGAGAAAATGGAGAAGGAAGAGGACTCGGGTTGCCCCTAAAGACACAGCCGCCTCAGGTTAACGTCAACCCTTGGGCCGTTAACCAGACCGCCACATATAGGCGTCCACATCTATTGCCGCCAAGTTCATATAATGGAACACACTAGAACCATCGGTAGACGTCCACACCGATGGATGCTAAAGCCATGTCAACGGCAACCCATGGCCACCAACACAAAGTTGACGTCACCCACCTGGACGCCAACCCACTGTTGATGTCCAGCGTACTGAACACCAACACAGACCCATAACCAAGCCCGGTAAGGATCTAATAAGAAACACACAACACTAATGGGCCTCACATTGGCCACCAAACCCGCTAAACCTGGATCCACGGGGATCCGGAAAACGCGCGACGTTACATTATTATCACCTAAAAAGAAATGTCGTCCTCGACATATAAAATAATCACAACAAACCGGATTATCACCTAAAAAGAAATGAAACCATATAAAGAACAAGAAGGATACTATTTCTCTGCATCAGCCTTTCAATTCATCTAACCATTTCCATCCTTGCTTTGTTCTTTTCTTTTCTTTCAATTCATTTCACAATTACTCTGTTCTGTCAATTCCATTGCCTTTTCTTACTTTTCAATTGTAGATGATTCTACCTTGCGAATGGCGCTTTATCTCCTTGGACTGAACCTACTTTCACATTTTTCCGACTATGTTTGCAACATTTCTTTCGGGACCACTTCACCTTTCTCGAATATCTTATACTGTAATATTATTTCATGCCACCATTTTCTTTTTCTATTTATCATTGCTTGCTGTTATTCTGCCTCATCTGCATTTACATTCGTAATTGTCACTTCTTCAAAGAAAACCAATCACCATCTTTGAATTTCCTGTCCTTTTCATATTATTCTGCTCATACCGTTTCAAGTCATCTCTGATTAAAAACCATAATAAACTCTGCTCCTTTATTCCACTGTGCAAAACTTTACACTTTCTTCTTATCCCAGCAAACCTTGAACAATCTGTGAATATTAAATCTTTCTTGTTTCCGCTTCCGCTGCGCCACTCTGATCACACCGAACAATTACTTTCAATTACTTTCTTCTGGCTTCAACTGCATTCATTTCTAACTTTAACTGCTTCTCAAATCATCTTATTCAATTAATTCATGCTGAAAATATTATTGCAATTTCTGACCTGCCAAACCACTATTAACATGCTTCACTCTTCATATACCTTTCTTACTTTACTGACATTCTCTGGCTAATCTCATAATTCTGGGGCATAAACTTTCCAAATATTACTTAATCAATCTGCTCCAGCATTAAACCCTGAAATATCTTAATAACAGTTCACTTCTGTTCAATTAAATCATTTCTTTGCACCGATATGCAAACTCTAACTGACATTTTCTGACTCATCTAATTTTATTCACTTCATCATTTGCTAAATTCTTCCTTTCTCTGATCCATATTTATTCTTTATATAAACTGCTAGTCATTTTAATCATAACATCTTTTCCGCAAAATACTTCTCTCATTCATTCTGCTGCCTGGCTAATCTTGCTATACCATTCATACTATAAATCTTTCTGGTATTTAATCATCCTTCTTTAAAATACAGCAAAAACTCAAATTTAAATACCAATTTCTTTAAATATAACAACTTGCTCTGTCTGCTTTCCTCATTCCATTAAATGCTCTTTTCTCAATTAACATAAATATTACAATCTGCCTTGCTGTTTTTCTCAACTCAATATTTATTAACTGCTTCTCCATTAATGCACTTCTTTCCATTCTATTTCATTTGCCTTGAACTCATTCTAACATACTTCACTTTAATTTTGATTTTCCTCAAACTGCTCACAGTTACTAACTTCCACTGCTCTTATCTTTATCACAGCCATCTTTACTAACTTTTTCTGAAGAATTCCTCATAACTTGTCATTCATCAACTAAATATTTCTCTTATACAATTCTTAGAAAATCTCTTTGCACACTGATTCTTCTTTTCTCTCTTTCTTTATTCAACTGATCCTTTCTGTACATATTTATACAAATCCTCATATCAAACTTCATATTACCATCACTATTCATAACAACGCTTTTCTCAATTTCTGATCTCAGGTACACTTAATCATCACTATTCTTTTATGTACTAGTACCTCTTTTAAAGCTGATCTGCTTTACTTAATCATGCCAAACTCTTCATAATACTAATCACATTCTCATTCACACTGTTTCTTGATATCATCTGACTCAGATCTCTAATGCCACAATACCTTCGCTGAGGTTCTCAACTATACTTTGCACATTTAATCATTTTCTGACACACCCTGAGTTGTTCTTCATCACCTCGTTACCATATACCTATCTCTGCTAACTCTGTATTCTTACTGAATTCCATATCCAATTTATTAATCTCCTCAATTCCTTTAACTGCAAATCTTTAACAACTAAACTGATCTATCATAAACCAACACACTGGTATAATCACACAGATTATACCACCTCTAATCGCATCAACTTTCAACAATTGCTAACAACTGCCAAATTCTCAACTCAAAAACACATTTTACAAAACAAAAACTTAAACAAATACCACTTTAACCAACACAAAACCGCAGACTTACTACCAGCAGTGGACATTAATTCATGTATTGGGACATTGCAACCTTATTGTCTTTTCATATTCTAACTGGACTATGCTCTGATACCAACTGTGATGGACCGGGGTATTTATGCCCATTAAGGCTCCATATCCAGATCCGCCTCCCGCAAACGGACCGAAGTCTCGCAAGGGATAGCTCACACAAGTGTCCAGTAAGAATATAAAAGACAAACCACAACAATATAAGACACAAGAAAGTACATGTGCTCATACCAGCATATAACAATTTACAACTGTCCCATTACATTAATACATGTCCAAATAAAAAGTACAACTACCTGAGACATACCCTGAGGGAGCACAAGCTCACACAACACTAACTACTACACAACTGCTGGTGGTACAAGTCTGACACAACGCCGCTGCAAGCCAAACACTCGGCAAGCCCTGAAAAGAGCTGTAGGGGAGTGAGCCTCAACAAGTCACTGGCTCAGTAGGGGCTACCCAAAACAACACCGTAACCACGGACACCTCAACCCCAATGGGTTTCACTGGCAGCACCAATAGCCAAACCATTTCATGCTCACAACATTTATATTTAAATAACACTTTAAACAGTAATTGATAAATAAATGCATATTCCTTATAAAGAAAGAGGAACCACAGGCTAGTCCGCTCAACAACTGAAATGCCTAGGCCACAAGCCTCACAGGCACATTACAGACACAACCAATCATTTAAGCTATAAGCCGCACAAGCAAACCACTGCCTAGGCTATAAGCTTCACAGGCAAATCTCAAGTACGTGGGTAACAGGACTGCTAACTAAAAGCTGGTCCTTTATACCCCAAATCACAATATGTCGGAAAACACACACACCAAATAACATGATCGACTACAGCGGGCCAATCCATCACACATGAAAACCATATACGGTAGTTTACCCGAGGAAGGTACAAACACATTGAGTGGAAGGTCACACCACACGACCTCCACGAAACACAGTTCCACGTCAACACCAGAAAGACTGGTATATGACATACCACCACAAACCATTACCCACACAGGGTACATGTACCTATTACCACAAGGCACCAGCACGGAAACCACAAGTGAACCAGTGCCGTAACAGGGCACACCGTAGCAAGCTAAACCACATTTGTGGTGATTCAATACTCACCATCTATAGCTGAAACTGTGCCACCACTCGGGCACACCACAAGCCACAATCGCAGTCACAACTGTGCCAACACCAGGGCACACCTCGAACGAGTCAAACCTCGACTACGAGTCACAAACTCACGAACCACGACAAGTAGCAAAGCACGAGTCGGAAAGGAACGACGCCACCACACGGGAACGGACTACTGGCTGATCAGGCCAATATCCAACCCGGACAACACAACACAAGAACAACCTCTCAGCCTAACAGTCACGGACGAAAGGTCCAACTGCCGCTCCACGAGAACAAGTCAAACAACTGTGGAGACCAATCAACACCACACCTGCAGACACACAGCTGCAGGTCCATGCCTGGCACCTCTAGGGTCTCTGGCCGGAGCACCCTAAAGTGAGGCACTGGAAAACAGGACTAGCTGGGGACCAGTGTCGACTACTGGTGTTCGTACCCCCAACTACGAGCGCGCTACAAGTGACTAAAAGACAAGTACAGAAGTCACTGTCCTACTGTCATCTTTCCCTCAGCCGGACGTACAACTCAAACAAAGGAGTGAGGGTGTCCAGGACAGACGACACAGACCTCGACGGTACAACACATGTACCGGGACAAAACCCCGAGCACAACAAGTACACGTGCCTGGCTCAATGAGAACCTGGGGTACCAGACTAGAGAAGCATTCCGGAATAGGCGCCGGACCACCACACTCGCCAAGCTCAAACCACGATATATACATAAACACTTTCTATTATCGTTCACGATACACAAATTACCATTAAGGATAGCTTGTCCTAGTCACCCTGTGACTCACAAGCTAACTTGCACAACTACATACACTAACCATATTAAAGATAACACCACAGTTTGTCATTGGTCACACGGTGACCTCCACTGCCACACTAAACATAATAGCATGACCACACTTAATAATCCATCTAGGATAATTCACAAGAGATCCTAAAGGATCATAGGAACCTCATCGCCGCAACACGCAGACTGACCTCACTAATTATTAACCACAATAACGCACGGTATGCCATGAACACACAAACCATATACATGGCATCCAAACCTCGTAGATATCACGTGTATAATACCTCACGATGAATATATCACACATTATCTACGTAAACAAGATGTCCAACACATGGACAATATACACATACTTAAACCACTACCTACATCACACATCATTCACGTAAAACATGCCCATTACATGAGCAGTATGCTCCAAGAGCGTAACAAGTGCACTGGCTCACACCGGTCATCGCCATGCACACACAAACACGTAAAACAGACAGTGCTAACGCATGCACATGTTAGCGGCAACATCGATTGCCGTCTAAAGTATGTAAACGGCAGCATCCATTGCCGTCAACACCAAGTAAACGACCATCACCTAGCCGTTTACTCAAGATCAACGGCTAAGCATCTTGCCGTTAATCTCCAGCTGAAGAATCCAGCATCAACCGATGATGACGTTTATATCCTCGACCCTTAACAACTACAAAACGTGCAGAACGGTCCTAGGCCGGTCACATGGGCAACTTAGCCCCACAAACTACAGGAAAGTTAGGGGAAACACCTCCCCTTACCACTGTATGCTAAACTTAAACCGAAGAAACAAGATCCAATGTCTGGATCAATCAAACCACCCAATTCCCCGGCATGAAGAACCCTTAATCCCAAAAACTCAATTAACATGCAATCTATACAAACAAACCATAACCAATCAACCATGAGGAATCCAGGGGTTCAGTCCCTACCTCAATAACGCGATTAAACTCCTATAGAACCTCGATTCGCGACAGAACCTGAGGAGCTTCCCGCGAACATCGCCCTCCAATCTGTCGTCTCCCATCTGTTCCGCCGCTACCACGCGCACCACAGCCTTCCCACATACTCCCGTCAACCTCCGGAAGTAGGGGAAACAGCACTAGGGCGAAGGTGGGGGAGAAGAAGGAGAGAAAATGGAGAAGGAAGAGGACTCGGGTTGCCCCTAAAGACACAGTCGCCTCAGGTTAACGTCAACCCTTGGGCCGTTAACCAGACCGCCACATATAGGCGTCCACATCTATTGCCGCCAAGTTCATATAATGGAACACACTAGAACCATCGGTAGACGTCCACACCGATGGACGCTAAAACCATGTTAACGGCAACCCATGGCCGCCAACACAAAGTCGACGTCACCCACCTGGACGCCAACCCACTGTTGATGTCCAGCGTACTGAACACTAACACAGACCCATAACCAAGCCCGGTAAGGATCTAATAAGAAACACACAACACTAATGGGCCTCACATTGGCCACCAAACCCGCTAAACCTGGATCCACGGGGATCCGAAAAATGCGCGACGTTACAATTACAGCCACTAATTCGAAGCCAAAACATAGGGCTCAATGACATCATTACATTGGAAAGGATAACTAAGCAAATATCTAACTAAAATATATGATACTAAGGTCATTCCATCGCTATGACTCCAGGTCGCTCATCACTCCAGTCCATTCCCGTTGATGTGTGTAAGGTCATCATCCGACTTACCTGAAGCACATATAAAAAATAGCGCAGGGTGAGCGATAATGCTCAGTAGGACTTAATATCTCGTGTAAACATGCATGCTTTAAGTGATTAATGTCTTATAAAGCAGGATAAATAGATAGAACGATCAAGTAGAGTAATAGCACATGATAGCAAGAGAACGATAAAACTTCCAATAGAATATTGCAAAACTAGCATGATAACGGATTGGCCATGTAACAAAATTGCACGTAAAGTTGCACAACAGTGCACTAGTAACGATAGCACGTAACGATTGGTCAATCATTTTATCAACCGAGAGAATATAGTATAGTGATTGATTGATTGTCATAGATTAAATCTTGATAGTATTAAATGGCGCTGAGTGTATGCCACACACCCTGATCATGTTGACTCCCATGGGAAAATGGCACTCTTCGGGCGCTCTCCCCAGGGCCAGATCGGGCCCTATTGCCTGGCATTGGTTATGTTTGTTATCTTAGACAATCAATTGTATGGCCAAATAGAGTACCAAGAAAAGATGAGAGTAATTGACGAATAGACGAGAGTGTAGAGAGAGAATGTGAACAGATGAGAGTATAGAGATAGTAGATGAGAACATAGTCATATTCGTAAAATAGCGATAAACAAACAATAGTAACACTTGCGCGCGCGGCACAGTCGTGTGCTGGCAGTCTGGTAGAAGTCACAACCGCCCATTAGCCGTGCTTTATGAACACAGGCCAGAGTTCCGACGTGATTTTCCAAGGTAAGAGAGAACAAACTAAGGCCGTTGGATCATATTGATCCCTAAGGGTGAAAAGGGTTTTAAGGGTACAACCCGCTCGTCGGCAATGGACGTCCGCCAAAGCCAAGAAGACTTACGGAGGCCTTGACAAGGAGTCTCTAGTCTGGTTAGGAGTATTCCCAACGGAGAGGTGGTCCATGCCAAGAAAAAGTGTATAACGAAACGTTGTCCGTCTTGCCTCGAGTGCTTGATGGCAGAGGGACACGATAACAGTGTACAATTCACGTGAATAAAATGAAAACACATGTCATTAAAATAATTGGAAGATTAAGTGAATAATTACACTTAATTACCAGATATATTATTGATTAATTTAATAAGGTCTCATGGTAACATTAATGTTTAGTGTGTGCAAGTGTTAAGAAATTATGAGAGCATGTAAAATCGTGTATTTGGCTTTTAATGAATGATTTTCATGTAAATATTACCAAATATTAATAATCAGATTAATACTATTTATAACAGTGCATAATTCAGTTTAAACAAGGGTGAAATGGTATATACAGCAGGGGTATGTGTGCAAATTTCAGGTTAACCCATTAGGCTGATCTTAGCCCTATAGGTCCTTAGTTCAATGGAGCTTTTGGCTTGATGGAAGTAAAGCAGTAGATGCTTCTACCTAATATCTCAATTGATGGATCCCACATGGATGATTGTTATTTAAGATGAGTTGAGTCTTAAAGAGGATCATGATGGGCAACCTATGCCATGATCTCCACCCACGATCCTCGCAGTAGGCATAACAATCCATAGTGGCCACTACCCTATGGTTACATCCACAACCTGGCCTTAACTATAGTCACGTTACATAAAACCATCTGGAAGGCACAACCACCCTTAAATCCCCAAAGGAATTGACATGGTAATACATAACTTCTATTGTAGTAACCCAAGTATTTAAATTAATTAAATAAAATCTTAGTTATTTAAACTCTCAAGAATAAATGGGTTAAAATTAAAACCTCATAAATAAAAACAGCTAATGGGCTTTACTAATGGTCCATAAATAGAATTATTGGGCCAAAATAGGAGTTAGAATAATAAAATAATAGAAAATTATTATTAAATTCAGAGTGTGATCCCCTTAATTAAATGGACAAAATAAATTTAAATAAACATCATAGTTATCTAAACTTGAGTCCTATCACTATCTTAACAAGATAGACATGTTTTTTCATGTCTATCCCAACCCAATTAGAGATTGGAAGGCTAGGAGATAGAGATTAACTCGAAATTAAAAGGAGTTAGAGTTGTATTAGGAAATAAAAAGGTAATCTCTATAAAAACACTCTAAATCCCCTCATGACCGACCCTATTGTTACTTGGAGCTTCTCTTGGACGTGAAGCCTAAGGCCATAAGAGGTAGAAATTGTGGAGAGGAGGATCCATAGGAGTTCTATAGCAAGTTCTTCATATTTTTGCTCTAAAGTCCCAATTCTGTCAAAAGGTAGGTATTCTCTTAAGCAAAATTAAAATCTCTCCATAAGTTCTTCTTGATGTCAGAAACATGTTCCCTCTATTGTCCCAAACTCTATCATTCATCTCAAGAGTATTTTGCATCTAAAGTTCGTGAACATACTTGTACTCAATTCCTTATTCTTGCTCTCATACCATGTTCAATCCATGTTTATACATCAATCTCAAGATTTTTGTACATTTAGAAGTATGTTAGCTTTGTTTTAAAATTGCTTCATGGTGTTCATACTCTACATACTGAGATTTAAGCATTTTAGTGCAAATATGTCATCCCGGATTCATTATGCAATGAACGCGGTGCAGGTGGTGCCAACAACCTAAACGCACACGCGATACTCTACGTTTAGATCGCATCGCACACCTGCCCCATGTTAACTAAAGGTTAACGTGGTATACCACCTAACCGCCTTCTTAACGTGGCTTATGCCTTGATCGCGTTAAGACTATCCATCAACAAACCCTAACTTTTATTGTAAAGAGTGTTATAATATATGATTGCAATAATGTTAAACCTCTATTAAGTCTTAAACATACTAACAGAAGATTTATTATAATTAAAGATGTAATTATTCCTTTAAAACAATTTACATGATCTCTCTCGTACCCATTATTCTATTTAAATTGCATGCACTCTCTCACACCCTTTAAACTCAAATTTCTATAAAATACCTCATAAATTATCTGGTTAAAATGGATTGGAATTTTACACAAAAGTCCCTATGAAATAAAAGACTTGTTTTCATTTCCTATCGTCATTTTGGAGCACCGTACGCTCTGTTGTTCTAGAAATACTCTAGAATGTAGAGCAACTATTTCAACACCTCTCTTAATGTTATGAGAATTCCTCCTCCTGAACTGAAACTCTTTCGCTAAGGGCTCCATAAGTTTTCGTGAGCCTGGAAATCCTCTAGGACGCAGAGCTAATAGTACCATAAACACTTATACACCCTAAGAGGCCATGCTGGACTTATACAACATGATCCAACCAGCCTAGATTGTCTCTTTGCGAACGCGCCCTATCTGTTGACCTCGATAAGAATGTGGCTAAAGACAAGCTAGCAAACTACTCCAGCAATCGCCACTCCCTAACCATTAAATTGGCTAGTGACGTGACAGACTTTCTACTTAGAGCATCAGCTATGAAATTGGCTTTTCCAAGGTGATACTAAATGGAAAAGTCAAAGTCCTAAAGGTACTCTAATTAACCACCTTCTTTGTCTCAGGTTGAGCTCTTTCTGTGAGAAAAGATACTTCAAACTCTTGTGGTTAGAATACACCTTGAACTATTCTCTATATAGGTAGTGCCTCCAGATTTTTAGTGCAAATACTACCACTGCCAACTCTAGATCATGCATGGGATAGTTTACCTCGTGAGTCTTCAATTGCCTAGATGCATAAGCTATCACCCGCCCTTGCTGCATCAACATGCATCCCAGTCCTATTCTAGAAGCAGCTGTATATATTTCATAATCTCCTCTCTCTGTGGGTAGGGTAAGAACAAGAGTAGTGGCCAGACACTCATTTAAGCTAGTAAAACTCTTTTCACAGTCATCCATCCATACAAATTAGTTTTCTTTTTGTGTCAATCTGGTTAATGTCACAGCAATTTTCGAGAAATCCTTTAGGATCTCCTCTAGTATCCAGTTAGTCCCAGAAAACTTCTAATTTGTGTGACATTGATTGGCCTTTCCCATTTCATCATGGCATCCACCTTGGATGGATCCACATCAATTTTGTCCTTGTTTATCACATGGCCCAAGAAGAATACTTCCTCAAGCCAAATTTCACACGTACTAATCTTGTCATATAATTTATTCTCCCTCAGAATTTGCAATGTCATCTTCAGATGTTCTTCATGCTTTTCCTTGATTTTAGAATAAATCAATATGTCATCAATAAATACCACCACAGATTTGTCAAGGTACAGTCGATACACACTGTTCATTAGTTGCATGAAAACTACAGAGGCATCTGTTAGTCCAAAAGACATAACAATAAATTCATAATGTTCATACCTGCTTCAGAAGGCCATCTTATGTATATCCTCTTCCTTAATTTTTAATTGATGGTAACCAGATCTGAGGTTACTCTTAGAAAAATACGGAGCTACAGATAATTGATCAAATAATTTATTTATCCTCGGTAAGGGGTATTTATTCTTGACTTCAATTGGTTCAGTTGCCAATGGTCTATACATAGCCCCATCGACTCGTCCTTCTTCTTGACAAAGAGAATAGGTGCACCCCATGGTGATGTGTTTGTCCTGATAAATCCTTTCTTCATCAGTTCCATTAGTTGCTCCTTTAACTCTTTCAGCTCCGTAGGTGACATTCGATAAGGTGCCCTCGACACGGGGGCAGCTCTAGGAATCAACTCGATAGAAAAGTTGATCTCCCTCTCAGGTAGAACATTTGGTTGTTCTTCAGGGAATACATCAGGGTATTCGTTAACAATAGGGATGCCCTCACTCTTGACTTCCTCCTTGTTGACAACAACCATAGCAAGAAGGGCTATACAACCCTTCTTTATATCATCCTCTGTATTTGTAGAGCGGAGACGAGGGACAGTCACCTATGATTTTGGTCTCCTGAGAACATCAACTTTAGATGTTCACTAAACGTCACCCTGCTCTTTCTGCAGTTTACATTGGTTCCATGTTGGGTCAACCAGTCAACCCCTAAGATTACATCATCATGTTCCATGGGCATGTAGATCAAATCAGTTCTTTCCTCCGATGTCAACATCCGTAGAGGAAAAATATTGGTTAAGTTTTGTTCTTTCCCCAAGGGGTGTTGTAACTGGAAACTCATACCCTAAGTGTATGGGTTTCATGGGTAGGATATCAACAAATGCTTGTCATATAAATGAATGTGTTGCCCTATTATTAAATAAAATAAATGTAGGTCAGGTTAAAATAGTAAGTGTACCTTTTACCACACCACCTTCCTCGGATGTGGTTGGCTCTTGTAGGGCCTGTAGTTTTCCTTGATGCCTAGGTCCACCTTGGCGTGCTTCAGAAGTCTGGTTCTTCATCTTCGGGTAGTCAAAAATCTTATGGTTCAGGCTTCCGGAACATAGATAGTTCCCCAGCACTCTCCAGCATTCTTTACTTTTATGGCCTGCCTTGTTGCAATGCTTGCATACTTCATTAGTGACGGGAGCCTATTTTTTACCACCGTCCTTGAACTTCTTAACTGGTTGTACTACCGGCCTACCATTTGGTCATTTGGTTCCCACCATAACCTGTGACTTTTTAGATGTTGATCCTTGTCCCTTCTTTACTATATTGCTTCTAATACTTTTAGCCATTGCCATAGAATCTTCTAATAGTAGATCCTTTCTAACCATCTTAGGATAAGTTTGCAGATCCATAGGTCCCAATTGTGTGATGTACTGAGGCTTAAGTCCATTCAGAAATCGCTTGGCCTTCAACCTTCGATTTGGACCAAGTGAGGAGCATATCAAGATAGTTTAGAGAATTGGGCCTCGTATTCCGCTACTGAGAGCCCTCTGTGTCTCAGACTGGCAAATTTCGCACCTTCCGCTCTTGTACTCGGTCGGAGAAGTACTTATGGTTAAAGTACTCTAAAAATTGCTCCCAAGTGACTTGTTCATCTCCCATAGTGGCTTCTATCGATTCCCATCATGCACGGGCTTCCCTCTCAAGTTGATATGTTACCAATAGTACCTTGTCCTCATTCGTGCATCTCATAACGCGGAATGCACACTCCATCTCCTTGACCCATTGTTTAGCATCGTCAAAGGTCAACACTATCGCCGAATCTTGGCGGATTCATACTGCGAAAGTTTCGATGGAGTTCTTTCCTAGTTATCACCCCTTCCTTGGGTTACGTGTAGTAGAGCTTAGGTCAAGGTATTGATTGTCCTCTGCATGTCTCTTTCACATGCAATGGCCATTGTAACCTTCAAGACAACATCATGATTATTAGTCCTCCCATATTAGTAATTAACTTCAATTTAGTATTACATTTTAATGGAGGTGAGCTTAATTCATGGTTCTATTCCAATCTCACAGCTTAACTTTGGCAATTTGACATGTAGGGAATTTAGTCTTGACTATTCGTAGAAAGTTTATATTTGCCTAGGACTTAAGGAAAGTCTAAGCTCTGATACCACACTGTCATGCCCCCAACTTATAGAGGAATAAATCGGGTGCGTGAGTATCACATACGAATCACACAGTCATGTAATGCAGAGTGGAACTAGATAAATAAAGAGACAAGACAACATTGGTATAAATCAAAACAACAACTCTTTATTCCAGTAAAGAGACAAGACATCATTGATCTAATTTCATTCTAAGATAGACTCTTGGGTATTCTCTTCACTAGAGCCTGTCCTCTTCAGTTTCAAGTTCCAATTCATCATCGCCTAAAAAATGGTTAAACAACAGTATGAGTTAACATCCAATAGGATTCATATTTCATGGGGCGAACATGTTTTAAGTAATTTAACTGTAGTACCCCGGAAAATTTATTAATTCAAAAATAAAGATAAATTGAAATTTTATCAGTTAATAAATTCAAACTAGTTAAAAGAGGTACGCATCATTATCGCATGCGTAAAAACCCATATAAAAATGTGGTAAAAATAATAGTTATGCTTTAAATAATATTCTCTAATGACCCATCAAGAATTTTGGGCATAGAAAAATCATTTGGACCAAGTTTAAGAATTTATGTGACTTAGTATCGTAATTAATGAATAAGTTGGAGAACCCATTATTATATGAGCCAAAGTGAATGAAAAATCAAAATGAACATGTGGTTAGACTTTAAATAATATGGGTTGATAGCTCATTATGATAAATGGATCAATAGGCAATCTTGGCCCATGAATAAATTCTTTAATAAGAAGATAATTAAAACCCATTAAGAACATGGGTTGTACAATTAAGCTCACATAAGCTATTGGGCCGAGAGTAAGAGCCCAAATGATGAAGATTAGAAATATTGGTATAAATAATGGTAAATTGAATTAAAATAAGAAATTTATTGAATAAGTGTGATAAATAGATTTAAATTAGAATAAAAGGTGAATAAATAGAATTAAACTAAAACTCATTAAGCTAAATTAGAAATGGGTTGTATTAATGGTCCAAGTATAAAAGAATGGGCCCAAATGAAAAGAGTCCATCTTGGGATAGAAATAAATTTAGCTAAATTCGTACTTAAAATATTAATAAATAGAAAAGTGTTAAGATAATAATTATTTTAACTCATAATTACCTTAAAAGGGTCCCAACCCTAGTCTAACCCAATAGGGCCCTATCCTAATCTGAAATGGGGATTTAGATAAGAGTAAATAGAGATAAAAAAAAATAGGAGACTCATATTAAATAGTGAAATTCGTAACTATATTATCTCTTAATTAAAAAGGGGTAAATAAAGCATTAATATGACTCATATATATCTAGAAAAGAGTCATAACTCTACCCTAACCCATTAGCCACGAAAGTGGATCTCTCCCCAAGCCTATTAAGTAGATAAATGCAAGAAATTAGGGGATAAATATAGGAATTTAGAGTTTGAAGGGAAAGAGGAGTTTTAAGAAAGAAGGACCCTATAGCAACCCAATACAACCCCAATTTCGGCCCTAGCAACCCTAGAACGACTATTGGAGCTTGGAGGATGAAGAGAAGGAGGTTTGGACGTGGAGAGCAAGGGAAGGAAGCTAGGAACCAAGGAGGGACTTCGTTCTTCATCCTTTCAAGCCCTAGGATCTTAAAAGCATGAAAGGTAGGCAATCTCTCAAGCACAAATCGTGTAAATTTTACCCTAGGTAGCCTCATGATCCTCTTTGAAAGCCTTCTGGTTTCGCTCTTTTTCGTTCATCCAAGAGGGCAAATTAAATGTTTAAACCCTGTCACTATCCTGTATTCGAACCCTAAAGATTGTGTTCAATCCATGCTTGTACTCGATCTCATGCTGTGAAATTATTCTTGTAAATACTACTTGATACTAACTTTCAAACGCCCCTATTTGCCCCAATTTCTATCATGTATTCGTTGCGAATTAAATCATTTTTCATAAATTGTGCATGATTAGGTCATCGAAAAGTAACCTTGTTAAAGCATCCACAAACCTTGTCTGTTATCTAATTACTCATGTCTATTGGTAGATCTATGTGTCTACTTTCGTTTAAAAGAGGTTTCATAATTTTTGGACCATCGTGCGATTTGATATGGATTTTAGAAGAACTCTGTGTCAAGCAAGGGAGGGAAAGACCTAATTCAGAAAAGGGCTAAACCCTTTTTCTGGGTCGGGCCGCCTCTCTGAAGTCGCGACGGCCCGACCCGTCGCGACCTTAGAGGGGTCGCGGCCGGCCGGACCGTCGCGATCTGAATGCGACGGCCCGTGCCGTCACGTTCTCATTCCCCGAACCGGGCTAGGCCGGCCAGTTCGGCTGACGTGCCAGACCGCCCCGTCGCGACATGAATCGCGACGGCCAACCCCGTCGTGTTCTCAGTGCCGGTTCGACTGTCACGCCAGGCTGTCCCGTCGCGACCTGAATCGCGACGGGCACCCCTGTCGTGTTTTGAAGATTTCAGTCAGAACCTAATTTTGTATATATACCCCTACTCAAATTGCTATTTAGCCATTGTTTAACCTTAACTGAACATTGTTTTTAACATTTCGACCCGATTAACCATATATTAATGGGCAATATTTATATAATTTCCATTAATTAAAAGCCAAATGCACAATTTATCATACTCTCATAATTTTTTTTCACGTGCACACACTAAACATTATTTATTGCCATGAGACTTTATTAAAATACCCAATAATATATCTGGTAATTATGAAGTGTAATTAATTCACTTAAATTACCCTATTTTATTATTTACACTTGTCTTCGTTTTACTCGTGTTTTATACACTGTTACCGTTTCCCTCGGCCTTCGAGCACTCGAGGCATGACGGACCCCAGTTTCTACACACTTTCTCTTGGCATGGACCACCTCTCCACCGGGAAGACTCCTGACTGGACCAGGGAATCCTTGTCAAGGCCTCCGTAAGTCTTCTTGGCTTTGGCGCACGTCCTTAGCTGACGAGCTGGTTGTACCATTAAATCCCGTTACACCCTTAGGGATCAGTACGATCCAAACGGCCTTAGTGTTTCCTTCTTACCTTGAGTTCACACCGAACCACCTGGCCCGTGCTCACGACATGGATAATGGGCGGTTGTGATTTCTACCAGACTGGCGGTACCCGACCTGGTGCTGTGCAACTATTACTATCATGGTTTGACGTTGTTTTACGATTATACCTCTATCTCATCTGCTATCTTGTTACTCTCATCTGTTCACTTTCACTCTATACTCTCATCTATTTCATCTATTTCGTCAATTACTCTCATCTCTTCTTGGTACTCTATTTGGCTATACAATTGATTGTCTAAGATAACAAACAATACTATATGCCAGTGCAATAGGGCCCGGTCTGGTCCTGGGGGGAGCGCCCAAAGAGTGCTATTTCCTCGCAAGGGTAACATGATCAGGATGTGTACGGCATGCATCCAGCGCCATTTAATAACAATCACAATTTAATCTGTGACAATCAATATATCAATCACTATGCTATCGTTCTCTGGGTTGACAAGATGCTCGACCATAAGTGTTATCTCTACTAGTGCGCTGTTGTGCAACCATATACACTATTTCATTACATGGCCAATCCTTTATCATACTAGTTTTGCAATATTTCGTTTGGAAGTTTTACCGTTCTCTTGCCATCATGTTCTATTACTCTCTTGGCTATATGTGATCGTTCTCTTTAGATATCCTGCCTTATAAGACATTAATTATATAAAGTAAGCTTGTTTACATGAGATATTAAGTCCTACTGAGCGTTATCGCTCACCCTGCGCTATTGTTGTATGTGTTTCAGGTAAGTCGGATGATGACCCTACACTCACCAACGGGAATGGACTGGAGTGATGAGCGACCAGGAGTCATAAAGATGGAGTGTCCTTAGTACCTTAGAGTATAGTTAGATAATTGCTTATTTAATCCTTTCCAAATGTAATGAAGTCATTGAGCCCTATGTTTTAGCTCTGAATTAGTGATTGTAATAGTTTAGGTGATTTATCAATAAAATAAGGAGTTTATTGTAATTATTGTTCATTTAGATGCTCTGATATTTGCGACTATATGCGTAATTTACGTTACCATGCACGTTGTTCATGCCTTCCCGATTTATTCCGCTGCTAAATTGGCGGGGCATGACATTAACAGTTTATCATGCAACATGCAATATTTGTAAACAAAGATGCTCATGATATCATGGTAGATCAATTTCAAAGTCACGACAAGTACTTGATGGGTAATCGATTCAACAGGCAATGTTAGGTGGCATGTAACAAGTGACAAGAGATGTTACCCATGGTATGCGATCATTTACTCAAGAAAGAATGAGTGAAGAGCTGCGATGCCAATGACATATATAATGAACAATACGAATAGAATTCCACTAGATCCCAGTGGATAATGATATGAACACTAGGAATGGCCATTTTCACATGTAACAATTCAGTTATGTCAATCAGTCATTCAAGTAATCATTCAATAACAATTGGAATTAACTAGACCAATCTTGCAAGTCAGTTAGGTGTCACGCCATGCACCTCAAGGGATCTATGCTTTCTGTGGTTATCAGTACTTTTGAGTGCTCCTCCCAGCACAGGCGTTGGTTATGAATCGTAGTTCCATGTAATTTCTGGCATTTCTATTTAGTTTATGGCCATATGATTTCCAATAACAAGCTTATTGTGTGATGACTTTGAGATTATTCAAGAAGTAGAGAAAATGACACAGATAATGTAGAGAAGATGACAGGAAATTGACACGTGCAATCTGTGTGACACTATGAAGGGTAAGACACTTGTCTCCCCAGTCGGATTGGATAACTGGTAGGATTTCAGTAAATCATATACTTGTCAAGCAATACGTTTACCATTGAGCTATAAAGGTACGACATGTTTATAATCGGATAAAACACATACACAGGTCAAATGAAACATGTCATAAGGTCCAACATGCTTCATGACAATGGGTTACATGGATTTAATGGTACAACCAGTTCATCGGTCACGTGGGAATCTATGGTCAGAGGAGACTTACGGAGGCCTCTTGTGAAGACGTCCTAGTCTAATAGGAGGAATACCTAGCAGAGAGTCTACAGTCACGGAGGAGTGCTCCTATTCTACACATGTGAAGGTGTCGTGTATGGCAAGGGTAATCATGTAAGTAAATTTCCAAATCATTTATAATCGTTTAAAACACAGTAACCTTATATGCATGTTCATATTTAGCAAGTGGCATATTTAGAAAGTTATCAATATTGGCAAGTTGACGATTCAATCTAATTAGGAAATTTAAGTCATTATAGGCAATTAGAATCATGTTCAAATCATTAACCTTTTTCTATGATTTGATTAATACACGATGATCATTGACAATTTTGAGTTGAACAAAAGGAGTCAATAAATGACAAAAAATAGATAAAATGGGGTTGTTTGGCCTCCTGCTGAAGAAGGTGACACTGTGACTATTGCCTTCCTACTGAGAAGGCAACACTAAGGCTATTGCCTTCTCACTGTCCATGTCATCTTATGAAGGTGACAGGTCGATCCGTGGTATTCCGAAATTGAAACCTGGGTTTCCCTTTTGGCCTATTTCCAACTTCCATTCAAATTAAGTTTGACATAGGTAGCTTGTAGGATCTAATACTCTCTATATAGGATATTAAAATTGGGGATTTCAGTCTGGTGTTAACAAGACTTGTATCTTATGCTACAGACATGAAGAATTAGAAATATGGGTTTGTTTACTAGGGTAACTTATCACTATGGGATGGGCAATAGAAATTTGACACAATATAGGTATTTTGGTCACTGCTCTCTACACATACCATGAAACTAAGAGATCTCAGTCTTGTTTGAAAGTAGACTCAATTAAAGGGGATGATAGAGTAACATTTTCAATATTTTAGATAGACTGACTCGAGAGATATAAATCTTGCAAAACATATCATGGAAAGTTTTGACTATATTGACATAAGTGATTGCAAAAATCAAATCAAAAGCTATGACAGAAGATAGAAAAACAAGTTTTCTTATGATCTAAACATGATGAAGCATGCACGAATGCAGTTAATTAGAGTTTGACCTAGAGAAGACCTACCTTTTGAGTGAAAACTTCCAACCGTCCTTTCAAAGCCCTAGGTTGGTAGTAGTGTAATTCTCCACCTAATGCTCTCGAACTACTGTATAACAATTAGGGAAAACACTCACAAATGAAACTACACTCAACGAGCTTTCTAATGATATATGGTATGCCAAGTTTGGACATACAGTTTTACTAACCTTTGAGAGCTATCAAGACTTGGCTTTTGTTCTAGTCGTAGCAGCGAACTTGTTGGAGAAGAGGAAGAAGCCCACAATGCAAAGTCTTCTCCCTCGTTTCCCATCCTCTAATAGCCTCCAAAGACATCCCAAGAAAACCCTAGGGGTGGACCATGGCAGAGAGGGGTTCAATTTATAGAGAGATGTGTGTTTAGTAGTCCTATTGAGATTAGGTAACTAGGGCTAGATTTCTCTTCCAAGTAGTGATGGAAACAAACTAGGAAATATTTCCATAAGTTGTTTCCACGATTTGGGCTCATTTGGTGGTCCAATAAGGGTGTATGAGTGAGAATTCATTCACTTAACCTTACTTTGTCAAGAATTTTGAATTTTGAGGTAATTTTCTATTTAGAATTTACTCATGGCCCAAGAGACATCTCTTGGCCTGTTTTGTTGCCCAGTTGACGAGCCCAGAGGGGGGGTGAATGGGTCTTTTTAAAATTAATCTAGAAGATACCTGTAACTAAAAACATTCACACAAACGTTCTTCGATAGAGGTTAGTAGCTGTTAGTTCGAAAGGCAATCACACAAGGAAAACAATCACACAACACAAGAATTATCCTGGTTCGGACCTCCTTTCCTTAGGAGTCCTACGTCCAGTCCCTGAGCAACAACTCAGGATTCCACTACTAGGGTACAGTCCCCCTAAGGACGCTACAACACCCAGCTCAGTTGGTCTTCCTCCACACCCGAAGGGAAATAACAACACCCTGGATACCCCACCAGGTCTTCCTTCACAACTGAAGGGAAACAGCACCCTGGATACCACCAGGTCTTCCTTCACAACCGAAGGGAAAAACTCCTCAAAGAGAAATGAATGAAATTCAATCCCCTAGATCAAGCTTTTAACAAGCCAAGATCTGAAGCAACTAGCACTGAGAGCAAAGAATCTAAGCTAAGCACACTCTCAGAACTACACAAGCTCTCTTAGAAAGTCTATTACAACACAGAGAGCAAAAGAGCTAAAGGTGATAAGGAATGAGATTCTTGGCTCTGGACTTCTTGCAGAAGAATTTGAACGTTTGAACACGTGATGCTAGTTCTCTGCTTCGTTGGTTTGAATTTATATCTTCTATTTGAAATAGTCCCGTTGAAGTAACCGTTGTCTCTTGGATTGATAGTCGTTAGACTGTTTGGCATTTGGAAGCTTCAACTATCTTATATCCATTTGAGCACGCAAAGAGATAGGGTCTTCTGACGTCTATAGGTCCAACGTTGTATGATAGAATATCTTTAGGACCCTGCATAAATTAAATGCTAGAAAAGTAGACAGCTAGGCTGTCTCTTGTTGTCAGTAAACGTTGATAAGAATATTCACCAAAATAGCAATGCTAAATAGTTTCTTCTAAAAGATATTGACAGAAGATGCACTAAAATGGATGATATCGTCTGCATGTATGCAAAGGTACGTTCAGATCTCATAAATGCACAGCAGTCAGACAGATAAGAGAAGACTTTGACTTTTCAACGCTTCAATAGATAAGATAAATGTCAAGTCGATATAAACCATAAAATCGTTGTCTATATGACTTATGAAATCGTTATGAATACTAACAAGTCAAATCGTTAAAGCAATTTTAAGTGTTCAACAGGGAAATCGTTATGAACACTTATCAAGTCGTTATGAGCTCTAAAGAGACCGTTGCGCAAAGCAAATCGTTATAAGCGCTAAAGAAATCGTTATGAAATACTAACAAATCGTTATAGAAGGTAAGTCGTTGTGTTCACTGAAGAAATCGTTGCGGTAACTTATGAAATCGTTACGGCGAGCAAGTCGTTGCGAGTTCTAAAGAAATCGTTATGATAACTTATGAAATCATTACGGCGAGCAAGTCGTTGCGAGTTCTAAAGAAATCGTTATGATAACTTATGAAATCGTTACGGTGAGCAAGTCGTTGCGAGTTCTAAAGAAATCGTTATGATAACTTATAGAATCGTTGCAGCGAGCAAGTCGTTACGAGTTCTAAAGAAATCGTTGCGGTAACTTATGAAATCGTTATGACAGGCAAGTCGTTGCGCTTTTTAAAGAAATCGTTGCGATGACTTATAGAATCGTTATGACATCGACTTGTTTGAAACAACATGGTTTTCAGTCTTTACAAGGAAATCGTTAAGATTTTCAACAGAAATCGATATGGACTTAGAGAAATATCATGTTGAAAAAATTAAAGCTTCAGAGAAGTAATGCATACCTTTATTGGCTTGTTTGATCTTGGTATTTTTCCTGTACTTAAGACTTATGAAATATTCATTAGATATTATTGATAAAATCTAGTTTAGTTTTGTTAATCACCAAAATACATATGTAATTAATTAAAATTTAATGGGGACAGACTGATCATCAATCACGTTTCTCTTATTGAGATATTAATACCCATTTCCATAAGTTGTATCCACGATTTGGGCTCATTTAGTGGTCCAATAATGGTGTATTGAGTGAGAATTCATTCCCTTAACCTTACTTTGTCAAGAATTTTGAATTTTGGGATAGTTTTCTATTTGGAATTTACTCATGGCCCAAGAGACACCTCTTGGCCCGTTTCTCTTATTGAGATGTTAATACCCATTATTTAAAATCTACCTATAATTTTTATTTTGATTTTGACCTCTTTATGTACATGTGATAATAGATTTTTGACTTATTTCTTAATTACGATAATACGTCATAATAATTTTTAAATTTGGTCTAAGAGATTTTTCTTGACCTAAATTTTTTATGGGTTATTAAGGAATATTATTTAAAGTCTAGATATGATTTTTATGAAATTTTTAGATGCATTATTACACATGCAATAACAATGTGTATATTTTAGTTAGTTTAAATCATCTTTTTCTGATTTACCTCCTATTTTATAATTATTGAAATTCTAGAGTGCTACATATGCACTAAGAGAAAGTATTATTATCTGATAAAGTAACTTGCCAGATTGTCCATCGTAGACACATGAGGTTGGCCATGTACTAATACACATGTAACCACTGACTAGGGCTGACAATAGATCTTCGATTTTCGTTTAGTCGATCGGTTTCCGTATTTTTTATAGGATGCAGAACTCCGAAAACAACTTTCCGATAACTTAGCGGAAGTGGAAATGGATATTCGAATTCTTATAGAATGCAAAAGCGAAAACACTCAATTCCGCATCCACTTTTTCATTTTTGTTTTCTCTAACTTTCAATATATATTATATAATATTTTTATATAAAAATATCTTCAATTAGCTGTTAAATTTTTAACTCACTGCCCCTCACCTCCAATTTATATGCAAATATCATCTATCCTTTTTCGCAATTATTAGCTAGTGGTCATTTTCTCATTCCATCATATTTTTGTAATTTATTTTTAACAGTCTTCATACATAGATATGTTGACTATCTATTACTCAACTATTATACATAACTACATGATTTTAATGTACTAATTTGATCTTGTCATACTTCATTTAATAAGGGTCATTATAATATATGTGATGGAGAAGATTTGGTCAGGGGTGTTCACTATTTGGTTCAAACTGAAAAATCAAATGGTTGATCGATTCAGTTCGGTTTGAAAATAAAAATATATATATATAGTTTGATTCCAACGCAAACCAAAAAGAAAAACCAGTTTGGTTCGTTTTCAAGCTTTGTAAACTGAACCAAACTGATTAAACTAAATTACAATAATAGGCCTTTAAATTATGTATAGATATCAAGTTTGTTGAATATATATACATAAAAATATGTATTACGGAAGATAATATGCTCATTAATATTTAATATTTTATTTCAGATTTGATTTGATAGTGATTTATTAGAAAAATATGTGGTTAAATTTTTATTTGAGACTAATGGTGTCATGCCCCGCTAATTTAGCAGCGGAATAAATCAGGGAGGTATGAACAACGTGTATGGTAACATAAATTGCGCATACATTCGCATATATCAGAGCAACTAATGAACAATAATTGCAATAAAACTCATCATTTTATTGATATTTCTTCTAAACTATTACAACCACTAATTCAGAGCCAAAATATAGGTTTCAATGACATTATTACATTGGAAAAGAAATCTAAATCAAATATCTATCTAGACTCTACGGTACTAAGGACATTCCATCGCTATGACTTCAGGACGCTCATCACTCTAGTCCAATCTCGTTGTTGTATGTAAGGTCGTCACTTGACTTACCTGAAAACACAATAACAAATAACGAAGGGTGAGCGATAACGCTCAGTAGAACTTAATATCTCGTGTAAACAAGCAAGCTTTAAGTGATTAATGTCTTGTAACGCAGGTTAACTAGAGAGAACGATCATGTATAGTCAAGAGAGTAATAGTACAAGATAACAAGTGAACGATAATACATTTCTCAAGAGTATTGCAAAATTAGGATGACAACATAACGAGATAGCGCATAACAAGATAGTGTATAACAAGATAGCGTGTATCAAAATGACATGTAATAGGATAGCTTGTATCAAGGTGGCGTGTAACGAGATAGCTTGTATATCAAGATAGCGTGTAACGAGATTGCATGTAAAGAGATAGCGTGTAAAGAGATAACATGTAATGAGATAACGTGTATGGTTGCACCACGGTGCACTAGTCGAGTACGGCAATAGTCACTTTGGGACAGTAGCCGTTTAACGATAGTACAGTATGTCTGAACTCCTCAGACTACTGTTATAACAGTTAGTGCTAACACAGTAATAGCACCGAAATGATACAGTACGTCTGAACTCCTCAGACTAATAGTATAACAGTTAGGTGTCTAGCCAATGTCGAGATAGTCAGAACCGGTACAATGCAGAACACCGTCAATAGCCCCTGCAGGTATTTTCGGGTGGCTCTCTGCCCCCAGGACTAGATTGGAGCCCCTCGGACACTCTCCGTGCCCTGCACAGTATGCATTTGATACAGTAGGGTCACGGACCCATATTATGGCGCTAGACAGTCATGTATAGTACAAGCAATGGGAGCCGCAACAACTCAAGAGTCTCAAGAGAGTACTAGATGAATAGACGAGAGTACAAGGATAGTAGATAAGATAGGGGTATATTTGTAAAGCAACGATAATCCACGAGAGTAACGGTTGCACGGCACTAGGTCGGGTGCCGAAAATCTGGTAGAAGTCACATCCGCCCCACTAGCCGTGCTGTGTACATGAGCCAAGTGGTCCCGGGCGATCACAAGATAAGAGAGATCTCACTAAGGTCATTTGGATCGTACTGATCCCTAAGAGTGTAATGGGATTTAAAGGTACAACCAGCTCGTTGACTAAGGACGTACGCCAAAGTCAAGAAGACTTACGGAGGCCCTGACAAGGAGTCCCTGGTCCAGTCGAGAGTATTCCCGATGGAGAGGTGGTCCAAGTCAAGAGAAAGTGTGTAGAAACTGGTCCGTCGTGCCTCGAGTGCTCGAAGGCCGAGGGACGCGATAACGGTATACAAATCACACGAATAAAACGAAGACATGTGTCATTTAAATAATAGAGAAATTAGGTAATTAGTTTCACTTAATTACCAGATACATTATTGAGTAATTTACTAAGGTTTAATGGCAACATGATGGTTAAGTGTGTGCAAGTGTATGAAATCAAAAGAGCATGATGGATTGTGCACAAAGCTTTTAAGTTAATTAGATTCATGCAATTTATTGCACATTAATATTTATTCAGATCAAATTATGAATAATAATATTTAATTAAGGCTAAACAATGGCTAATTAGCAAGCAGAGCAAGGGTATATAAGCAATTTCAAGTTCTGGCTATTTTTCTGTTAACGCGACGGGGGTACCCGTCGCGACTCCAGGTCGCGACAAGGCGTCCGGGCGCGACAAGCGAACCGGCCCCAGGCCCGGTTCAGGGGTGGAAACGCGACGGCATAGGCCGCCGCGTTCTTAACGCGACGTGCCAGCGGGGCGCGACCCGGCTGATATCGCGGCGGGTCGCACCGTCGCGATATCAGGAGAGTCCGGCCCTTTTTCCCTTTTTCCAGGGTTGATCAGATTTGACACAGGGCTCTTCTAAATTCAATATAAAATCATATAATGACCCAAAAATCACAAATCTAGTTTCAAATGAAAGTAGACACATATATCTATCAGCATGCACGATTAATTTGAAATTAGACAAGATTTAGGCATGCTTTGAACAGGTTACATTCCAATGACCTAAACAGGTGCAGTCAGGGTTCAATGAATTAATTAGAGATGAATACATTATGAAAAATTCTGAAACTAGGGCGTTTGAAAGCTAACAAGATGTAGTATTTATGAGAATTTTCTCATGGTGTGAGATCAAGTATGCACGGAGTTAACAAGCAAACATGAAGGGTCGGGTTCATGGTTTTGACAGAGATTCAAAGAATTAATTCTCTCTAATGGAAGATCGAAATAGAGCAAGGCTAGGGCCGTTTGAAAGCTAATAAGATGAAGTATATATGAGAATTTTATCATGGTATGAGAACAAGTACATGTGGGGAATTAGTGAAAACATGAGATTTCAGTTCATGGTAACAGTAGGGTTTCACGAATTAAATTCGCCCAAATGGATGAGCGAAATGCAACCAGACTAGAGGGCTTTTGAAGAGGATCATGAAGTCTACCTAGGGAAATTTTTTTCACGATTTTAGCTTGAGAGAATTACCTACCTTTTTCGTGGAGTAAGAAAACCCTAGTTTGGAGACGAAATGTGAAGGAGAAGATCCAAGTTCCAGCCTCCTCCTCTGAGTTCCCATGATCCTAGCCTCCCTCCTTCGTCCCCCAAGGTCTCTACTGTAGTTTTGGGTTGGATGGGAACGAAAATGGAGTGTTTTGATGCTTAATAGAGTCCTTAATCACCTAAAACCACCTAAAACTCTTCTCCTCTCCTCTAACTCCGAAATTAGCAATTATCCACCTATTTTCTAGCCATTAAAAATTTCGTGGGTAATGGGTTAGGATAGGCTTAGGACTCTTTTTAAGATAATTTAGGAGTTAAAATAGTCATTATCTTACCCCCTTTTATTTATTAATATTTTTAGGTACGAATTTATCCCAATTACTTCCCATCTCATGATGGGATCTTCATATTTGGGCCCAACAATCCATGTTAGGACCATTAATAAAACTCATTACTAATTTAACTTAATGGGTATTGGTTTAATTCTAATTATTCACCCTTTGTTCTTATTTAAATATATTTATCACACTTATTCAAGTAACTTCATATTTTAATTTGATTAAATATTATTCATGCCAATATTTCTAATCTTCACCCTTTGGGCTCTTACTCTTGCCCCAATAACTCATGTGAGCTTAATTGTACAACCCATGTACTTACTTTACTTAATGGATTTTTAATTATCCTTTTATTAGAGAATTTATTCATGGGCCAAGATTGTCCATTGGTCCAAATATCATAATGGACTATCATCCCATATTATGTAAAGTCTACCCACATGTTTATTTTTATTTATAATCCACTTTGGGTCATAAAATAATGGGTTCTTCGATTTATTCTTAATTATGCTAATAAGTCGCATAAATTCTTAAACTAAGTCCAAACGATTTTTTTATGCCCAAATTTCATGATGGGTCATTAGAGAACATTATTTAAAGTATAACTACTATTTTTACGAAATTTTTATAGGGGTTTATACGCATGCAATAATGATGCGTACCGTTTTAATTAATTGAATTTATTAATAGATAAAATTTCTATTTATCTATAATTTTTAATTAATAGATTTTCTGGGGTACTACAAATGGACTCTAAAAACCCATTTATTCTTAGGTTAAATCAAACCAAATCGAACCAAACTTTGGTTTGGTTTGGTTTGATTCGGTTCGGATTGGCTCTAGATTTGATTTGATTTGATTTGATTTAGTTTCTTAAAAATTTTCTCTAAATCAAACCAAATTATGAACATCCCTAGATGTGGTAGAAGAGATTATTAAATTTACATTTGAAACTATTCATAAATTTAATAAACAATGTATTTGTAAATTTATAAATTATTCTAATTATATAAATGTCGACTTTGCATCCGAAGTTTCTATTTTGTTCCATTTTCATTTTTTCGACTCAAAACGGAAATAGATACGGAAGCGAAAACACCATTTTCCGTTTTCGTTTTCGACTCCGAAAATTTTTATAAAAAGCAGAAGCGGAAATAAAAACTCTTATTTCCGATTCTAACTTCGACCCGTTGACAGCCCTACCACCGACATACACACACACAAATGTGACTAAAGGGTGTGGAGATCCCCTAGGCCTGCTCCAAAACCCTTCTCCATGTTATACTCCACCTAACTTAATTGTGCAGGTGGCAATAACATTCAAGTTAGAAAAGAAGAGAAATATTCACTACTACGTGTAAATGAAACCCTTTTTTTAACCTTTCAGATGTACCCTATAGGCGTGGTCGTATATATGTACTATAGTCAAGCATGATTAATTAAGACTCTCGTCATGATGCCTATTGAATACCTGTTCGGCTGTTCCCATTCTTCGTCACTCTCTTCTTTGGAAAATGATACGCGAGCACCTCGTGTATGCCAGAGAAGTGTTTGTTTGAGAGTTTGGCTCCTTGGCGTAGGGTAAAATTTTCCGTCTTCACAAGTTGGGTCCCGTCGGTGAATAGAAGCATGGGGACAGGTCTCTTAGAACGACCATTGCATGTAAAGGATAAGTCTTTGCCCGCACGGTGGAAGTTGGAAAAAAGGGTGAAAACGCACCAACGGGAGGAGGACAAAGGAAGAAGATGCGCGGTAGTTGCACCCGGGAAGGTTCCTCTTCCTGTGGAAATGTTGGAGTATGTGGACATACGGCCTGCTAGCTGGTGGACCATGAACAACAGGGGGGTCTTTAATTAATGGCATCGCAATAGGATAAGCAGGAAGGGACGTCCCCCACAACATAACGACTTCAAATTAAGTAGTCATCTACTCATCTCCACAGGGCCACGTCCTTTTTACAAGCATTTCTTCCCCCACAGGCAATCGTGGCATGAGAGGATAAGTCAGTGTTTTCAAAGTTCAAAGAAACCTTAAAATAATGGGAACAACAAGAGAGAGAGAGATAGAGACTGAGAGAGAGAGGGGATGGGTGGGGAAGGGGAGCTTGGAGGGGTTCCAAAGCTAAGACTTGGACCTTGTGTAACCACCGTCATGACTGATCACACTTTGATGCACTGTCCCCTTGCACACCTGCAAGCCTATATAAAAGGCAGGCTAAAGCCCCCCCTTGGAGCACCATATCACATTCCACCAGAGGGTGCTCCCAGCCGCATACATGTACTTGAACGCTGCAGTACTACTGTAGGGTGGGGGAGAAAGAAGAGGGAGGAGAGAGGGAGAGGTGGTGTGACCGGAGAAGAAGATCTCGAGAGCTGCTGCCATGGATAACAGCAGGGATAAGGTGGTGGCCGTAGCAGAGGAAGAGGAAGCAGTGACTCTCCCCGGGTTCCGGTTCCATCCCACCGACGAGGAGCTCGTCGCGTTCTATCTCCGGCGGAAGGTGGAGAAGAAACCCATCAGAATAGAGATCATCAAGCAGGTTGACATCTACAAGTACGACCCATGGGATCTTCCAAGTAAGTTAGCTTTATACACCACCTCCAATTAAACTGGCTAATCTTTTGATTCTTCTGGGCGACCTACTTTTTGAGGGATGGTGGCGAAGTCGAGCAAATGAAATCAAACAGTAGAGATCAGTTGTCCTACTGCATACGTATTTCATCATTCAATACATGCACGAAGATTCTGTCCATGTTCTTAATTGGTGTCTGTCCTCAGTCGACTACCGTATCTTCGTCGATCGTTAATACCGGTTTTAATTTGATTCGATCACAAATAGTTCATAGTTGTGAAGAACGCCACTGTCAGCTAAATACATACGATGATGTCATACATACCTCCTGTGATCGATCATGTGAGAATATATATATATATATAGCCAGATTTGACCCGATCAGTTATGTGGAGACATCATCCTTGATGAGTGTTGCATCACTGCATTTATTTCTCTTACCAACACAGCACACACCTGTACGAAAGACTCTTGACTTTGACCCATTCCATCTCTTCTCCAATACGATCCATATATTATATATGTAGCTGAGAATCCAAGATAAAATTAACAAGTTTGTCTGGTTGAACACCTTTTCAATTCATGAGTAGCTATAGATGAGGAGGATGCCACCGATTACGGTATCTAACTATATATTCTCCTTCTCCTGGGGCTGTGTCTTGTCATGGTCGCGCAGGAGTTAGCAACGTGGGTGACAAGGAGTGGTACTTCTTCTGTCCGAGGGGGAGGAAGTACAGGAACAGCGTCCGCCCCAACCGGGTCACCGGGTCCGGATTCTGGAAGGCCACCGGCATCGACCGGCCGATCCACGCCGCCGGCGGCGGAAACCATGACTGCGTCGGCCTGAAGAAGTCCCTGGTTTACTACAGAGGTAGCGCCGGCAAAGGCATCAAAACTGACTGGATGATGCATGAATTCCGTCTCCCGACCGGCGGCGGCGTCAACAATAACTGCACCCTGCAGGATGCAGGGGTAAGAACTTTACCGCCCTCCCTTCCACCGCTATTTGGCATCTTCAACTTGAATGCAGTGACGTATTTATTCGAAGTACTGAACAAAGTTGCGTGGAAGGAACATCTCCTTTAAATTTTGACATGGTGACTAGACAGAGAGATCTAGAGAGAGAGAGTTGCATACTTGCATGTTGTGCGGAGAAATTTGAGTCCTCCTTTTGGTATAATATTGTTATGTACCTTCCAAGTTAAAATATCTTGGTGTAGCTTAATCTATCTTTTAACTTAAATTATTTAATTTGAAGCAAAAAAAGAAGGTACCATTTGTTATCTAAGGATCGATAACATTAAATCTCACTTCATGTGGTTGGGTAGAATTACCTTAGCTTACCCCTACTTATCTACCCATGCCCTCTCCCTCATTTGTAGGTGGAACGAATATTGGATGGGGCGGAGAGGAAGGGGTAATTAGAGGTTCGAGTCTAAAGGATATGTTAAGATAATTTAAAAAATAAAAAACTACGCATGCCCTTTAGTTTGTCTATACCACCATGTTAAAATAAGTTAAATCTTGACCATAATTATACCCAAATACCCCTACATATATATAATCCAGTGGTAAAATGGTTCCCAAAGCGGCCGAGTCTTCATTTGACTAATTTCTACACTCCTCTTTTCTTTTATCGAGTCATCCATTGGCTAAGGGCTCAGACGTGGTTTGGAAATCCTTCACTAGTTTACATGTTTCTTACTTTCTAATACCATATGCACCATTAAGAGTACTCCTAAATCTTCAAACCTAAAAGAGTATCCACGTACGTTTTTCATGGCTAACAGGTTCGAAGTTTGACCGATATATACGTGTATGATCTTAAACTCAACATGCATGAGTCTCTAACACACACGATACATCTCTTGTGGACGGCAGGAAACCTGGACAATTTGTCGGATCTTCAAGCGCAATGTTTCATACAAGAGACAAGCACAAGCACAGAGCTGGAGATCGTCAGACACATCCTCCAAACAAGCACCCGGTGGCTTGAGCTCCAAAACCTGCAGCGCTGGGGAGTCCAACAGCGACGATGACCACAGGCGGCAGCAAGTCCTGCAGCCAGCTAATTGGAACTTCCAGCAGATCTGCGACAACAACTCCGTCATCACAGGCTACGAAGACAAGCCGGAGACACACACAGATCAGTACTGGAACTCCTCATCACAAACGCAATCACCTTCCCCTGTTTCTTATAACGGCTTCCCAGTTCCGAGTGTGAACGACTTCTTGTTCAGAGATGGGATCAGCTGGGAAGAACTTGGACGGATGGCGGAGTTCTCCGAGGATCCATTCCCTGTTTATGAGTGTAAATACTGATCAGCTGCATGCTCCGACACTTGGAATCTGATCCTTTCGTTCTTTCTCTCTCCTCCTCCTCACATGTTTAACTATATAGTACACGAAGAAGATCGTACGTGCACTCTGCCATGCATGAAGGAGATGCATGGGTAAGTCGGTCGGTATATACGTCCGACATCAGGCAGTATATTTTCACTGAAATTTTAGTCCCTTCTTCTTCCTTTTTTTAGGATGCAGCGCTTCAACTTGGATGTGCCGGCAGGGTTATTTCATGGGGGGCGGATTTGTGATGTCATGATGAGAATAACTCTCTGAATGCACTTGTATATTATTTGGAACATAAACATATTATGCCGAGCACATTTGCTCAGAACATATAACAATTATACTTTGTTTGCTCTTTTCCTTGATTTGCAATTCACAGAGGAGTATTCACGCTGCTGCAAAACTAAATTGTCAGTTAATTTAAGTTCTCTCAGTTTCTTTCATTCTTAAAAAAGTTTAAAGCCTCCTCTGGGTATGACATAAGCCTCTTGAATTACATATATATATAAGTTTGTGGAAGTGAAAGTACACAATCCGAATAGACCGCAAATTAACGGGGGTGCTCGTACACGAAACAGCTAATCTAACTTATATGCAGAATTGGACTTGGGGAGTACTACTGTTGAACTTGTCTCCTTGGGTGGGTTCTTGATACTAGCACAAAATGGCGTATACGCTATTCTTGCTAGTACCACTTATTTGTATTTATTTTCAGTGAAATTTTGCCCATGGTGATCATCAATGTAATGATGGAAGGAGTACCTTAAGGAGGAACTTTAAAGACGTCATAATGGCGTCATATCACCTAAAGAAAGTTAGATATGTGATTGAAGGATAAGAGTGTACGCTAATGGTGTGTCATAAAAAGCAACAATAAGCTAGCATTTCCCTTAACTCATGTCTTGGTAGCGCCAAAGGACATAAGGGGATTGAAATCACAATTCATTGAACACCTTTATATATCTATCCATATGTATTTATCTGTCGAGAAATATTTATTACAAGATCACATCTTGTAATAAAGTTGATGTGTAAGAAACTAATTAGTCTCATTGACTGAAAGAGAAGAGAGAGAGAGAGAGAGAGAGAGAGAGAGAGAGAGGGGGTTTGTCAGGTCCTCTTAACTATTGAATTATTTTCTTACAATTCATATCAAATTTATTATAAGATATATCTTACAATAAACATTTTTCTTATCTAGCTATGTATGGCACATCTCTATACATATATTTTGCGGAATTAGTGATATATAACGGTCCTGCACATACAAGTGACGACAAGATATCCTTGTCTCCCCATCAACTAATTTGAATTATTTTCCTGTCGCTGACATGAAACTGGGTACCAGTTTGTCCACACGTGAATGTGTGAACTCACATGCTTATTCACCTTCACATTCTTAAGAAAAGGACGAAGCCATGGATCAGATCACTATATATATATATATAAAGGAAAATGCTGGGGTGCGGCGGTGCGGCCCGCCGCACCCCAGCGCAGCCGCTGGATCACCCGCACCGCCGTACCCCAACATCTCTCATATAGGAAAATACTGGGGTGCGGTGGATCACCCGCACCGCCGTACCCCACCATCCAGCGGCTGCAAAAAAAAAAAAATTGGGCGGGAGCGCTGCCGCTGGATGGTGATCCAGCGGTAGCGGCTGGCCCTATATATATATATATATATATATATATAGCCTTGGCCTCATTAAGGAACATTAAATTCTTTATCTTGGCGGCCGGCTTGGCCTTCTGAGTAGGTATTCTTCTTAGCTCCAAATTAAGTAGACCTAATCAAGGGAGTGCATGAGAGAGTGATTGAGAATACATTATTCTGTTGGAGACCATATCCATGCATTCACACATGGTGCAAGTGCATGAATGTGCGACTCGTATCACACACGTGCATTCACATTGCACGGGCACGGAAACCCTTGCGGCGAGAGGTAAATCATCTCAAAGGGCAGTTATGTGAAAGTAGTATCTTATCATTTCAAAAATGCTTAGGGATCCTATAATATCATCAGCTACTACGTACTTGACATGTCTGCGTTTATATACTAATGACCCATGTAAAGGTGTCTGCTTTTATTAAGAGTTTGTCTAATCATATCATAGTGTGCGGTGAGATTCGACACACCTGATGTAGATATGTTTGACCCATATTTGTACGCACTCTAATCGAGATGTGTATTAAGACAAACTCTTTTATTAATGACATACTACGTACATATGTGTGTTGGTAGCTAGCTGGATCAATTAAGATTCTCTTTGATCAAACCTATACGAATTATAATTAATGCAGTCGAATATTAATATCAAGACTAATTAAAACTTGTCTTAGATGGTTGCACTCCAGTCAAATCTGCACCTCTGAATAAACCAGTTTTACACTAGATTTTGGAGATCTCTATCTACTGGTTCTAAGCCACAACCATTAAAATTGGCTTCAAGTGTCAGTATCCTCCAATAATAATAGCCCAATTAACCTATATATGAAAGTTAAAATTGAAACATTCTCAGAACAAACCGCACCTTAGAGTGTCTTTCGTGTCATTGGATGATCTTACGAAGAGTCGAGCAGAAATGCCTACATACGTATTTCTTTTGTATATGCCCTTGTAAGATACATATATTCATATATGCCCCTCTTATCGATAAACTGATAAAAGTACCCCTGGTATATTCAGATAGTTAATTACATTACACACCTTTCCTTTTATACGATTAAAATATGCTATAGAAAATATAAAGAGTTCAAACATGCCCTTATCACATATGATGTCATCACATTCCTACGAAATCTAACATGAGGAGAGTTCCATGATTTCAAAATGATCATTGGAGTATAACAGAAAATATTTGAATAAATTAAGGAATACTTTTCAATTTATGGATATAAGAAATACATAGACATGCATATGTATAGTATAGTTTAGATGGGTATATATGCACATATATATAAGATGTGCTTGGTGCCCTCCTAAATTGCCCTCCAAGTAATTCTATTGATTGAAAAGAGAAAGAAAGAAAGATCTTATCAAATTTTTAATTAATAAAATTATTTGAAAGGTAATCCACATCATCTTTATTGAGTCCTAATTAGATTGCACTAAGCATTTCTCCCTACATATGTATCCTCACCCGCTAAACATCTCCTCTTGGCCTTATTGAAAGTGTGCTCTTTTTTGTTTTTGACGAGTTACCAAAATCTACTAAAACTTAATGTTAGCAAAATCTACTAAAACTTGGAATGGTAGCAGAATTTGGTGCAGGAATTAATCGAAGAGTGGCATATGCCACGGCGCGCGCGTTCATTTGGCGATCAAGAAAAGGTTAAAGAATCGCCATAACTAGAACAGAAGAAACCCCCATCTGAGTGCTGAAACTATCATCTCACTTGTAGGTCTTTTTATTCACATTCTATTCTTAAATTATTTATTTTCAAAGTTGCAATCATTGAAGAAAAAGTAAACCATACCTAAAAGACGAAATCCCAGGATGCCCATATCGATCCAGTATATGGTGGCACGTCACATTTGATTTGACCTATTCTTCCTCTCTACTTAGAAGAACTTATATAAGTGTCCACATTCGTATGATGATCAGTATACAAAATTGATACCATGATGGTGACACTTAGGTATCAAGTCAACTTAATTGACATGTACGCGCACACCCCAGAATCTGATGTCTTTATTTTAGAAAACAAAGCCACCCAGGCATGACTACATGCTAGAGGACACAATTCCATTCTTTGGCTTCTTAGCGTGCGTTTGAACAAAGGGAAGGAGCTAGCTGCCGTTCACAGTAAAGCCGCACGCACAAACATATCAGGCGATCTTGCTCTGATTTGTCCGCTGTGGCAAGAGAAACAACAGATTTGCTTGCAAGTTGCAGCCGGCTCATCTTGATGGGTAGATTTCACAAGCTCAGTGATGTGATTTCATTTGGTATTGAGACTTCCAGCTAATATATACTAACAAGTACTAAAAGTTTCCCATATATTATATGTTCCTAAACAACGTAAAATTTTGTCCTTGTTGGATCCATTGTTCTTAGGGAAAACTTAAAACTATCACAGGGGACCATGGCAATCTTTGGAGAGACCAGATACGGGACACAATCATGGATATCAGGAACATTTAATTAATTTGTCGTACTTTTTCCACCTGGTTGCTAGATTAATTAATATATAACATATATATATAGAGAGAGAGGAGAGAGAGGAGAGAGAGCTTCTTGCATGGTTGAACGTGGAATGTGTCAAAGCAACTCTTCTATTGGTATTCTCAAAAATCTTTTTTTTCAAAATATTCTCAAAAACCCTTATTTATGTTTGAAGAGGTTACATCTATACCAAGTTAGAAAACTAAGGCTTTAACCATCCTCCTTGTTCTCTCCTTTTGTTCTTCTTTGCATGATAGAGACTAAGCATGAAAAAGATTTATTGCACTTATATATTACACTTTGACTAGGTAATATGTTCATGTGACATCTAACAATTAAATTATCATTTTATCACTCCTCATATGAAGAGTGTTACATATAAATTATTATCTAATCATATTATATTAATTAAAATATAATATACAAGTACAATAAATCTTTCTCGAATAACATACATCTTCTGCATGCTCTCACCTGCGTTTCACAAACTTTCACATCTTTCTATGCCATTATATATATACATATATATGATTAAGTGGTTGCCTACACATTAGATGAGGTAATAAACGTGTACTTACACACACAATACGTGATCCAGAGAGGCAAATTTCCGTATTCTTTGCGAGGACCAGAAGCTCCACGTTCCAGCCTGGGAATGAGCTCCACCAAGGACTTTCTTGCACGCTTATCAAAGAGAAGAGTTTGTTTTTATCCTCTGGGATGTGCCTGTCACAAGAAGGTTCGTAGCCGCTTCTACTTGTCCAAACTTAGACTGGAATACCCTGCATATGCACACACTCGGTCATTCAGACTGTACCTTCTTCCTTTGTATCATTGTTGCCTCCTATCTGAACACTATTCTATGTGCCCTTGTGTTGCACACGATCGACCATATTCCTATCACACACAGAATTTCATAGCTTTGCAGCCTCCTATCTGAACACTCACTACTAGAAAAGAAGGATATGTAGACGGCTGAAAACCGTCTACAAAAACTATAAAACCGTCTACAAAACATTTCATAGACGGCTTCATAACCGTCTACACAACCGTCAACGAAAATTTCGTCAACAAAAGATAAGTAGACGGCTATTTATCACCGTTTACAAAAGTGACATAAGTAGACGGCCTTATAACCGTCTATATACATAAATAGACGGTTTCTTCTTCGGTCTACAAAAATAAGATATGTAGACGGCCATAATAGCCGTCTATAAAAAAAATATATGTAAACGGCTATTATGACCGTCTACAAAACTATATGTAGACAGGTAAAATAACCGTCTACAAAAAATTTATATATAGACGGCTATAACAGCCGTCAACGTTTCTTTTTTATTTACAAAAAAAAAATATTCGACCCTCTGGACGACGGACGGCGGGTAAACAGGGGAGGATGGCGGAGAGGGCATTCCCAGTAGGCAAAACAGGCAAGCGGCGACTTGAAGTCTGGTGGAGGTTTACGACGACATCTACGTGAAGGACGCCGCTCCTCTCCAACGCGCTGCCACGGCCTTCGCTTGCGGCGAGGACAACAACGCCTGGCTGCCAAAACACACAAGCGAGGTGGGGAAGCAAATCTCATGGGGACGTCTGCCTCGCACGAACGAGGATTTTCCCTTGCCCTCCCCGCACGCGACGATTCTCTGGCAGTCGGGGGACCACTGGAGGTCGTCGATGCGGCCAGAGAGCACCCGGAACTCGTTCTTGAGTGCCCTGTCGCCGTGGCGGCCCTAGATCCGCACGGTGCCGGACACGTCAGCTGAAGCCACCCACTCGCCGTTGGGGGCCGGGAGAAACGGGCGATGGTGCGGGATAGGCGTGCTCTCCATAGACGGAGACCTCCAGGGGACGGTCGAGGCGGCGGATGATGACGGACCGGGCGTTGCAGTAGGCGATCGTGTCCGTCTTGGGGTCGCTGAGATCAGGATGCCGCGCCCCACTCCGTGTGGGCACGCACGCGTACGTCTCCGCCAGCTCCGCCATCACGCGGCCCGGCGAGCTCTGGCCGGGATGCGGGTAGGAAACGGGGATTAGAAGAGGAGTGGGGGCGGGGCGAGGGGGGGGAGGGTTCCGTAGGGTGGGGAGGGGAGCGGGGTGGGGTGGGGTTTTGGCGGAGTAGTAGAGGGGGGTGGATTGCACAGGGTGGGAGATGGAAGGTCAAATGGGAGCCGGTGGGCGCGGGCGACGGTGGTTGAAGACGAGGAGGGAGCCGTGGGCGCGGGCGACGGGGGATCGGACGGGCAAAAAAATTGGGCGCGGAAGGCTGGAAATCGGGTTGCACATGGAGGGAAGGGAAAAAATTGGGCGCGGAAGGCTGGAAATTGGCTTGCACAGAGGGAAGGGAAAACTTTGGCGGGAAGGGAAAAAGACAGGGGGAGAAGGGAAATTTTTTATTTCGCTCTTCTTCTCATCTCACCTCTTATATTTATATAGATTACAGATATATTTTACATAAATATTATATATATTATAGTTATGCCTATATTATAGTATATAGATTATATATACATCTATCTATCTATCTATATAGATATACATAATAGATATATTATATATATATACATCTAATAGATTAGATATATTTTAAATAAATATATTCATATATATAATTATATATGGAACTATTTATTAAATTTATACATATATTTGTATATATATATATCAACATAGATATATATAGATATTAGAAATATATATATCTATGTTATATATATATATATTGTATATGTTATATATATATATACATAGATTATATATAAACAAAAAAAGACATTATATATATATATTACATAGATATATAGATATCTATAATATTAGACATAGATATATTGTTACATATACATATAGGTATACATATACATATACACATAGATTTATATAAACAAAAAGGCAAATATTTATATATATGGATATTATATTTATATCAATCTTTATATAAGATAGTTGTATATACATACATATATATATATATATATATATATATTATATATATTATACATAGATATATCTATAGATAAGTAGATAAGATAGTTTTCTATATCTTTATGTATTTTTTGTTTATATATATACGTTGTATATATATCTATAGATCTATATATCTCATGTATATACATAATATGTATAATATATAGATACATAATATAGATATATAATAGTTATATATATATATATATACATTATATATATATGTATAGATATCAAACATAGATATTGTATATATATATAGTTATATACATATTATACATAGATATAATTAGAAATAGATATATGGTATATATATATATATATATAGATATATAGATATAGATATACATATATACATAGATTATATATAAACAAAAAAAGGCATTGTATATATATATATATACAAGATATATAGATATTATACATAGATATATTGTTACATATACATATAGGTATACACACACACACACACACGATATATATATATATATATATATATATAGATATATATATATATATATTATATATATATTATATATACATAGATTATATATAAACAAAAGGCAAATATTTATATATAGATATAGATATATATTTATATCTATATCTTTATATAAGATAGTTATATATAGATACAAATATAGATATTACATATAGATATAGATCTACATAGATATATTTTATTTATAGATATTTATTTATATCTATATCTACATATAAGATTGACATACATAGTTACATAAATATAAATATATATATTATATATAAGTTAATAATAATATTGTATTTTAACAATTTTTTAAAAAATTGTTGCATTATAATGAACTTGTCGCATATTATATGGCATATATAGTCTATTATATAGCTCACAAAATGTAAATATGTATAAGCTATAGTTGGAATCCACCGTGCGACAACTTCCTTAAGCTATTGTGTATAAGTACTATTTTTATATTGATAATTATATTCTTTAAAGTTAAACAAGGTATATATTTCAAAGTTTGTTAATATGTATTCTCCTGATAGTTAAGTAATTTAACATGATTAATAAGATCATTTAGATTCCACCTCAAGAGAGAAAAGAAAAAGAGATGGGCATACATATGGAGGAAAAATGAAAAAGAGGTGGAAGCATGTGGAGGGAAAATAGAAAAGTGAGAAAAAAATTTATCCAACAAAATTTTATTTTAAAAAATTAAACTAAACTATATAAAATACATCATCTTTCAATTAACTTGTGTTTAAGTAGATATCATTTAAATATAAAATTAAAGTTCAAAAAAGAAAGTAAAAGAATTTATTTGATTTTCATAATAAATAACTTATGTAGACGTGTTTAATTTAGCGTTTACATAGGCATTATATGTAGACGGCTTCTAGTAGCCGTTACGTTTAAAATATACATAGACGGCTTTTTAAGCCGTCTACATAACTTATGTAGACGACCTATTACAGCCGTCTACATATCAAGTATATGTAGACGGCTGTATTAAGCCGTCTACAAATTCATCATCTGTAGACAGTTTTATAGCCATCTACAAAAGTTATATAGACGGTTAATTTTAACGTCTACATATGCTCCATAAGTAGACGGCTATATAAGCAGTCTACATATTAATCAAAAGTAGACGGATGTATTTAGCCGTCTACAAATGCGACTTTTATAGACGGCTACAATTGAAGCCGTCTACTTATACTGTTTTCCTTGTAGTGACTATTCTGTGTACTAATGTACCCTTGTGTTGCACACGATTGACCATATTCCTATATATCCCACAAAGAATTTCATAGCTTGCAGCCTCCTATCTGAACATTATTCTATGTACCCTTGTGTTTCACACGATCGATCATATTCCTATCGCACAAAGAATTTCATAGCTTGCACTGAATCCGCCTCTTCAAAGTCAGCATTCCCCAATTTGTTCACACACAATTAGTTAACTGATGAAGGCCTGTTTGTTTGATAATATATTTAAAATTTAAAATCTGAAATATTTAATTTTTTAAATTTTTAAATTATTTAATAAAATATCTTAATTTATATTTTAATTAATTATTTAAGTCTAAAAAATTACTTAATTTTTAAGTTAAGATGAATCACTTTTTTTAGATCGGAAATCGATCACCAAAATTTGGTGACAGTCGCGCGCCGTAGGCCGCCGGCAACGAACATTGCCGGAATCCAGCCGCCGATGATCATCTAAATCCGGCGACTCCGGCCAGTGATCACTGGCGGCCTCTGGTGACTGTCGCTGAATTATCACCGAGGGTCACCGACAGCTAGCTCTGACGGCCGGCGATTGTCGGCAGTCAATTCTGACGACTCAATTTCAAAAAAAATATTTTTGACAATTTTAGGTTTTGAAACTAAAACCTATCTAATAATATTAATGTAGCATTTTAACCAATTATATTACACTTCAGATATTATTAAAATTACTTATCAAACACCTCTTAATTTATATCTTATATATATTAAGTTCGTTTTAAATTTTTAAATTTTGAGAATATATGTGAAACTAAATTTAGATATTTTAAATAAGTGTTATCAAACGTCACCAAAATCCGATCTTTCATCCAAGGTGTTTAAATTATTTATTCGTGTGGAGCTCATAATTGCTGTTTGCCCAAACAAATATAACTTGTAAATACTAGGTTAGTCCGAAAAAGTGTTCTCTTAAAAAATTCTTAGACACTCAAATCAATCTGAAATAATAACTCTAAGAGAGAGAAAGTCGAAGAGAGATGAAGAGAGAGAGAGAGAGAGATGTTGAATCCCCCTCTTTGAATCCCCCTCTTTACTTATACCTACGACCCTTGGTCTCCCTTTAAAGGGCCTGGTCTCGATCTATTGGGCCGAGTCAACCATTAATTACCCTTTCTAGATGGCCCATCAGTACCCACGCACCACGCCTGCTGATGTATTCATACGTCGAGTCGACGCCTTCCTCACATCATGTCCTGGGAGACGATTCCGTCTACACTTTGTCTGTGAAACGGATCTTTCCCTTTATGGCAAGAAATGGAGAGAGATGGATCACCTCCTATAATTCCTGTCATGTCGTGTGTCGGAGAAAGTTGTCTCATATGGAGGTGTAGAGGTGGGTTGTTGACACCAAATTTAAGACTTATTAGATCAAAGCCGGCAATGGTGAGGTGGGATGTTGACAGCTTGGAGTTAAGGTCCACCCATGTGTTCTGAAAATAACGACGAACTAGTATAATAATATTTCGGGTCTACAAGTACATATTATAATAGATTTAGAGAAAAAATTAGTATATTTGAGTTTATATTTTATATAATATATTTTTATAGTTAATGGGAAAAAACAATATACTCATCTAATGAAAATTAAAAAATATAAAATTCAAGTGTACTAAATTTTTTTCATAGATTTAAGTTCAAATCTCAGCAATTGCCTAACTCACGATATCTTTAAAAAAAAAAAAAAAAAACAATTCGGGCCCATTAATCTCATTTTCTTCTTATAAGCTGAGTGTTCCTTATTACGTTTGGAAGACGTCTTTTATAAGAAAAAAAAGTTTGTCTCATGCAAATAATGGCAATGTCCGTAGAAATCTCAAGCGGCCTCTCAAATGGTCCAGTTTTTTGTGCTCTCATATCAAATACATGGTCCCCAAAACTTCATGCTTTCTTTGAAATATGAGGAAACGATGACTATTCGCAGTTTGGTTCGATGGCATTTTCGGTAAATTTGACCAAATCAAAGCGGCATGGTAAAGATCCCAACTTGAACGAATCAAATTTGAATACTTCGACTTAGTAAATCTGTTCAAACTAAATTTTACCTATTATAAATATGTGTACATACATCACGGTTGGCCGTACCGCGGCAAACCGCCGCGGTACGGCCGAACCGTACCGTGCCTGGGGCTCAGCGAGCCCCAGGCACGGTCGGGTCACCCCAATGGGGTGACCCGAGTGTGCCGCTGCGGTACGCAGCGGCACACCACGGACCGGACCGGTCCGGTTCGGTCCGGTCTCTTATTTTATGTTTTTTTATAGTTTTCTCGTAGTTGGTGTATTAAAGTGATGTAAATGGTGTCCAATTAAGATAAAATTTAAACATAAGTTAATTAAGAGATGATTAAATATAATAATTTTAGTTAATTTTTTTAATTATTTTTTTATCAAATAAAAATTATTTCAAAAATTAGTAAATCGACTTAATCTCAACCTCTAAGGGATTTAATGGTGTCTAATTGAGATGAAATTTCAAACATAAGCTAATTAATAAGTGATACAAATTGTAATAATTTTATTTTAATTTTTAAATTAATTTTTTATCAAGTAAAACTATCTCAAAAATCATTAGGTCGACTTAATCTCGACATCTATGCATCAATAACTCATGATATTTATATTTTAGAATCAGTACATTTTTCTAGTAATTATGGTGACTTCATATTTGACTTTATTTCGAAACTAAATGTCGTCCGTTGAAGTACGCGCACAGATAGTTTACCGTACCGCGACAAACTCTGTGTGTACTTAAGGAGTCTAAATAGTATCTAAATGAGATATAATTTCAAACATAAACTAATTAAGAGATGATACAAATTATAGTAATTTTTTAATATCTGGGATCAATTGGCATTAATAAATGATAACCCAATGTCATACTCAGAAGTGTGCGTTCCGACAGGACGACATCGGGAAACTATAACGAAAATGAAATCTGAGAACACCATAATTTCATAAAAATGTGGTGATATCAGAAATGTAAATATCCGGAATTGTTGACGTATGGATTTCGATATTAAGCCGACGCAACTATTTTCGGACGATTTTTCACCCAGTGTAAAATAAATTCTAAAAATTAAAATAAAATCACCATAATTTGTAAAATCATCACATTAGTTTATAACTAAAATTTCAACATAAATGGACATTATTTGAATGGGTTTACAAGAGAATTTTTGGGTCAGCTAGTTTGTGGGTTAATTACGTCAAGTATTTTCTGGGATCTCGGGCTAGCTAGTTTATGGGTTAACTACGACAAATCATTCTTCTCCCTGCTACAGGCGGCAGTGGTGGTGGTGGTAGCATACGTTTTTCATTAGAGTCTGAGTTAACGCATGCTACCCAAGATGGTCGAGATCACGATGCTCCATGATTTGAATATTGAGGACGATGATATGAATATTGTATTTGACTTGTATCATGATTATACTCTTAATATTTACATGAACACTAATTGCTTGTGTCATGATTTTAGTATGATTGTATGTGTTAAATGAATATTAAATGGTTGTGGTGGGTTGACTTAAATGAGTAAATAAATTTATTTATATTTTTCAACTTCTTTATGTGATGTTCTTATGTTTTACTCATTTTCTTTTAAAATTTACTCATTTCAAATATTAACTAAGTCACAAAATTAAAAAAAATAAATCAACAGACCAATTTTCTACCGTACCTCAGCGGTACGGTACGGTTCGATACGTACCGTACCACGAAAAATACGGTACGGTCGATCCGAACGGTACGGTGAACCTTGACATACATGCGTGTGTGGGGTATGTATTGTGGTTTTTTTATATATGTAGCGGTCGAAAAATGATGACGAGTCTTCCGACTTTTAGATTCTCGTGAGTTTTTAAATTTATTTATTATCTGATAAACATCAATTAACATTTTTACGAATTTGTAAATTTATTTGTTCGAGAGAAAACACCGACTAATAACTTTAGCCTACTTAGCATTATCTATACTATACTACTAAAACACAGTCTTAACTTAGACACGTGGCTACATCAGGGGTTCTGCAGCAGTTTTTTCCTTTTTCTTTTCTTTTCAAAATGAGAGGGGCGGGAACCCTGTAATATATATATTTTTTATTTTTTCAAATGGAGGTGGCCGCCCACAAGGCGGGCCGTCCGCCTGTTTGAAAGGGGCCACCCGCCTGTTTTCAAATAGGCAGGCGGCCCACGCCTATCCCCTTTAAAAAAATTATTAAAACTTTTTATTTTAATTTTTTAATATTTTTATAAGTTTTTAATATTTTTAAATAAATTATATTTATACCCGTGCATCGCACGGGAGGAGAACTAATTTGGATATATTGTCGAGTGAGATTTCATATATACTAGCCCAATAAAACCTATTTAATAATAAAAATCAAATAGAGCTTTGATAACAAATATTTCGCACAAAGTACATATTCATATCATTGTGTTTCTCTACACCCTTTTGAGGAACTCAAAACGTATTAGAACATTACAGGATCCTGGTGGCACCTCAGACGCTATGGTGAGCAAGGTGACGGTTTGCTAGTAATTAAGCAAGAACAAATAGATCCCATTGGAGATCTCCCAGACGCTACATGACAAAAGCTAGCATACCAAAATGGAAAGAAAAAAGTTAAATATAAGAGAAGCCAACAAAACCTGAATAGAGACTGGCTAAGCTAGGGTTCATTGCAAGAGTATGCGAGTGTTGAATCCTTCGTTGCAACAATAACTTCGATTGTTACTTTGTTATCTTTGTCAAAGTATTATTACAAACATGAGTGTTAAATCTTTGTAATGTTGTAAAAATTGAAGTTACATGGCGTTATCACTTCTCCAAGTGACAATAGTTTAGAGTTGCCTATGAAAGTGAATGACATTAGGGGTGAATACAGGTCGATTCGACCTAGTTCATCTCTAATTTTTCAACGAATCGAATTGACTTGAATTTTTCAATGAATCGAATTGAATTGAATCGGTTCGGCTCAAACTGAAATATGTAAAAAAAATAAAATCACAACAATGCACCCAACCAACATTGTTATGTGTGCTTTTATATAAATATATATACTTAATTAATTAATTATATTCAGTTCACTTTAATTCCCTAACATAAAACCAAATTAAACTGTGAGACCTATAAAATCGAACCGAATCGAATCAGCCAATTCAATTTAATTTTTTGATTTAAATCATATTATGAATAACCCTAAATGACAAATTTAATTAGGCATATATTAAACCATGGTGTTGCAATTCCCATATTTTAGAAAGAAGAGCAATAAAGCTTTTTTTTTTTTTTTGGTAATAGGCTAGTGACCAAGATCATAGACAAATATCCATCCCATCCAAATTTGATTCTGGAATCCTCGCTTCACCCGATGTCCAACCCACTTACAAATAGGAGCGGAAAAAAGGTACTTTTCATCTGAAACTATTCAATTAAGAGTAATAATGTTATCTTCAATAGCATTTTTAGGACATTTAGGATTTATCGATGATGTTTTTAATATTATTTTAATAAAGATGGTAAATTTTTAATATTGTTACACAAATAATTTATAAGCAAAAATTCTTTTGTTTAGTGTGTGTGTGTGTGTTTTCTTCTGTTTCAAGTTCCCAAAACAACGGGCCGCCTTCAAGGAGAATAAGAGGAAAAAGATAAAGTTGAGCATTATCTTATTCACAATCGATTCAATCAATAGAACTTAGATTCGAATTTACTTTAATTCTGAACTCCTATTTTAACCAATCAATTTTTGATAATTAATGACTCGCCAGATTTACGTTAAGTTTATTTACAAACAGACCCGTAGAAGATTTCCTCTCTAAAGTCTCGGTTCTAAAAATTAGATGTTTAAGTATACTAAAAAATATTTAATTTAAAGAGTTATGTGGAGGCTTTTTTTTACTTGGGCCGGAACTTGATAGGCCTACACTTGAAGAAGGGAAGGAGGCGGTCGCTGGTAGCGAGCGAAGATCTGCAAGAACCAGAATGGGATCAGAGGGGCCCGGCTGAAGAACCAGAGAGAACCCTCCGATGCCAAAGTCAGTAAATGACTGGAGAGGATGAGAGTTCTGGTGTGAGACGTGTTTGCGTAAGAGTCAACATACCTCTGCATGGCGTTATACCTGTGTCTTATATAGGCATGGGTGTTGAGGCGAACGGACGTAATGTCTCTGGATCGTGTCTGGAAGGGCGCCTTGATTGACGCACGTAACGGGGGGTTACACGTTCAGATGCCCGTTGAGATGTTTAGCGGTTAATGCATCTCTTGATGGTGGGGCTCGTGGCCCGCAACGGTTGTAACCGTTGTTAATATGAAGAGGCTGCTCGGGCGGCCTTGACTGTAGTTCTCGAGCAGGTTACTTGTTGGGAGTAAATGAGCTTGATGCTCGATGACCGTAAGGACTGCTCTTAGCCCGAGCAGGACAGGCCTCTCCGAAGGCCCTGGAGATGGTCGTCCGAGGTCGGATGATGCCCTGGGACAGCACAGTGTCAGCTCGTTTCGTCATGGACTTATGTGAGCTTTGTTGATGGGCCTGGGTGACAGGAAGTGACCACCACAAGTTCCAATATTCATTCGAGTTTAAGTGAGACATGACGTCATGTATGACATAGGTCGAGCTACAGAGATCCAAAGGGTAGGGCTCAGCTGTCTTCCCTCCGTCTCAAAGACCTTTAGCTCTTCGGTCAAAGATGATGGTTTAATAGTTATTTGAAAATTATTTTAATGTATTTAATATTTTATTAAATAATAAATAAGTTTCACATGGTCCTAAATAAGTTAACTCTGTGGTTATTGGAACGTAGCTTATTTTTATTAAATAATGAGTAAGGGTGTGTTTGATTACACTTAATTGGTCTATTGTCTAAAATACTAAAATTTTAAGACTTTAGACTGTTTGATAAAATGTCTAAAAATATGTCTTAATTAGTCACTTAAATCTGAAATACTACTTAATTTTTAAGCTAAGAACAATCACTTTTTATTTTCAGATCGACGGTCCGGCCTCCAGCGATCGCCGGCGGCCGGTTTCCGGCGATCACCGCCGCCGGCGGTTTCCGGCGATCGTCGGAATCCGGCCACCGCGGCGGATTCCGGCGATCGTCGGAATTCGGCCGGCAGCGGCGGCGATTTCCGGCGACTGCCGCCGGCGGCGAAGTTTCCGGCGACTGCCGCCGGTGGCGGTGGTTTCCGGCGATCGCCGGAATCCGACAACCGCGCAGCAGATTCCGGCGATCGCCACCGCCGGCCGGATTCCGGCGATCGCCGGCGGCGGTTCCGACGGCCGACCGCCAGCGATCTCAATTAAAAAAAAAATTTTTTCTACCTATCATGGGTTTTGAACCCAAGACATCTATATAAGAAATGTAGTATCTTAACCACTACACTACAATTCAGATCTTATCTAAATTAGTTATCAAAAACCTCTTATATTATCTCTGATATATATTAAGTTCTTTTTAAATTTCAGATTTAGAGTATAGATGACAATAAGATTTAAGACTTAAGTGTTAAGTTTTATCAAACGCCACCTAAGCTTCACATGGTCCTAAAATAAGTTAACTCTGTGGTTATTGGAACGTAGCTTATTTATGTCACCGGTTTGAAAATTAGTTCTTACCCGAGTGGATAATTCTGATAAACTTTGAGAGTTATGTGAGGTATACATATCTACAGATCGCATGATAATCAAAAGTGCAAATAATTATTTTTTAAAAAAGAATATGTATGAGCCAAAAATAAGTTTGACCCAATACAAATATTTAGACTTTATTTTATTTTTTTTCCTAGACATCCGTTCATAATGCAAATCTATGAAGATGTCTACCTCATGTGGACCTCAAAGGTCAACATGATTTTATAACTTCAAGTATTACTCATTTGAACAACATGGCACTAGAACTGTAAATGCATGGTTAATTGGTAGAAATTTTAACTTCACTTTTCTTTTTGAAAAAAAACATATTTTGCCTTTTCTAATCTTTATATATACCCTTATTGTTATCTTTAAACTCTTAAAATAAGATAGTTGAATTATGCATCAAAGAATTTGGTTGCAGTTTTTTTTTTTAAAGCTCTGTGTGTCTATTTTTTGACTGAGATTTTAAAATTGAGGAAAACTGATACAATTTGTTTGGAAGAACTAACATAATTTTTAAATTTTGTGTAGACCCATTTGATAGACACTTTTCACTCTTTTATAGTGAAAGTGACAAACATATTTCAAAAAGAATTTTGTACCATTTATGAAAGAGAATTTCTATTAAATAACTATTAACACGTCATCAAATTCAGTTACCATGATGTTAAAATAGCCTACAACAATCAAGATCTATGTCTCTTATTTACATAATCTTCTCACATTTCTAATGTAATTCTATTTCAAATTTCTTTACCAAGATGACATTGTGATCATGTTGTTAAACGTTGTTATTCTTTAAATCTACGTCTTTCTTGACATCTTTTTTGTACTTCTCTGTCAATGTCTCCTCTATGATCACGGATAAAATTATGCAAGTTACATATGACAATAATTATCTTTGATTTCACATGAAGAGGATATTCTATAGGTTGATGAAAAATATGAAATCTTTCTTTTAACACCCCAAACATGTGTTTCATAATGTTTCGCAGTGAAGCATGTCGCAAATTGAAATGTTCTTTAGGGTTTTGTGGAGCAGAGTGATTTGGACCGAATTTCTTCAAATGATATCTTACTCCTCGATAAGGTGCTAAAAAATGTGGTGTGTTTGCATAACCCGCATCAACAAATAATATTTACCTATACATAAAAATAAATGTCAGCACATCATGATTTAAAAGAATTGCATAAATAAAAATGTATCTTCTGGTACATAAAATCCCGACATTATAGCTCCTTCTAAAATAGTAACATTAGTAGCAGAACCTTCATATCCAACATTACAAAAAGAAAAAACATATCAAAAGAGCATACGACCATAACATTTTGAGATGTCTGACTCCTGCAATTACGATATCTCATTCTATCATTGGCTGGAATTTGGGCTAACATATTTGTTCCATCTACAATGTGTGTATATCAACATGGAAGGGGTTTCTCTGCGTATATCACGATAGAGAGAGGGACGCTATCAGCAAAGAGCAACTGGCGGACGGGGGTGTCCTTCTGGCTCTAGGGGGACAAGGGGCTTCCGATAGGGGGATGTATGCGGCAAGGAGGGATTTCGGAGGCAGGGCTTCCAGGGATGTCTGCGGTAGGGGGGGTTCCGTCGGCAGACGTAGGGGGGGGGGGAGTTATTCCTGGCGTGTGGGGGGGGGGGGGGGTTCTGGGGACGTCTGCTTCTGTCATTGGCACAGAGGGGAGGGGGGCTTCAGAAAGGCAGAAGAAAACATAACTTGATGGAGAGAAGGTCACCCCGCAACGGGAAAGACGAGACGACATGGAAGGCGCCGCTAATGCATGCATTCTTAAAAAAAAAAAATTGCTCATACATATTTTTGTTTCGGGAAAGATTTAGACGGGGTAGGATTTCTTCTCTGTAATGACCCGACCTCCTGGACCCCCTCCAGGGACCCCGAAGTTCGTGTCGCCACCCACGAATCCGAAGACCTGGAAGGGTTAGAAGAAATAGTCTAGTGAGATATGTACTGAATTCGAATAACTATAACAATTTGTACAATATAGAAAAGTATGTACAACATGTCCCAAGAAAAAGTACAAGTACAAGAAGAAAGGTGCAGTCCTTAAGGGGCATACCCCGAGGACTTGCAAAGCACAACTCTCAGCTCACTCGACTACAAGAGCTCACAACACTCAGCTCTCACTGCTGCTGACAACACATGGCGCCACAGCCGCCTCAGCAACCTGTCCGACGCCGAGCTCCCGCAACGACGAGCCCCTAGCTGAAGGAAGTAGGGGGGTGAGCCTCGCGAACAAGGCCCAGTAGGGATTACCAGTCCCTCACCGGCCAGAGCAGCAGGAACTCCGAAAACAAGAAAACTACACTAGAAAGTTGTAAAGCGAGGAGCACCTACAGCATAGTACTACTAAGCAGCGGAAGAGAACAGTACAACGCCACGACCACCAACCGAGGTCAGGACACACACACAACTCCCGCATAAACCAACGAAGTCGGGCACACATCAGAAGTAGCCCTCGGCACGCTCACCGAGACCACGCAACAACGAGGTGAGAACGACGTCTCACCGCAAGCATGGCCACCTCAGACCTCTACAGGGTCGAGGGCCCACAAGCAGAACCCCCCCAGACCCTAGACATGCCACGAGGTCGGCAGACCACACATGTCGGTGCCACCATGAACTAGCACCCAAGAACGGAACTGTGGAGCCGAGAGAACACCGAAGCGAGAACCACTAGAAGCACGAGTCTGCACAAGGCCGGACCAACAACGCCCATGGAAACTAGGCACAGCCAGGCTATAACAGCCGTGCGAGCTAGGGCAAACGTCGTGAGGAAGCGTCGTCACAACAACAACAACCAAGCCACCGCCGCTAGCAACCAAGAGGGGGACGCGCCGTCCACGCCCTCTGCTCGCTAGCCTAGCTCCTGCCTCTGCCCCCGCAGAAGGGTGAGACAGAGCTACCACAGAAACACAACACACGCAGCACCGCAGCTTGGCCAAGCTGCGGCCTCACGCCAACAACCACTACGTGGCTCCGGAACCAACGCAGAGAGAGGCAGTGAGACAAGGGACTGACTAGCCTACACCAGGTAGAACTCCGACTGGCCTCGGTGTCCCAGACCTAGCCAAGAGAGCTCTACAAACGACTCAGCACCGCATCCCAAACCACCGTTTTCCCCTCAGCTCCAGAGTCCACTCACGTGGGATGACGACTCGAGCACACTCGTCATCCCGATACCTCCCTCGAAGGCGCCCAAGGACGAGGGTCCCAGGAAACGGTAACAACCTCTTAGACCGGAGACAAGCCCTCAAGTGCCTAGCACCGAACGAACAGGCGGGGCAACACACAAAAACCACGTCAGACCGCTGGCTTGTAACACACGACAAGCCCAGCGAGCACGAGGTATGCACAGACCCCCAGGAGGGCCGTCGGCCAACAAAACACGCACGGAAAAGCCGAAGCCTCAGAACACTACCAGTAACACAGAAACTCATCACTCTTCTAATAATCGATTGACCGCCAGTCAATCGATTGACCGCCAGTCAATCGATTATTACACAGATGCGACCCTCCTGGCACCGCTGCCAGGACACGGCCACGAAGGTGTCACCTTCGGTCACTGAACGCAAGGAGGCAACCAGCCACGTTCTCTACCAGAAGGTCCTAAGGGCAAGGCCTGCCCTAGGGTACACGCTGACACACAACTGGGCCCACGAAAACACCCGAGGCAACACAGGTACTGTCACAACCCCCAAGGCCGTCGCGACACCATTGCGACGAGGAAAGGCACCGCGACAGCCCTTGTTGCGATCGGGCAAGGCGTCGCGACAGCAACCCTGTCGCGACCCGGAAACGCATCGCGACAGCAATCTTGTCACGATCAGGAAGCGCGGCTCGATAGCTTATCGCGACCGCCAACCGCGTCGCAATAAGGTCGCGCCCGTGAGAGCCGACGCCTCCTCTGATGTCGTGACGTGCCGAGCCGTCGCGACACCAGTAGAGAGGCAGACTGTAACGCCCCGACGCGGAATATCGGAGTGGGATTACAGTTATTAAATAGTACAGAGCGAGAAATAAATAACAGACCACTGCACAATTGGATAACACCAATTAAACTCCAATTTCATTAATAATCCAACAACCTCCATTACATTCACTAATAACTCATTAACTGACTAATACATCAACGTATCAGAGCCAAAACTAGGGCCCAGAGTACTTTATTCAAAATCAATAATACATAATGACTATCTGATTCACTAACTCATATCTATACTAACTGACTACTACTAGAAAGCCTGGTTGCTGGGAAGGGGTCACTCCTGAGCATCATCCTCAGTCACATCCTCGTGAGTGTGGTCATCGTCATACTCGCCTAAAACACATTAAATAAAAATGCAGGATGAGCGAATAACGCTCAATAGGACTTAATATCTCATGTAAACAAGCAGGCTTTAAGTGTTTAACCTTTTATCATGCAGGATAACTAACAGGAACGAGCAAGTACGAGAACGATCAGGTATAGTCGAGCCAGTAAGTTCATAAGACAAGAATACCTTCATAGGTAACAAGTACAAAAGATTTGGCCATATTTCAAGTTAACAAGTAATTGCACAGCAGTGCACAAGTCACGAAAGCAAGTAACATGCATTTGGTCGATCATTTTATCAACCACAAGTCAAGTATCATGTATAGGAATGTTTGTGAATTATCTTAGATTAAATCTTGATAGTCATGCGTTTGGTGTATGCCATCACCTGATCATTAGACCCCCGCGAGTTATAGCCTTTCAGGTTCTCCTCCCAAGGACCAGATCGGCCCTTATTATGTTGCCTAGCATAGTCATGTTTGTTATCTTAGACAATCACAAGAATGGCCAAGAGAGTACCAAGAATAGATGAGAGTAGTAGATGAACTAGACGAGAGTGTAGAGAGAACGTGAACAGATGAGAGTATCGAGATAGTAGATGAGATAGGGACATTTCCGTAAAAAGATGAGAAACACGCGATAGTAATGGTTGCACGGCACCAGGTCGGGTACCGGCAGTCTGGTAGAAGTCACAACTGCCCACTAGCCGTGCTATAAACATAGGCTAGATGGTCCAGTGTGATTGCAAGATAAGGAGAGAACACTAAGGCCATGGATCGTACTTATCCCTAGGGTGTAACGGGTTTTAGGGTACAACCAGCTCGTTGACTAAGGACGTGCGCCAAAGCCAAGAAGACTTACGGAGGTCTTGACAAGGAGTCCCTGGTCCAGTCGAGAGTATTCCCGGTGGAGAGGTGGTCCAAGTCAAGGGAAAGTGTGTAGAAAACAGGTCCGTCGTGCCTCGAGTGCTCGAAGGCCGAGGGAAAACGGTAACGGTAGATAAAATACGCGAGTAAAAACGGAAACAATTGTATTTAACAAAATAGGGTAATTTAGTCATTTATTTCAATAATTTACCGAATACATTATTGCATAATTTATCAAGGTCAAAATGGCATTTATTAATGTTGTGTGTGCGTAAGTGTAAGGAAATCTTGAGGATATGATAAGTCGTGAAAAATGTCATTTTAAATAATTAAATGTATATCCTTAAAGCCATTTATTAATTTGCCAAGTCAATTTAACAATAACATGATTTAAACATGGCTAATTAGAGGGTATAAAGCATAATCATCGGGGCATATAAGCAAATTTCGGGGCTGGCTATTTTCCTGTTAACGCGACAGAGGTACCTGTCGCGACTCCAAGTCGCGACAAGGCGGATGGACGCGACAAGCGAACCAGAGTCGCAGCGGCTTAGGTCGCCGCGTTATTAACGCGACATGATAGAGGGGCGCGACTCGACTGGTATCGCGGCGGATCGCGCCGTTGCGATAGCAGGAGAGTCCGGCCCATTTTTTTCTTTTTTTCCAGGGCGAGTCATCTGTGATATAGGGACGTTGTAAATTTCATATAAAATAGTACGGTGATTCAAAAAGCATGAAACTAGTTTTAAACGAAAGTAGACATGTATATCTATCAATATGCATGATTAATTTGAAAATAGACAAGGTTTAGACATGCATTGATCATGTAACTTTTCAGTGACCTAAACAGGTATAGTCAAGGTTCAATGAATTATTTAGAGATGTATACATGATGAAAAATTCTGAAACCAGTGGCGTTTGAAAGATAACATGTATTAGTATTTATGATAATTTTATCATAGAATGATGTCAAGTTTGCACGAGGTTAAAAAGGAAACAAGGAGAGTCGAGTGCACAGGTCTGATAGATATTCAAAGATTTTATTCTCCCTCATGGGAGATCGAAATCAAGCAAGACCAGGGGCGTTTGAAAGCTATTACCTGGTAGTATCAATGAGAATTGTATCATAGCATGGGAACAAGTACATGCAAGGTATTAGAGAAAACATGAGATTTGGGTTCATGGTGACAGCAGGACATCACGAATTAAATTCGCTCAAATGGGTGAACGAAATACCACAAAACCATAGGTCTTTTGAAGAGGTACATGAACTCTACCTAGGGTAATTATTTCACGATTTTTCTTGAGATATTGCCTACCTTTTTCGTGAAGCAAGAAAACCCTAGTTTAGATGACGAAAAATCTGAAAACCCTTCTTGTTCTAGCCTCCTCCTCCTTGCTCCTTTGTCTCCAGCCCTTCTCCTCTTTCTCCAGAGCTCTAGCCACGAAAAATGGGTTGCTAAGGATGAGTTTTTTTATGTATATGGCCAACTATAGGAGTCCTAGTCATTATAAGAGACCTCATTTCCATTAAACTCTAAATTTCCTTCTTTATCTCCCACTTTCTCTTATTTATCCACCTAATATGGCTAGGGAGAGAGCTAATTTCGTGGTCAAAGGGTTAGGGTGGTGTAAGGACTCTTATTTAAGATATATATGAGTTATTTAGTATTTACCTTAACCCTTTCCTATTTATTTAATTAATTAGGTACGAATTTCACCTATTTACCTCTCATTCCATGATGGGCTAACCCTATTTGGGCCCATTTCATTGGGTTTGGGTTATTAGAGTAACCCATCAATAATTTAGCTTAATGGATATTGCTTTAATTCCCTTTGTTTCTATTTATTTCCCTTTTATTCTAATTAAATTGGTTCATCTCATTTATTTAAATAAAAAAATTATTTTATTTAGATTTTAAAAATCAAGGGTGCTACACAGACAAACATGATCCTCAATCCCGGGCCGCCCACAAACCATACAAACACACCACAAAGGGAGGGGAGCATGGGGAAAATAGTAAAGCTAACTATAAACCCCGAGGGGCTCCCAATCCACCAGGATGGGGAAGGGCACAAGAAATCCCTACCTTTCACGAAGAACAAACCCCAATGGGGCCATTCATGTCGGTTGGCCACCTCCTCCTCGCTCCACACAAGGTCCACGACGCCACGGCACCACGCACGGCCCTCCTCCTCGCCTGAAACACACAAAGGGGAGAGGGGGAGGCGGAGCACCGCCAGAGGAAGAGGGAGAAGGGAAGAAGAAGAGAGAGAGAGGGGGAAGGGGCGCCGACCAAGGCTTTTAGCCTTCGGCCCCTAAGACGCGACGGACCGTCCCGTCGCGTTAACAACCTTAACGCGATGGGTCAACGGACCGCGACAAGAACGCGCCCCCCAAGGGCACCGCGACAACGCAACAGGCTATACTGACACGCCTGCCACTCTGACAGGCGTCAGACGACCGGACAGCGCAACACGACAAAACACTGTCGCGGCCTGTTGACCGGGCGCGACACCAAGATGCGACGGAGAACCAGGGCGCGACCAAAATGCGACCCACAAGCTCGCCGCGACACGGATGACTGTCGCGTTGGGCACCCCCGACGCGACACCAACACATCACCCAGCCTGGACGCGTCAGTGGCCAGTCATCCCACGACATCGGACGGAAGCCGGGAAACCGGGTCTTACATTCTACCCCGTTAAAACAATTTTGTCCTCGAAATTGGGACAAGCCCAGAAGATCCTGAGGCACGAAACAAAACACAGGGAGCAAACGCAAGACCAATGCGAACAAGCCACTAAGTCTGAACACGACTTCCTCATGGCAACAACCACACCGCTAAACGCGCACGGGCACACGAAGCCAGAAAACCAACAGCTCACACAACGGGCTCCAAACACATGGGGAGCACACAATCGAAAACTTAGCGGCTCACAACATGCTCCAACACTCCGGGAGCACAAAGCCGAGAAACCAACGGTTCACTCTGGCCACACGTGGGGCGCCCGAATGGAACGACAACCCCATAGGTGCCGAGCGATGCCAAAATAGACCTGAACAGCAAAAAACGCCAGCCAAAAACTGCACGACCGCAACCACCAACAGACTCCGTTGTTGGGACCAACTGATCGACAACCTACTCTGTTGCCAGCAAGGCCCGACAGAGGACGCGGTTTCCGACAACAACACGAGAAACACCTGAGAACCAACCACAAGTCTCAGGGGAATGGCTTCACGCTACTAGCAACAGCTAGCATCGGTCATCAGCCCAACCAAGAAACCACGCGAGAGGCAAGAGCCAGAGTGAGGACACACTCGCGGAGGACTCGCAACACACAGAACGACGTCCACTGTCACCACTAGGTCTCACCCAGACCTTCCTCGTGGTCCAACAGGGACAGCAAACGCACGCGGAGAAACCCTCAATACGCAAAAACGGTATCCACTGTCACCACTAGGTCTCACTCAGACCTTCCTCGTGGTTCGACAAGGACACCAAATGCACGCGGAGCCACAAGGACTGGGAGTTACACGCTCCACAACGTGGCACACCCGACGGAAGCACGAGAGATGTCAGAGGTTAAGACGAATGCAGACACCTCCCAACATCGACAAACCACGTGGTCGAGTACTAGAAAGCCAACAAGCCTCACTGTCACTAGGCGAACCGACAGGAGACTTCACCATCGGCTTCCAGACTCACCAACACCACGCACAGCGGAGAACCAACGAGGGATTGGCAGTACACCCGCCACGCACACATGAAGCTCAGCGCGGGTACCAACATGCCAACCACCAAAAAGACGCACAACCACACGGGAACCGAAACAATTGCAGAGGTCGAGGACAGCACGTCGACCTCAGAGGGACCCAATCCAAAGTAGGGTACCACAACCAAACACACTCGCTCCTAGAGCGAGAAGGAAAACCGAGACACAGGCCACGACCAAAGCCTGGCACACCACCGATAGGGCTACCTAGACAAGGCAAAACAGCCACCCCACAGCGGTAACGGTAGGACCACGAGGCATAGGCAAGCACAAAGTGTCCCAAAGGCGGAAAGCTCGACGCCTCCAACACCGAGCGACGTCATGAGACAACACATAAATCTCACGAATAGGCACACAGCACAACACACGGTGCTATCACCAGCACCGGGAGCCACCCAAGGTACAACGCAATGCACCCAGGCTCCAGACGGCACGAAACCAAAACACTCGAGCACGAGCACACGGTGCTACCGCAAGCACCAAAACTAAACGAAGTGCAGCACAGGTGCACCAGCGGCCGAAAAAACACAACGGGCTAACGGGAAGGACTCTCCACAAGAGACATGCCCAAAGGCCACACACAAAAACCACAAGCCTAAGAGGGCACAACAGGCCACGCCGGCCCCTGCCCTTAAGGCACAAAAACACGAGGCATCGAAAAACGCCCAAGGTGCAGCACACACAAAAACACCAACGGCCCGAGACGACACAGGGCCCACCGAAGGGGACTCTCCACCAGAGACCCACAAGAGAAGCACATGGAAAGCCGACACTGCTTCAAGAGCGCGACAACCATGTCCGCTCCAAGAAGCATACAAAACACGGAGCACCGACTCTGCCGCACGGGGAACAAAAGAACGCAGCGACTCCCTAGCGCTCAAGAGCAAGAAGCACCACCTCTATCGCGACCGATAGAGAGGCCCAACACCAGAACGATGACACGAAAAGCCTCCAAGGCACAAGCCGAGGCACAATCGAGCATACACCAGAACAACGCTTGCACGAGCAAGCCAAGCAAGAAATGCACAGCGGAACGATGCTCACGCAGCAACCCACTGGAAAACGGGACTACCTCACACTAAACCAACAGGGACCCAATGCCCCAATTATTCAGGCAGGTAGCAAGAAACGATCACAATGACAAACGGCACGAACAGGTCCACCGACCCGCGGTGCCACAAGGAAACGACAGCATGAGGGGAGCAACCAGCTCAACCCAAAAACAACTCAAGGGAAGATGACTCCACCAGAAGGTCGTAACGATGCGCACCCGGTAACACACTACCACAGTGGAGCATCTCCACCCTGAGTAACCAACAGAAAATAGGGGAAGGAGACACACACAATGAGTCTCTTCCACGCGTGAGAGGGAAAATCACAACGTAAGGCTGACGCTTCCGCAAGAAGCACAGCCCGCCAAACACCCATTACACTTACCAAACCACCATTTGGGAGAGTATGCAGGGTGCGAGAAACGAAGCGAACCATTCAAGCCACGGGGACACTCAGTCCCACCAGTGCAATCGAGAAACTTGGAAATGACTAACGAAACAAGCTGGCCAACGCAGCAGCCAGAAGCACGGCCAATGACACAACACCTTGACTAGCAACGCCCAGGCAGAATGTAACATAGACAGTCCACCCGGAAACAACGACAGCTCATCTCCATAGAGAGAGAGAGCAGCGACAACAAAAACAACATGAAGCAGCTTTGGGGAGAACCTCCACCAAAAGCACCAAGAGCCGTCCTGGGAGGACCTCACCAGAACGCAGTTCAACTGAACGACACACTTCGAACCACAGCGGCAACACAACGGTGGCCCGAAATGAATGCAGAGCACTCCTGGGAAGAACCTCCGCCAGAAGCGACAAAGGGCGATCCTAGGAAGAACCTTCACCAGAATGCACAACCCAAATGACCAAACAACACAGACCATCAGAGAGAACACTGCAGCAAGCAGAACTGCAGAAGCAACGCAAGCCGGTTCTGGGAGAACCTCCACCAAAACCACCAAGGCATCGTTCTGGGAAAACTCGCCAGAATGCACCAGCCAAACCAACAGCACACCTCAGACTCTGAGGTAGCACGGCAACAACAGAAACGAGCATGGAACAGTCCTAAGAGAAACCCTCACTAGGACCACAATAAACGATTCTGGGAAACCTCACCAGAACACAGGGCAACCAAGCGATGCACCTCAGCCTCGAGGGTAGCGCAACAGCAACCAAAAACGAGCACAACACAGTTCTGGGGAAAACCTCACTCCCGCCAGAACCAACAGAGAAAGACTCTGGGAGCACCTCACCAGAGCTCACAACCAGTCAGCACCAGGCTGACAACAACCATACGCAAGTGTCGCAACGCTCAACCAGCGATGCAACACGGCACACAGAACACCTGCTTAGCTCGAGCAACAATGCCGACTGAGCAGAGCACAGCACACAACAGTGCACAGACAGGAGGCCACACACAACCAACACCGCACACACCCCAACAACAGGGGACAGCCAACAAGGCAAGAACACCTTCCACCAGTTCCACAAGCAACAACCCTGCACCGATGAAGGCCACACTACACGCAGGCTCTCTCAGCCTCAACGGCACACACACACCCAAATGCGCCGAAGATGACTAGGAGCACCGCACCCAGACTTGCCTGCAACCATCCTCCACACAAGGAAGATCACTGCCAGCAAGTCCACCGTCAACCGCGCCACCACGGCACGAACACACCGAGCGACCACACTCGCCATGCACGCGACGCAGCAACAACCGCAACCTACTGCAACACGCACACGAAGCTTGCAGGGAAGCCGCACACCTGAAAAATAATCAAAGGCACAAGCCTAACACTAGTCGAACGGTGTCAGCAGCCCACTAGTACCTTTCTTTGGGACAGCTATATATGGTTATTAACTTCATACAAATCTCAGTAGACTCCTCGCTCTGATACCAACTGTAACGACCCGAACTCCCGGACCTCCTCCAGGGACCCCGAAGTTCGCGTCACCACCCACAGATCTGAAGACTCAGAAGGGTTAGAAGAAATAGTTTAGTGAGATATGTACTGAATTCGAATAACTATAACAATATGTACAATATACAAAATTCTGTACAACATGTCCCAAGCAAAAGCACAGATACAAGAAGAGAGGTGCAGTCCTTAAGGGGCATACCCCGAGGACTTGCAAAGCACAACTCTCAGCTCACTCGGCTACAAGAGCTCACAACACTACCGACTCCAAAGTTGGCATTGGCAATGTCGACTTTAGAGTCGGCATTACTCTCACTGCTGCTGACAACACACGGCGCCACAGCTGCCTCCGCAACCCGTCTGACGCCGAGCTCCTGCAGCGACGAGCCTCTAGCTAAAGGAAGTATGGGGGTGAGTCTCGCGAACAAGGCCCATTAGGGATTACCAGTCCCTCACTGACCAGAGCAGCAGGAACTCCGAAAATAGGAAAACTACACTAGAAAGTTGTAAAGAGAGGAACACCTACAGCATGGTAAGCAGCAGAAGAGTACAGTACAATGCCACGACCACCAACCGAGGTCGGGCCACACACACAACTCCCGCAGAAACCAACGAAGTCGGGCACACAGCAGAAGTAGCCCTCGGCATGCTCGCCGAGACCACGCAACAACCAGGTGAGAACGACGTCTCACTGCAAGCACGGCCACCTCAGATATCCACAGGGTCGAGGGCCCACAAGCAGAACCACCCCGGACCCTGGACACGCCACGAGGTCGGCAGACCACACACGCCAGTGCCACCACGAACTGGCACCCAAGAACGAAACTGCGGAGCCGAGAGAACACCGAAGCGAGAACCACTAGAAGCACGGGTCTGCACAAGGCTGGACCAACGACGCCCACGAAAACTAGGCACAGTCAGGCTATAACCATCGTGCAAGCTAGGGCAACGGATAACACCTAGAAATGTCGTGAGGAAGCGTCGTCACAACAACAACAACCAAGCCACCGCCGCTAGCAACCAAGAGGGGGACGCGTTGTCCACACCCTCTACTCGCTAACCTAGCTCCTGCCTTCGCCCCCGCGGAAGGGTGAGATAGAGCCGCCACAGAACACAACACACGCAGCACCGCAGCCTAGCCAAGCTGCGGCCTCACACCTAGCACCACTACGTGGCTCCGAAACCAATGCAGAGAGAGTTAGTGAGACAAGGGACTGACTAGCCTGCACCGAGTAGAACTCCGACCGTCCTCGGTGTCCCAGACATAGCCAAGAGAGCTCTACAAACGACTCAGCGCCGCTGCCCAAACCACCGTTTTCCCCTCAGCTCCAGTGTAACGCCCCGACGCGGAATATCGAAGCGAGATTACAGTTATTAAAAAGTACAGAGCGAGAAATAAATGACAAACCATTACACAAATGGTAATAATACCAAACAACCTCATATCTCATTAATGATCCAACAATCTCCATTACATTCACTAATAACTCATCATCTCCATAAACTGACTAATACATCAACGTATCAGAGCCAGAACTAGGGCCCAGAGTACTTTATTCAAAATCAAACTATTACATAATGACTAACTGACTCACTAACTCATGACTATACTAACTGCTACTACTAGATAGCACTGGTTACTGAATGGTCACTCTTGAGCCTCCTCATCGGTCCCATCCTCGTGAGTGTGGTCATGATCCGACTCACCTGAAACACATTAAATAAATACGCAGGATGAGCGAATAATGCCCAGTAGGACTTAATATCTCATGATCATAAGCATGCTTTAAATAGTTAATGTCTTAAAGGTAGGTTAACTAGAGAGTAAAGTCATGTAGAGCATGTCATGATAACGAGAGAACAATTGCAACTGGCACTGAAATTGTACAACGAGAACGACAATAGAATGGTCATGTAACGATATAACATGTAAATTGCACAACGGTGCACTAGTAACGATCACGCTTTCACTTGTAGAGATAGCACTTTGATTGTCATAGATTAATCTAGATAGTAAACTGGCGTTGGATGCATGCCGTAACACATCCTTGATCATTTTAACTCCCATGGGCACTGACACTTTCGGGCGCTCCTCCCAGGACCTGATCAGGCCCTATTGCGCTGGCATTAGTCATTTATTTATCTTAGACAATCACACGAATGGCCAATAGAGTACCAAGAAGAGATAAGAGAGTACTAGACGAGATAGATGAGATAGTAGAGTGAACGTGAACAGATAAGAGGATATAGAGAATAGATGAGATAGGGACAATTTCATAAAAACAAGTGAAATTCCGATAGTAACGGTTGCACAGCACCAGGTCGGGTGCCGACAGTCTGGTAGAAGTCACAACCGCCCCTTAGCCGTGTTGTGTACACGGGTCAGGTGGTCCGATGTGAACCCAAGATAAGAAGGAATACACTAAGGTTGGGATCATACTGATCCCTAAGAGTGTAACGGGTTTTGGGGTACAACCAGCTCGTTGACTAAGAACGTGCGCCAAAGCCAAGAAGACTTACGGAGGTCTTGACAAGGAGTCCCTAGTTCAGTCAAGAGTATTCCCAGTGGAGAGGTGGTCTATGTCAAGGGAAAGTATGTAGAAAACAGGTCTGTCGTACCTCGAGTGCTCGAAGCCGAGGGAAAACGATAACGGTATTTAAAATGCTCGTATAAAACGAAAATAATTGTATTTATAAAAAATAAGGTAATTTAGTCATTTATTTCGCTAATTTACCGAATACATTATTGCATAATTTATCGGGGTCAAATGACATTTAATAATGCTGTGTGTGTGTGTAAGTGTAAAGAAATATTGAGGATATGACAAGTCGTGTAATGTCATTTTAAATAATTAAATTTATATCATTAATGCCATTTATTAAATTACCAAGTCGAATTAACTATAACATGGGTTAATCATGGCTAATTAAAGGGTATAAAGCTTAAACAACAGGGCATATGTACAATTTTTCAGTTCTGGTCGAAATCTTGAAAATGCGGCAGATCCGTCACCCCACTGTTATCGCGGCGGATCGCGCCGTCGCGATAACAGGTGGGTTGCCCTTTTCTTTTCTTTTTCCTAGGGTGAGTCCTTTATGATACATAGACATTCTAAATTTCATATAAAATAGCACGGTGATCCAAAAAGTACGAAACCAGTTTTAAACGAAAGTAGATTGTATATCTATCAACATGCATGATTAATTTGAAAATAGACAAGGTTTAAATATACATTGATAAGGTTAATTTTCAGTGACCTAAACAGGCACAGTTAGGGTTCAACGAATTAATTAGGGATGTATACATGATGAAAAATTACGAAACAAAAAGCGTTCGAAAGCTAACATGAAGTAGTATTTTAGAGAATTTTCTCATGATATGGGATCAAGTATACACAGAGTTTTAAAGTAAACTTGAAGAGTCGGGTAGAAGCAATAGACAGGGATTCAAAGATTTAATTCTCCCTCATGAGAGATCAAAATCAAGCAAGACCATGGGCATTTGAAAGATAATAAGATGCAGTATACACGAGAATTTTATCATGGCATGAGAGCAAGTATATTTTGGGAATTAGAGAAAATATGAGATTTTGGTTCATGGTAATAGCAGGACTTCACGAATTAAATTCGCCCAAATGGATGAGCGGAATACAACGAAACCATAGGGCTTTTGAAGAGGTACATGAAGTCTACCTTGGGTAATTATTTCACGATTTTATCTTGAGAGATTGCCTACCTTTTGGTGCTGACAAGAAAAGCTAGGGTTTGGTGACGAAGCAAGGAAGAGGAAAACCCTTGCTCCAGCCTTCTCCTCCGAGCTCCCACGTCCAAGACTCCTCCACTTCATCCCCCTGAGTTCCAGCCATGAGCTATGGGGTGCTAGGGTCGAATGGGGTGTGTTTTGATGGCTTGTAGAGTTCTAAATCACCTAAAACTCTTTCCTCCTCATTTAATTTCGAATTTCCATAATTATCACCTATTTTTCTTGCTATTATCCATATAATAAGATAGGGAGGGAACTAATTTCGTGGCCAATGGGGTTAGGATGGATTAGGGACTCTTATTTGAGATAAACATGACTTATTTAGTGTTTATCTTAGCCTTTTACTATTTTCTAATATTGTTACTCCGATTTTAGTTTAATTTCCTCTCACTCCATGTTGGGCTCTTCACTATTAGGCCCATTCAACCTTGTTTGGATCATTTGTGCAACCCATTTACTAATTCAACTTAATGGGTTATGATTAAATGCTTTTAAATTCTAGTTACTCCCTTTTATTCTAATTAAATCGATTTATCTCATTTATTTAAAACAATTATTTTATTTAGATTTTAAAAATCCAGGGTACTACATCCTCCCCCTCTTAAAAAGAATTTGGTCCCCAAATTCATAAGATCGTAAGAGGAAGAATGAGTTACTGAATAATTCTGGATAATTCCAGCGTATTGTTGCTTCAAGCTCCCACCTGGCTTCTTCAACTTCGTGATTCCTCCACAATATCTTTACCACGGGTATGGATCGATTCTGAAGTTGTTGCATCTTCTTGTCTAAGATCTTAACTGGCCGTTCTTCATAGGTCATATCTTTGTTCAGGATAATGTCATCATAGCTGATTACGTGTGACGGATCGTACACGTATTTCCTTAGCATTGACACATGAAAAACATTATGTACGGTAGAGAACTGTGGAGGTAGTGCTAGTCGGTACGCCACCTCGCCAACTCTATCCAATACTTCAAATGGACCTATGAATCTTGGTCTCAATTTACCTTTCATCCCAAATCTTTGGAATCCTTTGGTCGGGGATACTTTTAGCATTACATGATCTTCGGCTTGAAATTTCAAGTCTCTTCTTCTTTTGTCTGCATAGCTCTTTTGCTTGGACTGAGCTACTTTAACTCTGTCTCTGATAATCTGTATATCCCTGCTAGTGCTCTGCACCATGTCTGGTCCCAACCATTGCTGTTCACCTACTTCATTCCAGCATACTGGTGATCTGTAACTTCTGCCGTACAATGCTTCAAACGGTGCCATTTTAATGCTGGCCTGATAACTATTGTTGTAGGCGAATTCGATCAGTGACAGTTGTTCATTCCAATACCCCTCAAAGTCTATAGCACAAGCTCGCAGCATGTCTTCCACTATCTGATTTGTTCTTTCGGTCTGTCCATCCGTCTGTGGGTGGAAAGCAGTGCTGAAATTGAGTTTAGTACCCAATGCTGTCTGAAGTCCCTTCCGGAATCTAGATGTGAATCTGAGGTCACGATCTGAGACAATGGACACGGGGACTCCATGTAATCTCACAATTTTCTTTATATATAAGGCTGCTAATACATCCGCACTCCAAGTACTCTTAATGGCAAGGAAGTGTGCGGACTTGGTTAAACGGTCCACAATAACCCAGATAGCATCAAGTCCACCACGAGTTCGGGGTAAACCCATGATGAAATCCATGCCGATGCTTTCCCACTTCCATTCAGGTATGTCCAAGGGTCTAAGTACACCCGCAGAACGACGGTGTTCTGCTTTTACCTGTTGACAAGTGAGGCAGTGCACGGCATGCTCAGCCACCTCACGTTTCATGTTTGGCCACCAAAATGACCTTTTCATGTCTTGGTACATCTTGGTTGCACCTGGATGTATTGTGTACTTGGTCTTGTGGGCTTCATCCATCAGTTTCCTTTTCAGCTCTTCATTGTCAGACACACATGTCCTGGCTTGGAATAATATTCTTCCATCTTCAGTGATGGAGAAGTCTGGCTTGTCAGCTATGGTCTCCCTTACTCTGATTAGAAACGGATCATTAGCCTGTTGCTCTCTGATCTCGACAAAGATGTCGGGTTGAACTTTAAGATTAGCCACTAACATCTTATCACTTCTCTTTTCAATATTCAGATCTAGACTGGCGAATTGCTCTAACAATTGCATCTCGCCCATGACTAGACAGGATAATGAAGCTACTGGCTTTCTGCTAAGTGCATCAGCTACTGCATTACCTTTACCTGAGTAGTATTGGATATTGAAATCAAAATCCTTCAAGTACTCCAGCCATCTCCGTTTTTGCATGTTGAGCTCCTTCTGAGAAAATAAGTACTTCAAGCTCTTGTGGTCGGAGTAAACAATGAATTGTTCCCCATACAAGTAATGCCTCCAAATCTTGAGTACAAATACCACAGCCACTAGCTCTAAGTCATGGACGGGATAATTGACTTCATGTGGCTTCAACTGTCTTGAAGAATAAGCTATCACTTTCTCATTCTGCATTAATACGCAGCCTAGACCGATTCCAGATGCATCAGTGTAGACTGAGAATCCTGCTCCTTCGATTGGTAATGCGAGGACAGGTGCAGACGTCAACAACTGCTTCAGTGTCTGGAAGCTCTTCTCGCACTCCTTGCTCCAGACATAGGGATTCTCTTCCGCGTAAGACGCGTAAGAGGTACAGCTATCTTGGAGAAATCTTTTATGAACTATAATATCCAGCCAGTCCAAGAAAGCTCCTGATTTCTGTGACATTGGTCGGCCTTTCCCAGTTGAGAACGGCTTCTACCTTGGAAGGGTCGACAGCGATACCGTCCTTGGAAATAACATGACCCAGAAATGACACCTCCTCGAGCCAGAATTCACACTTGCTCAATTTGGCGTAGAGTTGATTGTCCCGCAAGATTTGCAGAGCGATCCTCAGATGCTCCTCGTGCTCTTCTTTGGTCTTGGAATATATGAGAATATCATCAATGAATACCACGATGAACTTGTCGAGGTAGGGCCGGTAGATGCTGTTCATTAATTGCATAAAAGTTGCAGGAGCATTGGTTAGTCCAAAAGGCATGACTACAAATTCGTAATGACCGTACCTGCTCCTGAAAGCTGTCTTGTAGATATCTGCATCTTTAATCCTCATCTGATGATATCCCGATCTAAGGTCAATCTTAGAAAAATATTTTGCTTCTGATATCTGATCAAGTAGTTCATCGACACGCGGCAGAGGGTACTTGTTCTTGATAGTGAGATTCTTCAACTGCCTGTAATAGATGCATAATCCCATGGATCTGTCCTTCTTCTTGACGAACAACACTGGTGCTCCCCAAGGAGAAGTACTTGGCCTAATGAAACCCTTTTCTAGAAGTTCCATCAGTTGCTCTTTCAACTCTTTCAATTCAACAGGGGACATCCTGTAGGGTTGGCGTGAAACCGGTGCAGCTCTAGGTACGAGATCAATTGAGAAATTTACATCTCTCTCAGGTGGAATACCTGGCAGCTCATCGGGAAACACGTCTAGATATTCTTGCACTATATGAATGTCTGATATCTTGGTTGCTTTCTTCTCAACTACAATTGCGGCAAGAAATGCCACACAGCCCTTTCTTATCATGTTTAATGCCTTTATAGTAGAGACGAGGGGACAAGTGTCTCTTGTGTCTACATCCGGTGAAGGTCAATTTAGGGAATTCACTGAAGGAAATCTTCCCTCTTAGACAATCCACGATAGCCCCATACGTGGATAGCCAATCGGCTCCCAGAATAACATCGTAGCCCTCCATGGGCATACAGATCAAGTCAGCTCTTAGATTGAGTTCACCAATCTTAACATTAGCCAATGGATAATATTTATTCAATTGAGCCTTTTCTCCTAAGTGTGTTGTGACAGGTAATTCAAATGTCATAGATACAGGTTTCTCATTTAAGGTATCAGCAAATGCTTGTGATATAAATAAATGTGTTGCGCCAGTATCAAACAAAACAAATGCTGATTGAGAAAAGACTGGTAGTGTACATTCCACAACTCCACCCTCCTCGGTGGTCTCTACCCCTTGCAGGGCTTGGAGTCTGCCTGGCTTCTTTGGTCCCGCAGGACGCTTCTCATTCTCCCTCAGTAATGGGCATTCGGGAATCCGATGCTCTCGGCTCCCACAACGAAGGCATGCACCTGCCTTCCTCCAGCATTCTTCTGTTGTGTGACCAAGCTTGTCATAATGTTTGCATCTGGGCTTGTTGTTCGGAGCAGTAGTGCTGGGGACTTTGGGCTTCCGCTCCTGGCTTGGCCCGTCAGTGATACTTAACGGCCTTTTCTTGCCGTTAGGAGGCTTGCTCGATACTCCGGAAGTTTGCTCCTTCCTGAACATTCTACCCTTGATGCGCTCAGTGAGTTCAGTCGCATCTTCCAGGCATTGTGCTCTCCTGACCATCTCTGGATAGGTCTGAATATCAAATGGCGCAAGTTGCGTGATGTAAGCGGGCCTGAGCCCATTAAGGAATCTCTTTGCCTTCATTCGTTCTGTGCTGACCAGATGATTGGCGTATCGAGCCAATCGGGAGAACTGTGCTTCGTATTCAGCAATTGTGAGGTTCCTCTGCTTCAATGTAGCAAACTCAGAGGCCTTCCTCTCTTTGACTCTCTCAGAGAAGTACTTGGAGTTAAAATTCTCCTTGAACTCCTGCCATGTGAACTGTGCATTTGCTCGGGTAGCCTCAACGGACTCCCACCACGCACGGGCGTCCCTTTCCAGCTGGAATGTTGCTAACAGTAGCTTATCACCATTCGCGCATTGCATAACGTGGAAAATACGCTCAGTCTCCTTGAGCCAATTTTCTGCCTCATCAGGATCTGTGGTTCCACTGAATCGGGGTGGATTCAGATTGCGAAAGTTTCGGTGCAATTCACCGGCTCCTCGGTTGTTGTTGTTATTATTGGCTCCAGCAGCTTGGAGTAAAGCCTGAGTGAGCTGTTGAATTGTGTGCTGCATGTCACAGAGTTGAGCACGCTCCGTTGCCATTGTTTAAGTTCCTTCAAAAGAGAATTAAAATGTAAGTCGTTGAGTTTGCACTAAGTTTGTGCGTGTGTGCGTTTATTTTATCTCATTACCCTTGGGTCTACCCATCTCACATAGGTATGGAACTTAGACTATAAGTAAAGTCAGGTCAAACCTAAATCATCCTATACTTAAGAATAACCTAGCATCTGATACCACAAAACTGTAACGCCCCGACGCGGAATATCGGAGCGGGATTACAGTTATTAAAAGTACAGAGAGAGAAATAAATGACAAACCATTACACAAATGGTAATAATACCAAACAACCTCATATCTCATTAATGATCCAACAATCTCCATTACATTCACTAATAACTCATCATCTCCATAAACTGACTAATACATAAATGTATCAGAGCCAGAACTAGGGCCCATAGTACTTTATTCAAAATCAAACTATTACATAATGACTAACTGACTCACTAACTCATGACTATACTAACTACTACTACTAGATAGCACTGGTTGTTGAATGGTCACTCTTGAGCCTCCTCATCGGTCCCATCCTCGTGAGTGTGGTCATGATCCGACTCACCTGAAACACATTAAATAAATACGCAGGATGAGCGAATAATGCCCAGTAGGACTTAATATCTCATGATCACAACATGCTTTAAATAGTTAATGTCTTAAAGGCAGGTTAACGAGAGAGTAAAGTCATATAGAACATGTCACGATAACGAGAGAATAATTGCAACTGGCACTGAAATTGTACAACGAGAACGACAATAGAATGGCCATGTAACGATATGACATGTAAATTGCACAACGGTGCACTAGTAACGATCACGCTTGCACTTGTAGAGATAGCACTTTGATTGTCATAGATTAATCTAGAGAGTAAACTGGCGTTGGATGCATGCCGTAACACATCCTTGATCATTTTAACTCCCATGGGCACTGGCACTTTTCGGGCGCTCCTCCCAGGACCTGATCGGGCCCTATTGCGTTGGCATTAGTCATTTCTTTATCTTAGACAATCACACGAATGGCCAATAGAGTACCAAGAAGAGATAAGGGAGTACTAGACGAGATAGATGAGAGAGTAGAGTGAACGTGAACAGATAAGAGGATATAGAGAATAGATGAGATAGGGACAATTTCATAAAAACACGTGAAATTTCGATAGTAACGGTTGCACAGCACCAGGTCAGGTGCCGGCAGTCTGGTAGAAGTCACAACCGCCCCTTAGCCGTGCTGTGTACACGGGTCAGGTGGTCCGGTGTGAACCCAAGATAAGAAGGAATACACTAAGGTTTGGATCGTACGATCCCTAAGAGTGTAACGGGTTTTGGGGTACAACCAGCTCGTTGACTAAGGACGTGCGCCAAAATCAAGAAGACTTACGGAGGTCTTGACAAGGAGTCCCTAGTTCAGTCGAGAGTATTCCCGATGGAGAGGTGGTCCATGTCAAGGGAAAGTGTGTAGAAAACAGGTCCGTCGTACCTCGAGTGCTCGAAGCCAAGGGAAAACGATAACGGTATTTAAAATGCTTGTATAAAATGAAAACAATTGTATTTAATAAAAATAGGATAATTTAGTCATTTATTTCGCTAATTTACCGAATACATTATTGCATAATTTATCGGGGTCAAATGACATTTAATAATGTTGTGTGTGTAAGTGTAAAGAAATTTTGAGGATATGACAAGTCGTGTAATGTCATTTTAAATAATTAAATTTATATCATTAATGTCATTTATTAATTACTAAGTCAAATTAACTATAACATGGGTTAATCATGGCTAATTAAAGGGTATAAAACTTAAACAATAGGGCATATGTACAATTTTTCAGTTCTGGTCGAAATCTTGAAAACGCGGTAGACCTACCCGTCACCCCACTGCGGCGGATCGCGTCGTCGCGATAACAGGTGGGTTGCCTTTTTTTCCCTTTTTCTTAAGACGAGTCCTCTGTGATTAGAGGTGTCAATGGATCCTCTGATCCGAAATTTTGACCCGAATCCGGACACTAAAATTGGATTCGGATCATTTATTTTGCTCCGTTGTTTTAATTTCGGAGCGCTCGTTCCTGCCCCGAAATTGACATTTCGGATTTATTTTTCGGGGCGTCGCAAACCCGATCCGGAGAGAGACAACTACCTCTCCCACGGTGGGAGTCCCACCTCTCCCGTCCAGGGCCGTCCCGTTCCACCTAGGGTTTTTTTCTCCTCCTTGGCGGCTGTGTTGCTCTCCCCCCTCATCGGTGAGTACGGCGACAAAACTCCAATCTGACGACGGCTCCAGCGACAACAAAGATCTTGCTTCGGGGCGTCGAGGGGAAGAGCCAAGTGCAGCGGAGAGTGGGAAGGCGCAGTGGCGATGGGGCTTCCCACAGTGCAGCTGCGCGATCGAGGTGAAGAAACAGGTCCTCGTCAGGGCTTCCTGGAGTGGGGAGCAGAGGAAGGGATACCATCCGACGCTCGGTGGCCGACCTCCCTCTGGCGTCGCATCTCCTCCTTGAACTTGGCTATGAACCGTTCGGCCCTTAGGTCCACCCCCTCCAGCTGGGGAATCCGCACAGCGGAAGAAGATAACGCCCTTCCTCTTCCTTCCATTTCGCTGATCAGGTCCCCTGGTGCAGTCTTTCCCAGACCCCCCACCATTGCAACGGGATCGGCTTTGACCACTTTCGAAGATGATCCATGACTCGCAGTCTCGCACCTGCTGCGACCAGACCACCTGCTCCTTCGGGCGCCGCTGCCGCCTTGTCCACCAGCACCTCGCCGACAAAGACCGCGGGTTGGACGACCTGGATGGGCACCGGGGTGGCGAGTTTGGCGAAGAGATCGTCCACATACACGGGAGCGAAGCCGTGCCTGCTGCATCTTTGTCCGGTTGCAGCCGGCCGGGTCGGAGGGCAGGCGTGGGAGATAGTGCTTTTTCAGTCGAAAGCAGCGGCATCGACTGCGCCGGCCGAGCACGGTGGAGATTGCAGCAGTCAGCCCAGTGGCGGTGCACTTGAAGGCCTTGGAGTGTTTGAGGAGAAAGAAATTGGAGAGGAGCAGGTTGGTAAGTCCCTTCCAGGCGATGGCGGCCAGGTCGGGGGAAGACGATGAGGGCGATGGTGGCAGAATTTATGAGGCGCCGGGGAGGATAGGGGGATGTGGCGATCACCAAGCAGCTGCAGCGGTAGAAGCTATGGCGGTTTCTGAAAGAGATGGCCTAGAAATGGGCAGCTTTTTACCATATTTTAAACAAGTAAAGTATGCAATATTTTTAAAGATTTTTTATTATATTATTTTGAATTTTTGGATTCAAATAAGATCTACATCCAGATTGGGATCCAAAATTAGTCTAGATTCGGATTCAAAATGTTGTGTCAAATATATCTGATTTTTTAAAGAATTGTTTATTATATTTTTAATTTTTTTATCACAAATAAGATCCGGATCCAGATCCGGATCCGAAAATTTAATTTCGGATCCTGATCCAAATAGGATCCGAAATGTTGATTGGATCCGAATCCGGGTCGGATCCGAATCTTCTGGTTTCGGATCCGGATTTGGATCACAGTGGATCCGACCCGGATCCGGTGCTTTGACATCCCTATCTGTGATACATAGACGTTCTAAATTCCATATAAAATAACACGGTGATCCAAAAAGCACGAAACAGTTTTAAACGAAAGTAGATATGTATATCTATCAACATGCACGATTAATTTGAAAATAGACAAGGTTTAAATATACATTGATCAGGTTAATTTTCGGTGACCTAAACAGGCGCAGTTAGGGTTCAACGAATTAATTAGGGATGTATACATGATGAAAAATTACGAAACGAGAAGCGTTCGAAAGCTAACATGAAGTAGTATTTTAGAGAATTTTCTCATGATATGGGATCAAGTATACATGGAGTTTTAAAGTAAATTTGAAGAGTCAGGTACAAGAAACAGACAGGGATTCAAAGATTTAATTCTCCCTCATGAGAGATCGAAATCAAACAAGACTAGGGGCGTTTGAAAGATAATAAGATGCAGTATACACGAGAATTTAATCACGGCATGAGAGCAAGTATATTTGAGGAATTATAGAAAATATGAGATTTTGATTCATGGTAACAGCAGGACTTCACGAATTAAATTCGCCTAAATGAATGAGCGGAATACAACGAAACCATAGGGCTTTTGAAGAGGTACATGAAATCTACCTAGGGTAATTATTTCACAATTTTATCTTGAGAGATTGCCTACCTTTTGGTGCTGACAAGAAAAGCTAGGGTTCGGTGACGAAGAAAGGAAGAGGAAAACCCTTGCTCCAGCCTTCTCCTCCGAGCTCCCACGTCCAAGACTCCTCCACTCCGTCCCCCTGAGTTCCAGCCACGAACTATGGGGTGCTAGGGTCAAATGGGGTGTGTTTTGATGGCTTGTAGAGTTCTAAATCACCTAAAACTCTTTCCTCCTCATTTAATTTCGAATTTCCATAATTATCACTTATTTTTCTTGCTATTATCCATCTAATAAGATAGGGAGGGGCCTAATTTCGTGGCCAGTGGGGTTATGATGGGTTAGGGACTCTTATTTGAGATAAACATGACTTATTTAGTGTTTATCTTAGCCTTTTACTATTTTCTAATATTTTTACTCCGATTTTAGTCTAATTTCCTCTCTCTCCGTGTTGAGCTCTTCACTATTAGGCCCATTCAACCTTGTTTGGATCATTTGTGCAACCCATTTACTAATTCAACTTAATGGGTTATGATTAAATGCTTTTAAATTCTAGTTACTCCCTTTTATTCTAATTAAATCGATTTATCTCATTTATTTAAACAAAAACTTTATTTTATTTAGATTTTAAAAATCCAGGGTACTACATCCAGAGTCCGCTCACGTGGGCTGACGACTCGAGCACACTCGTCGCCCCGATACCTCCCTCAAAGGCGTCCGAGGACGGGGGTCCCAAGAAGTGGTAACAACCTCTCAGATCGGGGACAAGCCCTCAAGTGCCTAGCACCAGACGAACAGGCGGGGCAACACACAAAAACCACGTCGGACTGCTGGCTTGTAACACACTACAAGCCTGTAGACACGCCAATTTTACCCAAATTGGACAAAATCTCGAGTTGCATTGTAACGCCTCAATGTGATTGTCTTTAATTACCTTTTTAAGTGATTTCCCCGAATTTCCTATTTTACTTTGAGACTTTTTAGAATTTTCCTGTCTTTTAAGCCTTTTAGGACCTTTTAGATAAGTCCACAAAAGAGTCTAGAAAAACCCAAAAGAATCAGCACACTATTTCAAATCGCGTCCAGCATAGCCGACGCCTTTTGTGGCGTATGAACGCGGCTGCCCGATCCCACGCGGTTTTGTTACCGCCTTTGTAGCACGCTGGGTAACCGACGTTAATGGCGTCCACCAAGCCCGTCGCGATTTAAAAGTCAAACCATCACGTCCGTGTCAGAGCGCGCACGTTCTGACGCATGGCAGGGGACATGTCGCAGCAGGAAAATGCGTCATTCCTGTACGACGCGATTCTTAGCCGCCTGACACACCATACCGCTGTCAGGTGTCAGAACGGTGTCAGAATTACAAATCGCGACCAGCTGGACTGCCGCGATTTTCATACCGCCAGGCGGTGGTTAATCGCGACGCTCTAGATGGACGCATTTTTTGAGCCTGAATGCGGTCATGCCTGTCAAATCAATTTGACTTTATAAATCACGGTGCTTAAAGCCGACGCGATTATTAAATATCTTGGCGCACCGTAATCATCATGTTTTGGCAGATTGATGGGACATTAAGCAGTTGTTAATCGCGACAAGTCAGGCCGACGCATTTAATCCCTTTAAAGGCGGCGGCTGTTCTTGCCGCGATTTTTCCCAGTTTTAAGGCTTCACACAGAAGCCCCTTTCCAGCCCCGACCATTTTTGTTTAGGAAAGGGGGAGGTTTAGAGAGAGAGAGAGCGAGGGTCTTAGAGAGAGAGAGAGTGAGGGTTTTAGAGAGAGAGAGAGAAGGTTTCTTAGAGAGTGAGAGAGAGAGGGAGAGAGCCTTCATCTCCCCAACGGCGGAGCCCTGCACGAGCGACGTCTCCGCTTACGGACCTTCGTCTCCACCGTCTGGAAGATCTCGTGGTGTTGTATACGACGTTCCGGATCGCCGGATGATCCCCCGTTACCATCCACCCACGTGGAGACGTCGTCACCTCAACCATCTAGAAGCGGCCTTCACCTCATCCCTCTCTCTTCTTCTCCCCCCCCCCCCCCCCCCTTTTTAGGGCTCTTTTAGACAGTACACGCACACACGTGCATGCTTTTCTCACCTACTTAGGGGTTTTGCATTTTAGTTCTTAGAAGGTACCGAGCTGAATCTCTTTCACCGGCCGGCCGGTTGAAGGAGGAGGAAGGACCCACCGCACCACACATCCCGCTTCTTTTCTACGGGCAGAAAGGTACACATCACCTCCTTTCCTACCCGTACTCTACTTTAGGTGCTTTTTAGGAAAACTACCTGGCGATCGCGCTTTCGTTTCTTTCATTGCCGTGTGGAGACGATCGTTTTTCCGTCCTCTTCGGGACGAGAAAATAACCGCATCTACAACTTGGCGATCACGGTGGGACGTTTCATATTTTAGCTTGGTACCTTCTTTGGCACTCACGTGCCTTTCTTGTATCCGACCCGTGCGGAGTCCTTTTATTTGATTCTTGCTACCTCCTGTCGACTGTTAGTTAGGTTTATTTGCTACTATCTTGTTGTTAAGTGTTAGCATGCTATTTTTAGCCTAATGATAGTTAAATTATCCTCTCGAGCCCCTTTTTGAAAATATATTTTTGCTGTGCTATCGCGCGTTAAACCCAGACGACGCGATTTCTGTGTACTTGTTGTGCGGCACGTGTACTGGATGCGATTTGAGACAGGGTCCTCAGGGAGTCGCCTCGGCTCTTACAGCTGTCATAAGCTGTCAGACCCGCGATTGACAGAAGGGACATGACTCAAACAGGTGCCCAACTGCTTGCCTTTTATGTTATTGGCGTTTTGTTTCATTGGCCGGGGGACCTCCTTCCCTCATTTACCTAAGATCCACACACACCTCTCGGTGGGAATTATCTCCCTTTTGGGCATTCCGTCCCATCAGGCTAGAGAACTCCTACCGAGACCTCCGTAAATCTCCGTACCCCGTGGATTCCCTCACGGTGGACCGAGTTGGTTGTACCAGATACCGGCGACCTGGATAGAGTGTCTATTGTGGAGAGATTGCTTTAAAAGTGAACCCCGAAGTTATCATTATGCCCACTTGTCAAGTTCGCTTCTTCTCTTGAGTGACACACTGTTAAGCTAAAATCCACGTTAATCATTTCAAACACAATTAAGTGGGCGTAATCGGTGCTAACTGTGTGCTTAAAACTAAGTAATCTTCTCCCTCATTGGTTGAGTAGTTGTCCGGTACTGTTTTTCGAGCCGTCCTGCATGCAACTCCGATCTGGCCGTTCTCTTTCCATGGCTGATTACGAGGACGCAGGCCAAGACGAGGTATATGAGGAAATCTACGGGTCAAGCTCTTATCTTCCGGCCAATCCGTCTGTAGACACCCGATTATGACTAATGGGTTGAACCACATTTCTTGCTATCTTAGTGGGCCCCTAATTGGTCACTCACTCTGAGCCCATCATTTGCCTTGATTTGAGCCCATTAATCCACTAAAAATGCCTTGAAATCCCGAAATCTATCATTTGAAAGAGTCCTTAGAGGATTTGACTCCTATTTTAGCATGTGGTTAAAGAGAATAATCCAAAATAATTCGGATTCCTTGTCGCGACGCATCGTGGCGCCGCGACTCTAGTCGCGACGGGTTAGGCCGCCGCGGCAGCCCATGCATTATCCATGCACGTGGGCAATACTGTCGCGACCCCCCGCACCGTCGCGTCTCTAGTCGCGACCCCGCGATCTGACGCGACAAGGACCGAGATCTCTGGCCTCCATAACCACATCCTATTTATCCTCCCATGCACTTTGACTTGGTCTAAGAGGTTTATCCCGACCGCTTGAGCACTTTTTCGGCCCTAGGGACTCTCCCAAGCTCCCCTAAGGACTCTACATCCGATTTTGATAGAGCTTTATCCCCATTTTTAATTTCCACATCTTTTTGAGGAGATAATACCTAATTTTCTCACTCCAAGCTCTATATAAGCATGACCCCTCCTCATGGACGGGAGGAGCCTCATAATCACCCCGAAGGGCTGCCAAAATTTCCTCTGAACAAGACTTAGCCTCGCAGCCATTCATTCCACTCATTTCCCTTCACATTCCACTCCTCACAACTCACTCATTTCACCATCAATGGAGCAAGGAACGTGAAGAGGGCGACTTCAGCAATCTCCTGGACCTCTTGGCACATCATTGGAGCTGCATCCACGCCAGGAAGTCGCCCTAATGGGGCTCATCATCTCCTCTCTCCCTCTTTTCTATTTCTACATGCATTTTTATGTTCTTTTTAAGTAGAGCACATCTATCATCCACCCATGTTTTCCCACACCCACAGGGGTTCAAAACCACCCCAGGTGCGTTCCCACCATGATCCTCCGTCTCATTTCATCTTTTGGAATAGATATTACACTTTATATGTTCTAATAGGGTCTTTTCTTTGTGTTTTCTTTTGATTGGCAGGCAAGCAAACAAGGTCTACGAGAAGCTCTGGTACTCTGGCCAGCTGGAGGACTAGAAGAAGGTCACTACAACAAATCTCCCGCATTCAGAGAACGCGACGGCCTCGGGTGACGCGACATAGACGCGTCAGTTTCCACTGACGCGATACGAGAGACGCGGCGGCCATGACGACCGCGACACCAGGTCATTCTCCTGTTCTCTTCCCTTTTCCTAGTTTAAGTTAGCCATTGTCTTTCTGCATCATTAGGCAACTTATCTAGGTGGCGATCACTTTCCTATTTTCCATGCTATCATATTTGATATCCATGTCCGTGTCGAGGGAAGCACAATCCCTGTGAATTAGGGGAATTGATGGAAGAAGAGAACCCGTGGTACCATGAGATTGAGCAGTTTTGCAGAGACGGTACCTTCCCAGAAGAAGCTGAAGCAGAAGATAGGCGAGCTATCCGTAGAGCGGCATTAAAGTATACCCTCGTGGGTGAAGTTCTCTACAGACGCGCTCTAAATGGAATGCTCCTCAGATGCGTGACCGATGAAGAGGCTTGGAAGATAGTAGAAGGATCTCACTCCGGCGAATGCGGAGGGCATGTGAATGGTCAGATGTTAGCCAAAAAAAATCCTTAGGTAGGGCTACTACTGGCCAACCTTAGAAGAAGACTGTGCCGCCTACGTCCGTAGGTGTGTCAGATGCCAAATCCATGCCGATAAAATTCATGCTCCGTCTTCCTCTTTGCATCCACTATCTTCTCCTTGGCCTTTCTCCATGTGGGCCTTTGATGTCATTGGACCTCTCGGTGATCCTAATGCTCAGATAAAACAAAAGTCCTTCATCCTCACTGCTATTGAGTATTTCACCAAATGGGCCGAAGCGGAAGCGTTTACAGAAATCAAAGGTTCGACCGTGTGCAGATTCATCATGAAGAACATCATTGCGCGGTTTGGAGTACCTGCAGCATCGTCACCGACAATGGACCTCAGTTCATATCACAAGACCTTCAAGACCTCTGTAAGAAGTTCAATATTTCTTTGCATCATTCGTCTCCTTATTATCCGCAGGGCAACGGCCAGGCGAAGCCACAAACAAAACGCTTTTGAAAATCTTAAAGAAAACTTGTGAGTCTATAAAATTCACTGACTGGCCGGAAAAGCTAATTGAGGCTCTGTGGGCTATCGCACCTCCATCCGCACACCTACGGGGCAAAACCCTTTCTCACTCACATATGGAATGGAAGCGGTATGTCCACATGAAATCTCCATCCCTTCGCTAAGAATTCAGTTGGATAAAGAACTTAATCCCGATGAACTTCGGGAGGCGTTACTTACACAACTAGAACTCTTAGACGAACGGCATCTAGCTGTAGCCGATCACGTGCTTTCGTATCAAAATAGACTCTCAAGATCTTTTCAAAAGAAAGTGATTGAGCGTAAATTTCAAGAAGGAGACATGGTTTTGAAGCGAATTTTCATAAAACCTGGAGGTCCAAGGTCAAAATTGTCTGCAAACTGGGAAGGGCCGTACGTCATCAAAGAAGTGTACCCGGGAAACGTGTATAGGTTAGTTAACGCCGATGGTGATGAACTCTCTCATCCATGGAATGGGCTATATCTTAAAAGATTCTACCCCTGATCGAAAGTCTTTGGATAACAACACCAATTAATAAGTAGCCATTTGCCAAGTGTCTCGCTCCTTCTCATATTGACGAAATAATATTTATGTGCAATCACGTACTCAACATGGTAAACCTAAGGTCGTTGTTCCTCCATATACAGTGTTCTCACTTAGCCTTGCTCAGAGAAAAAGAGGTCAATTCTCTCTCCCTATTCGGACAAGGTCTAGGGCAAGGGGAAGGCTGACATGTAAACACGCAACAGCATAGACCATGTGTTTGAAGTCTCAAGGAGGGACGGACAGTTCTAAGAAAAACATATAGCACAAAAATATATATATATATAAAGTGACGAAATGATAAAATGAAGGGGCATGTTAAAGAGTGGCAGTACAGTTCCCCGCGGGACGCCCTTGAGCCCGGTCGCACGCATGCCCCAGACAAAAGAGAAAATGCTGTGGCCCTAAAGTCCCTGGACAACAAATGAATAGCACATGTAACTTATTCGTTGCAAGTCTTACAAGTCAGCAACCCCGACTCCAAGATCAAGTCTTATCTCATTTACATTCTTCTATCTCTCCTAAAATGACCAAAGAATCCATGCGCTTGGTCTGTGTGAAACATTGTTGTCACATGGACAAGAAAACTCGGCAAACCTAATATGAATATGCGTTGCACATAAATCTTACTCGCCAAAGTGACGTAGAAGTAAGGCTCGGGTTAATTGCTCAACATTAAGAAGTGTCGTTATCAAAAGAATTTTCAAAAATTAAAAAAAAAATCAAAAGATCCCCAAAATCAAAAAAAATCAAAAGATCCCCAAAATCCAAAAAAATCAAAAGATCCCCAAAATCAAAAAAAAATCAAAAGATCCCCAAAATCCAAAAATCAAAAGATCCCCAAAATCAAAAAAAAAAAAATCAAAAGATCCCCAAAATCCAAAAAAAAAAAAATCAAAAGATCCCCAAAATCAAAAAAAATCAAAAGATCCCCAAAATCCAAAAATATATTAATAATTCTTTTTAAGGCATGTACATATTCCTTTTCTTTAGCATGCATTATTTTCATAGTCTTTTCGCCTATTTAATAAGGCTCGGCCCCTTGACAAATACGGAGTTAGCTTTTATCATGTTCTGTGTAAGGGGTCGAACCTAAGAATAGATCTAACTTGTTCTTCTAAGTGTGTGCAGGAACAGGAATTTCAAGAAAAAAGCAGAGTATGACGTCACGCTCAGATCTCTCTCTCTCGCTTGTTTGAATCTCGCCTCTCACTCGTGTCAATCACAAACCATTCATTCACCATAAACATTGGTATAAAGTAAAACTGCATTAAGGTATGAACAAGATGTACATCGATAAAAGGGGAGGTGGCTCACAAGACTCTCACTGACCGCCGCCACTCTCTCCGGATCCCCTCTCCTATCTGGAGGCGGCAACATCTCGCCACCTCCTCTACCCTCTGAGCACTACCCTCGCCCTGCCGGCGCCTCTCCTCCTCCTCGTTCCTCCGCCTGCTGGAGGAACCCGCTAAATACTGCCCGACGGAGGCGCCAGTCGCCCTGCTGACGCTCACGCCGCTCCGGCTCCGGCTGCATGAGCGGCCGATATCTGTCACACATCTGCTGGAGGCTCTGCGCCAGCATCTGCTGTGCTAGCAACTCTGCACGCAGTCGGATGACCTCCTCCTGATCTCCGGGTGGCCTCTGTACCCGCAGCGTCGCCAGCTCCCGGGTCATCTCCGCCACCTGTGCCTCAGCTGCCTCCGCCCGGACGCACAGCTGGTCCCTCTCGCTCTGCAGCGTCATGGCCTGCTCGTGGCCAACTCCAAGTCTCTCTCCTGCACAACAAGCAGTCATTCAGCATCATTTGAAAATAATCAACTCAAAGCCTTTAAATGAACTTACCCGCTCCTCCAAGTGCCTTTGAGCCTCCTCAGCTCTCAGCACTGCCCCCGTCAGTCGAGCCTCCATGAGCGATGGAGACCCTCCTGCGCTCCGAGAGGAGGAAGCACCGCCAGCTCCGGCACCCCTCACTCTCTCTAGCTCCCTCCGCTGCACGCAAAAGGCAGGTCAGTTTCAAAATCTTGCTTAATTTAAGGGGCTGAAAAGTGAACACAGTACTTACCAGCTCTGCCGTCTGCCTCTGGGCTGCCTCCGATCTTGCACCGCTGACTGGAGCAAGGCTCGGAGCGATGCAATCTCACCAGTCACGTCCACCTGCAAGGAATTGCCAAATCATCAGTTTTAATCATTAAATCCCAGTTCTTTGAGCTATGGTTTAGGAAGTCTACCTGGTGTCGGGCGCTCTTGTATACTTCCCTCCGTACTTCAAGGCGTACGCCTGGAGGTAGGCATCATCGGTGGTCGCGTCGACCTGACCCCTTGCCTTTCCGCTCCCAATTTTCTACTTGCTCGCGTGCCCGCTCCCTCCAGTCTGTCGTGTCGTGAAGCCCCCGGAAGCTCCGACCCGGCCGGCGGACCGGTCCCGGACGGGGAACTCCACGACACTCTGCCTGAAGCCCAAGGAGCGCTGGGTCAGGAATAGGTTCAGAGGTAGCACGAGGTTGAGTGCATGCAACCACACCGACCTACCGAAGTAGGGCGGGTCCTGCACCAACCAAGGCTGTCCCTCATCACCCTCCCCCAGGTATGGCTGCCAAACCACCTGCAAAAGAGAAGTAATCAGTCATTTCAAGCAAATAATTTCAAAGAGGGGAATTAAGGGTACTTACATCCAGATAAGGGTAGCTGTCGATTGCCTCCTGGAGGTGCTCCAACTGGTCGGCCAGGGGTCGAGTGTCTCGGCGAGAGTCCCAACGGCGTGCAATGGGCACGAGGCCCGGCCGTGTGAGCTCCCCTCTCCTCAGGGCTGGGAGGTGTAGATAGGCCCAAACCTACAAGATAAAAGGCAAATTAGTTGGCAGTTCAAGCAAAGTTGAAGTTTGAATCTAAGAGAGTTAGGAGAGAAGGTGTACCTGAAGAAAGGGGTAGAAGCCGCTCATAGATGTCTGTCGCTCGGAGGCGCTCAAGCCATCAAACTGGTGCGCTAAGAAGGCTGCCCCCCAAGCATACCCCCCTACCTCACCTAAATCCGCCAGCAAGGGCAGGAAGCGGCAGTGGACTGCGTCGCCCCTCGTGGCAAACAAAAGTCTACCAAGAAAAAGAGGAGGAGGAAACGGCGCAAGTCCAAGTCCGCCTGCGGCCCAGGCTCACTCGCTAACTCCCTCCTACTGACTCTGGCCAACCTCTCCAGATACTCATCCTCAGTCTCCCCTGCGTTCTTCCCTGCCTCAAATAGACCTAGACTCTCCTGCAAGGTTACTCTAGGCACTAGGGAAGACCTACGCTCCACGGGAAGGTCCAGGAGTCGCTCGGATAAGTCCTGATAGCATGGGTAAGTGTAGCCGCTCACTGCCGCCCGTACACTCTGAGGCCTGTGATCCGGCTCACATCCTCTAGGCTGGGGATCATATGCCCCCAAGGGAACGCGAAGGCACTCGCCTCCGTGTCCCACCTGCTACGTAGGGCCTGGGTGAGGGCCGGGTCCACCCTCATCCTCTCAATTCTAAAAATCTGCCCAAACCCCATCTCGTCTACTCTCTCTCGCTGAAAGGGGGGAAGGGCCAGGAAGGCAGCCAGCACCAGTGTCCATGACACTCGAGCCCTCATTTCACCCTGCAAAGATTCATTCAAGTTCAAATTCAGGTTTCATTTGTGTGTTCGGTAAGAGTCGCGACAGCTCCTATAGCCGCGACCTTGTCGCGACGGTGCGGGCCGTCGCGACCTTATCGCGTCGCCTTCATAGGTCGCGATAAGGTAGCGACTGCCCTAGATGTCACGACACTGTCGCGACGCCCCGCCCCGTCGCAACACCATGTCGCGACGGGTCGCGCTGACGCGTTTTCAGATTCAAATCGGCCGGAGCCCTCTTTGTTTGATCCTTGTTTTCATAGGCCTCTCGCCCTACATTCGCCCTCCAGGGGCTCCGTGGATCTTCCTACTACTACCATTCAGGTTTAGGGTCGATGGTACTTACCGATTCATCGCTTTGGCCCGTTTTTTTGTCTCCTCTTCCACGTTCATGGTCGGGGTCCTCTCCTCCTCTTCCTCTCCCATACGGCCTCAGGCACCTCCTCCTCAACCGAGGGCCTCTCCACCCGTCGTCGTGAGTACGTCGCTCCGCGTGGCGCTTCCCCCGCGATGAGCCCTCGCCACTCTCTTTTCCGCCGTCCATCGCAATGTAGGTCGCTTAGATTGTGTTCGGGCTAGCAAGGAGGTCGGGATGCAGAGGAGCTTGAGGAAGGATTCAAGGGTTCGAAGGTTCAAGGTTTTGTGAAACCGGAAAGGAGAAGGAAAGGGGGGCCGTTTGTTTTTGAATCGATCGGTTCGTGACGCGACGCAGTGTGTCATCGCGTTCATGTCGCGTCAAGAAGGGACGTCGCGACATAGTCGCGACACACCGCTAGGCCGCGACATAAGGCGACATCCTGACCGTCGCGTCATCAACAGAGCACTTGCATTGCACAGAAAATCCATTCTTATTCATTCATATTCAAAATCTTTACTCCCTAATCCATTCTAAAAAACAATCAAGCAATGCTTTCAAATACTTTCCTAATTACCATCTGGCTACAAATCAAATCAAATCAAATAAATCAAGCATCTCCTCCCGCAGGTTGGAGCGTCTTCAAAGCTCAATGTACTCTTTAACCGTTTCATCATCTTCCTCCACCTCTGCTAGGATCACGCTCATAGCACATCCCTCCCAATGGACGATGGCGCTGCGCATGTCACGCTCGTCATGCGCGTCGCCCCTCTTCCTCTCTTGGATAGGCGGGAAGTGTGAGAGGATTGGAACCACAGTCCGGGCCGCACCGCACTGGAGGTAACAACGGTCCGGGTTGTAAGAAGTGAGCGCCTCGTTGCCCAGCAATCTCAAGGCAAGCCCGGTGGCTGAGAGAGATGGATCATCTTGCCGTGCATGAACCGGGGGCGTGCGTCGAAGTCCGCCACGGTCAGACTTCGGAGGTACCCGCGCCACGCTTGGATGCCCTTTATTTGTGCCGTCTTGCACCAAGCCCGGGTGCTCATGTGGAGTGGCCCGCCCACGTATGCCAGTGGATGGTTCAGCATCGTCTTGCACTCCACAGCCAAGCCCTCCTCCTCCCGAAATTGGATGTGCATCCCCATCCATAATTCGAGGGCAACCACCGATCCGTTAAAAGGCCCTCCGAGTGCTGCAGAAGACAGACCGGCATATAGATAACTCAAAACCGCCTGGCCGATGGTCAAACCTTCTGAGATGGAATCGATGATGCTCAGGTTGGCGAAGGAGATGCTCCCGTCTTCAGATGGAAAGAGTATGGCCCCGCAGATGCAGATGGCCGCCGCCTTGGCAATAGCGCCGTGCCTCCCGGTTTTCCGCTTGCATTGTGAGACGACCCACTGTGCGATGGGGAGTAAGTGGACGTGCATGCCACTGGTCATAGAGCGTAGGTCGTTCTTCATGGAGGTCAGCTTGGCCAGAATACTCCACGAGTTGATTGCTCCACGGTGTATGATAATTATCTCCTCACCCCGATGGTAGCGCGGGAGACCGAGCATAATCTCCAATTCTTCCAAGAGTACGGTGGCTTCAAAGTCGGAGAAGACAAAAAAATGTGTCTGAGTGTGCCACAGCTCGGTAAGCGCGGTGATGCTATCCCACGTATGGACGATCTTGTTGTACTTCTTGGCGAGTACTAGCACCGTAGACAATCCCCACTCTTTTAGGAGGGAGATTGAGGCAGGCGGCAGCATGTCAAGCATCGGAAGCAGCCATGGTAGCCTAGAGAACCGCCTATGACCAGGGAGAATCTGAATAAAGGAGGAGGAGGAGATGAGAAGGAGAAGAAAGAACAGAGCAAAACATAAGAAGGAAAAAAAAAACAGAATAATGCAGAAAGTGCAGAATCTCAGGGAGAAAAGCCACTTACTTGAAGATCCGGGCGGGAATAGATGTGTCTTGGGATAGCCGAGAGGTGCTGGAGATCGGTGTAAGACTCCCTAGCTGCCTTTGGGCCGGAGTAGGGAGGGATGGCCTCTGCAAACTCTGACAGCTTCCTCTTCATGGCTGCAGAACTGAAGAAGGATGAAGAACTGGAGAGCAGAGGATGCCAGGAGTTTAGCTGCGGGATTAGCAGTCCAAACCCTTTATTTATAAGCCTTAGGGAGTTAGAACCCCACTCTAATCCCGCAACTAGGAGTTAGGATAAGTCTAGGAAAGGTTTAGGAGTCCTAGTGCTAGTCTAGATGTCTTAGGATAAGTCTAAGTCCCGTTTTCTGCGTTTTTAGGACTCTGTCCGAGTCGCGACGCCGCGATCAGACGCGACTATGTCGCGACAGGGCGCTGCGACGCGACAAGGTCGCGGTCGATGAGTGCGTCGCGTTTATACTCAAATGATTATTTTCCTGCTTGTGCTTTGTGTGTGTTTCTTTGACCATGTTCATTAAATTCATCTGTCATCTTGTGATTATTATGCTTATTTTCGCATGGATGATTCAAAAAGTCAGGAAATGTCGTCACAGGTAAGTCAGGTATTGTATCTCTACCCTACTCCCGGCATTACTATATGATATCCTACTTATTATATCTCTTCAAGGACCAGCTGGTTCTCAATGTGCTCTGGGATTTGAGTTCCCCTTTACCAAAAACTATGATAATCTAGGTGCACGTTGTTAACCATTGGATAGGCCGTTGAGCTAGTTAAGATCGGGGACGATGGATTCAGGCCTGCACTGCGGTTGTGGGAAGTCTCTTGACCCTTTCTTATCCAGCTTAACAATATTATCCTTGATATATTTTATATTTTTCACATTCTTTGCATTGTTTTGATGATTTCTTTTACTTTAGCCCAGCATGCATCATGTAGGACTTTGAACTTTTCTGACTCATTCTAGACCATTGATGAGCTCTTGTTAAGTGCCCAATCATCCTTCAAATTCCAAACAAGAAATCCAATTCCACTCCGAATCGGAAGGTTTGCCTCCGAGCAAGTTGTTCCCGTCAGTTTGACAAGAATTTCCCTGTCTGGATTCCTTATCCAATTACTAATCCTTTTCCTTTGATCTTTTTTGATGTTTGGTGCGAACCTCTCCCAGGACAGAGTCATGAGTTACCTGCCTGGCACGCACATGTCCTTCCAAAACGAAACCTGCAGGCCAATCGGCTAGGGTACCTCTCAATCGAGAGGTTGATCGTCCTCTTCTTTCTTCTTCTCGTCCAGACTTGTGCTCTTCTTTGCATTCTACTCGGGCAACCGACTCGGGGCTTTCACAAGGATTCCAATTGCTTGTTAGTTAACATCGGGTGTCTCTTTACCTTGGCTTCCACTTTTCAGTCCGCTCCGCGTCATCTCCGTTCCACCATCACTTCATAACACCTCCACGCCACTTCCGCTTCGCTCCCCTGCAAAGTAGAAGCCAAGGAGGGGCAATCTGTAGACACCCGATTATGACTAATGGGTTGAACCACATTCTTGCTATCTTAGTGGGCCCCTAATTGGTCACTCACCTGAGCCCATCATTTGCCTTGATTTGAGCCCATTAATCCACTAAAAATGCCTTGAAATCCCGAAATCTATCATTTGAAAGAGTCCTTAGAGGATTTGACTCCTATTTTAGCATGTGGTTAAAGAGAATAATCCAAAATAATTCGGATTCCTTGTCGCGACGCATCGTGGCGCCACGACTCTAGTCGCGACGGGTTAGGCCGCCGCGACAGCCCATGCATTATCCATGCACGTGGGCAATACTGTCGCGACCCCCCGCACGTCGCGTCTCTAGTCGCGACCCCGCGATCTGACGCAACAAGGACCGAGATCTCTGGCCTCCATAACCACACCTATTTATCCTCCCATGCACTTTGACTTGGTCCAAGAGGTTTATCCCGACCCCTTGAGCACCTTTTCGGCCCTAGGGACTCTCCCAAGCTCCCCAAGGACTCTACATCCGATTTTGATAGAGCTTTATCCCCATTTTTAATTTTCACATCTTTTTGAGGAGATAATACCTATTTTCTCACTCCAAGCTCTATATAAGCATGCCCCTCCTCATGGACGGGAGGAGCCTCATAATCACCCCGAAGGGCTGCCAAAATTCCTCTGAACAAGACTTAGCCACGCAGCCATTCATTCCACTCATTTCCCTTCACATTCCACTCCTCACAACTCACTCATTTCACCATCAATGGAGCAAGGAACGTGAAGAGGGCGACTTCAGCAATCTCCTGGACCTCTTGGCACATCATTGGAGCTGCATCCACGCCAAGAAGTCGCCCTAATGGGGCTCATCATCTCCTCTCTCCCTCTTTTCTATTTCTACATGCATTTTATCTTTTTAAGTAGAGCACATCTATCATCCACCCATGTTTTCCCACACCCACAGGGGTTCAAAACCACCCCAGGTGCGTTCCCACCATGATCCTCCGTCTCATTTCATCTTTGGAATAGATATTACACTTTATTGTTCTAATAGGTTCTTTTCTTTGTGTTTTCTTTTGATTGGCAGGCAAGCAAACAGGTCTACGAGAAGCTCTGGTACTCTGCCAGCTGGAGGACTAGAAGAAGGTCCTACAACAAATCTCCCGCATTCAGAGAACGCGACGGCCTCGGGTGACGCGACATAGACGCGTCAGTTTCCACTGACGCGATACCGAAGACGCGGCGGCCATGACGACCGCGACACCAGGTCATTCTCCTGTTCTCTTCCCTTTTCCTAGTTTACGTTAGCCATTGTCTTTCTGCATCATTAGGCAACTTACTAGGTGGCGATCACTTTCCTATTTTCCATGCTATCCTATTTTATATCCATGTCCGTGTCGAGGGGAAGACAATTGCTGTGAATTAGGGGAATTGATGGAAGAAGAGAACCCGTGGTACGTGAGATTGAGCAGTTTTGCAAAGACGGTACCTTCCCAGAAGAAGCCGAAGCAGAAGATAGGCGAGCTATCCGTAGAGCGGCCTTAAAGTATACCCTCGTGGGTGAAGTTCTCTACAGACGCGCTCTAAATGGAATGCTCCTCAGATGCGTGACCGATGAAGAGGCTTGGAAGATAGTAGAAGGATCTCACTCCGGCGAATGCGGAGGGCATGTGAATGGTCAGATGTTAGCCAAAAAGATCCTTAGGCAGGGCTACTACTGGCCAACCTTAGAAGAAGACTGTGCCGCCTACGTCCGTAGGTGTGTCAGATGCCAAATCCATGCCGATAAAATTCATGCTCCGTCTTCCTCTTTGCATCCACTATCTTCTCCTTGGCCTTTCTCCATGTGGGCCTTTGATATCATTGGCCTCTCGGTGATCCTAATGCTCAGATAAAACAAAAGTCCTTCATCCTCACTGCTACTGAGTATTTCACCAAATGGGCCGAAGCGGAAGCGTTTACAGAAATCAAAGGTTCGACCGTGTGCAGATTCATCATGAAGAACATCATTGCGCGGTTTGGAGTACCTGGCAGCATCGTCACCGACAATGGACCCCAGTTCATATCACAAGACCTTCAAGACCTCTGTAAGAAGTTCAATATTTCTTTGCATCATTCGTCTCCTTATTATCCGCAGGGCAACGGCCAGGCCGAAGCCACAAACAAAACGCTTTTGAAAATCCTAAAGAAAACTTGTGAGTCTAATAAATTCGCTGATTGGCCGGAAAAGCTGATTGAGGCTCTGTGGGCCTATCGCACCTCCATCCGCACACCTACGGGGCAAACCCCTTTCTCACTCACATATGGAATGGAAGCGGTATGTCCACACGAAATCCTCATCCCTTCGCTAAGAATTCAGTTGGACAAAGAACTTAATCCCGATGAACATCGGGAGGCGTTACTTACACAACTAGAACTCTTAGACGAACGGCGTCTAGCTGCAGCCGATCACGTGCTTTCGTATCAAAATAGACTCTCAAGGTCTTTTCAAAAGAAAGTGATTGAGCGTAAATTTCAAGAAGGAGACATGGTTTTGAAGCGAATTTTCATAAAACCTGGAGGTCCAAGGTCAAAATTGTCTGCAAACTGGGAAGGGCCGTACGTCATCAAAGAAGTGTACCCGGAAACGCGTATAGTTAGTTAACGCCGATGGTGATGAACTCTCTCATCCATGGAATGGGTATATCTTAAAAGATTCTACCCCTGATCGAAAGTCTTTGGATAACAACACCATTAATAAGTAGCCATTTGCCAAGTGTCTCGCTCCTTCTCATATTGACGAAATAATATTTATGTGCAATCACGTACTCAACATGGTAAACCTAAGGTCGTTGTTCCTCCATATACAGTGTTCTCACTTAGCCCTTGCTCAGAGAAACAAGAGGTCAATTCTCTCCCTATTCGGACAAGGTCTAGGGGCAAGGGGAAAGCTAACATGTAAACCGCAACAGTATAAACCATGTGTTTGAAGTCTCAAAAAGGGACGGGCAGTTCTAAGAAAAGCATATAGCACAAAAATATATATATATATAAAGCGACGAAATGACAAAGTGAAGGGGCATGTTAAAGAGTGGCAGTACAGTTCCCCGCGGGACGCCCTTGAGCCCGGTCGCACGCATGCCCCAGACAAAAGAAAAATCTTGTGGCCCTAAAGTCCCTGGACAACAGATGAATAGCACATGTAACTTATTCGTTGCAAGTCTTACAAGTCAGCAACCCCGACTCCAAGATTAAGTCTTATCTCATTTACATTCTTCCTATCCCTCCTAAAATGACCAAGAATCCATGCGCTTGGTCTGTGTTGGAACATTGTTGTCACAGGGACAAGAAAACTTGGCAAACCTAATATGAATATGCGTTGCACATAAATCTTACTCGCCAAAGTGAGTAGAAGTAAGGCTCACGGTAATTGCTCAACATTAAGAAGTTGTTATCAAAAGAATTTTCAAAATCCAAAAAAAATCAAAAGATCCCCAAAATCAAAAAACAAAGATCCCCAAAATCCAAAAAAATCAAAAGATCCCCAAAATCCAAAAAAAAAAAAAAGATCCCCAAAATCCAAAAAATCAAAAGATCCCCAAAACAAAAAAAAAAATCAAAATCCCCAAAATCCAAAAAAAAAAATCAAAAGATCCCCAAAATCCAAAAATATATATATATTTTTTTAAGGCATGTACATATTCCTTTTCTTTAGCATGCATTATTTTCATAGTCTTTTCGCCTATTTAATAAGGCTCGGCCCCTTGACAAATTGCGGAGTTAGCTTTTATCATGTTCTGTGCAAGGGGCGAACCTAAGAACAGATCTAACTTGTTCTTCTAAGTGTGTGCAGGAACAGGAATTTCAAGAAAAAAGCAGAGTATGACGTCGCGCTCAGATCTCTCTCTCTCGCTTGTTTGAATCTCGCCTCTCACTCGTGTCAATCACAAACCATTCATTCACCATAAACATTGGTAAAAGTAAAACTGCACTAAGGTATGAACAAGATGTACATCGATAAAAGGGGAGGTGGCTCACAAGACTCCTCACTGACCGCCACCACTCTCCCCCGATCCCTCTCTCCTATCTGGAGGTGGCAACATCTCGCCACCCCCTCTACCCTCATGAGCACTACCCTCGCCCTGCGGCGCCGCTCTCCTCCTCCTCGTCCCGCCTGCTGGAGGAACCCGCTAAATACTGCCCGACGGAGGCGCCAGTCGCCCTGCTGACGCTCACGCCCCGCTCCGGCTCCGGCTGCGTGAACGGCCGATATCTGTCACAATCTGCTGGAGGCTCCGCGCCAGCGTCTGCTGTGCTAGCAACTCTGCACGCAGTCGATGACCTCCTCCTGATCTCCGGTGGCCTCTGTACCCGCAGCGTCGCCAGCTCCCTGGGTCATCTCCGCCACCTGTGCCTCAGCTGCCTCCGCCCGGACGCGCTGCTGGTCCTCTCTCTCTCGCTCTGCAGCGTCATGGCCTGCTCATGGGCCAACTCCAAGTCTCTCTCCTGCACAACAAGCAGTCATTCAGCATCATTTGGAAATAATCAACTCAAGCCTTTAAATGAACTTACCCGCTCCTCCAGTGCCTTTGAGCCTCCTCAGCTCTCAGCACAGCCCCTGCCAGTCGAGCCTCCATGAGTGATGGAGACCCCCTGCGCTCCGAGGAGGAAGCACCGCCTGCTCCGGCACCCCTCACTCTCTCTAGCTCACTCCGCTGCACGCAAAAGGCAGGTCAGTTTCAAAATCTTGCTTAATTTAAAGGGGCTGAAAAGTGAACACAGTACTTACCAGCTCTGCCGTCTGCCTCTGGGCTGCCTCCCGATCTGCACCGCTGACTGGAGCAAGGCTCGGAGCGATGCAATCTCACCAGTCACGTCCACCTGCAAGGAATTGCCAATCATCAGTTTTAATCATAATCAAATCCCAGTTCTTGAGCTATGGTTTAGGAAGTCTACCTGGTGTCGGGCGCTCTTGTATACCTTTCCTCCGTACTTCAAGGCGTACGCCTGGAGGTAGGCATCATCGGTGGTCGCGTCCGATCTGACCCCCTTGCCTTTTTCCGCTCCCAGTTTTCTACTTGCTCGCGTGCCCGCTCCCTCCAGTCTGTCGTGTCGTGAAGCCCCCGGAAGCTCCGACCCGGCCGGCGGAACCGGTCCCGGACGGGGAACTCCACGACACTCTGCCTGAAGCCCAAGGAGCGCTGGGTCAGGAATAGGTTCAGAGGTAGCACGAGGTTGAGTGCATGCAACCACACCGACCTACCGAAGTAGGGGCGGCCTGCACCAACCAAGGCTGTCCCTCATCACCCTCCCCCAGGTATGGCTGCCAAACCACCTGCAAAAGAGAAGTAATCAGTCATTTCAAGCAATAATTTCAAAGAGGGGAATTAAGGGTACTTACATCCAGATAAGGGTAGCTGTCGATTGCCTCCTGGAGGTGCTCCAACTGGTCGGCCAGGTGGCGAGTGTCTCGGCGAGAGTCCCAACGGCGTGCAATGGGCACGAGGCCCGGCCGTGTGAGCTCCCCTCTCCTCAGGGCTGGGAGGTGTAGATAGGCCCAAACCTGCAAATAAAGGCAAATTAGTTGGCAGTTCAAGCAAAATTGAAGTTTGAATCTAAGAGAGTTAGGAGAGAAGGTGTACCTGAAGAAAGGGGTAGAAGCCGCTCGTAGATGTCTGCCGCTCGGAGGCGCTCAAGCGCATCAAACTGGTGCGCTAAGAAGGCTGCCCCCCAAGCATACCCCCCTACCTCACCTAAATCCGCCAGCAAGGGCAGGAAGCGGCAGTGGACTGCGTCGCCCCTCGTGGCAAACAAAAGTCTACCAAGAAAGAGGACGAGGAAACGGCGCAAGTCCAAGTCCGCCTGCGGCCCAGGCTCACTCTCGCTACTCCCTCCTACTGACTCTAGCCAACCTCTCCAGATACTCATCCTCAGTCTCCCCTGCGTTCTTCCCTGCCTCAAATAGACCTAGACTCTCCTGCAAGGCTACTCTAGGCACTAGGGAAGACCTACGCTCCACGGGAAGGTCTAGGAGTCGCTCGGCTAAGTCATGGTAGCAAGGGTAGGTAGCCCACTCCACTCGCTGCCCGCCCGTACACTCTGAGGCCTGTGATCCGGCTCACATCCTCTAGGCTGGGGATCATATGCCCCCAAGGGAACGCGAAGGCACTCGCCTCCGTGTCCCACCTGCTACGCAGGGCCTGGGTGAGGGCCGGGTCCACCCTCATCCTCTCAATCCTAAAATCTGCCCAAACCCCATCTCATCTACTCTCTCTCTCGCTGAAAGGGGGGAAGGGCCAGGAAGGCAGCCAGCACCAGTGTCCATGACACTCGAGCCCTCATTTCACCCTGCAAAGATTCATTCAAGTTCAAATTCAGGTTTCATTTGTGTGTTCGGTCAGAGTCGCGACAGCTCTATAGCCGCGACCTTGTCGCGACGGCGGGCGGGCCGCCGCGACCTTATCGCGTCGCCTTCATAGGTCGCGATAAGGTCGCGACTGCCCTAGACGTCGCGACACTGTCGCGACGCCCCGCCCCGTCGCGACACCATGTCGCGACGGGTCGTGCTGACGCGTTTTCAGATTCAAACCGGCCGGAGCCCTCTTTGTTTGATCCTTGTTTTCATGGGCCTCTCGCCTACATTCGCCCTCCCTCCAGGGGCTCCGTGGATCTTCTACTACTACCATTCAAGGTTTAGGGTCGATGGTACTTACCGATTTCATCGCTTTGGCCCGTTTTTTCTCTCTCCTCTTCCACGTTCATGGTCGGAGTCATCTCCTCCTCTTCCTCTCCCATGACGCCTCCTCGGGCACCTCCTCCTCGACCGAGGGCCTCTCCACCCGTCGTCGTGAGTATCGTCGCTCCGCGTGGCGCTTCCCCCGCGATGAGCCTCGCCACTCTCTTTTCCGCCGTCCATCGCAATGTAGGTCGCTTAGATTGTGTTTCGGGCTAGCAAGGAGGTCGGGATGCAGGGGAGCTTGGGAAGGATTCAAGGTTCGAAGGTTCAAGGTTTTTGAAAACCGAAAGAAGAAGGAAAGGGGGGCCGTTTGTTTTTGAATCGATCGGTTCGTGACGCGACGCAGCGCGCCGTCGCGTTCATGTCGCGTCAAGAAGGGACGTCGCGACATAGTCGCGACGCACCGCTAGGCCGCGACATAAAGGCGACACTCCTGACCGTCGCGTCATCAACAGAGCACTTGCATTGCACAGAAAATCCATTCTTATTCATTCATATTCAAAATCTTTACACTCCCTAATCCATTCTAAAACAATCAAGCAATGCTTTAAGTACTTTCCTAATTACCATCTGGCCTACAATCAAATCAAATCAAATAAATCAAGCATCTCCTCCCGCAGGTTGGAGCGTCTTCAAAGCTTCAATGTACTCTTTAACCGTTTCATCATCTTCCTCCACCTCTGCTAGGATCACGCTCATAGCACATCCCTCCCAATGGACGATGGCGCTGCGCATGTCACGCTCGTCCTGCGCGTCGCCCCTCTTCCTCTCTTGGATAGGCGGGAAGTGTGAGAGGATTGGAACCACTGTCCGGGCCGCACCGCACTGGAGGTAGCAACGGTCCGGGTTGTAAGAAACAAGCCGCCTCGTTGCCCAGCAACCTCAAGGCAAGCCCGGTGCGCTGAGAGAGATGGATCATCTTGCCGTGCATGAACCGGGGGCGTGCGTCGAAGTCCGCCACGGTCAGACTTCGGAGGTACCCGCGCCACGCTTGGATGCCCTTTATTTGTGCCGTCTTGCACCAAGCCCGGGTGCTCATGTGGAGTGGCCCGCCCACGTATGCCAGCGGATGGTTCAGCATCGTCTTGCACTCCACAGTCAAGCCCTCCTCCGCCCGAAATTGGATGTGCATCCCCATCCATAGTTCGAGGGCAATCACCGATCCGTAAAAAGGCCCTCCGAGTGCTGCAGAAGACAGACCGGCATATAGATAACTCAAAACTGCTTGGCCGATGGTCAAACCTTCTGAGATGGAATCGATGATGCTCAGGTTGGCGAAGGAGATGGTCCCGTCTTCAGATGGAAAGAGTATGACCCCGCAGATGCAGATGGCCGCCGCCTTGGCAATAGCGCCGTGTCTCCCGGTTTTCCGCTTGCATTGTGAGACGACCCACTGTGCGATGGGGAGTAGGTGGACGTGCATGCCACTGGTCATGGAGCATAGGTCGTTCTTCATGGAAGTCAGCTTGGCCAGAATACTCCACGAGTTGATCTGCTCCACGGTGTATGATAATTTTATCTCCTCACCCCGATGGTAGCGCGGGAGACCGAGCATAATCTCCAATTCTTCCAAGAGTACGGTGGCTTCAAAGTCGGAGAAGACAAAAATGTGTTTGAGTGTGCCACAGCTCGGTAAGTGCGGTGATGCTATCCCACGTGTGGACGATCTTGTTGTACTTCTTGGCGAGTACTAGCACCGTAGACAATCCCCACTCTTTTAGGAGGGAGATTGAGGCAGGCGGCAGCATGTCAAGCATCGAAGCAGCCATGGTAGCTTAGAGAACCGCCTATGACCAGGGAGGATCTGAAGAAAGGAGGAGGAGGAGATGAGAAGGAGAAGAAAAACAGAGCAAACAAGAAAAAAAAAAAAGAGTAATGCAGAAAGTGCAGAATCTCAGGGAGAAAGCCACTTACTTGAAGATCCGGGCGGGAATAGATGTGTCTTGGGATAGCTGAGAGGTGCTGGAGATCGGTGTAGGACTCCCTAGCTGCCTTTGGGCCGGAGTAGGGAGGGATGGCCTCTGCAAACTCTGAAAGCTTCCTCTTCATGGCTGCAGACTGAAGAAGGATGAGAACTGGGAAGCAGAGGAGGATGCCAGGAGTTTAGCTGCGGGATTAGCAGTCCAAACCCTTTATTTATAAGCCTTAGGGAGTTAGAAACCCACTCTAATCCCGCAACTAGGAGTTAGGATAAGTCTAGGAAAGGTTTAGGAGTCCTAGTGCTAGTCTAGATGTCTTAGGATAAGTCTAAGTCCGTTTTTCTTTTTTCTGCGTTTTTAGGACTCTGTCCGAGTCGCGACGCCGCGATCAGACGCGACTATGTCGCGACAGGGCGCTGCGACGCGACAAGGTCGCGGTCGATGAGTGCGTCGCGTTTATACTCAAATGATTATTTCTCCTGCTTGTGCTTTGTATGTGTGTTTCTTTGACTATGTTCATTAAATTCATCTGTCATCTTGTGATTATTATGCTTATTTTCTCATGGATGATTCAAAAAGTCAGGAAATGTCGTCACAGGTAAGTCAGGTATTGTATCTCTACCCTTACTCCCGGCATTACTATATGATATCCTACTTATTATATCTCTTCAAGGACCAGCTGTTCTCAATGTGCTCTGGGATTTGAGTTCCCCTTTACCAAAAACTATGATAATCTAGGTGCACGTTGTTAACCATTGGATAGGCCGTTGAGCTAGTTAAGATCGGGGACGATGGATTCAGGCCTGCACTGCGGTTGTGGGAAGTCTCTTGACCCTTTCTTATCCAGCTTAACAATATTATCCTTGATATATTTTATATTTTTCTCACCTTCTTTGCATTTGTTTTGATGATTTCTTTTACTTTAGCCCAGCATGCATCATGTAGGACTTTGAACTTTCCTGACTCATTCTAGACCATTGATGAGCTCTTGTTGAGTGCCCAATCATCCTTCAAATTCCAAACAAGAAATCCAATTCCACTCCGAATCGGAAGGTTTGCCTCCGAGCAAGTTGTTCCCGTCAGTTTGACAAGAATTTCCCTGTCTGGATTCCTTATCCAATTACTCATCCTTTTCCTTTGATCCGTTTTGGTTGCGAACCGCTCCCAGGACAGAGTCATGAGTTACCTGCCTGGCACGCACATGTCCTTCCAAAACGAAACCTGCAGGCCAATCGGCTAGGGTACCTCTCAATCGAGAGGTTGATCGTCCTCTTCTTTCTTTTTCTCGTCCAGACTTGTGCTCTTCTTTGCATTCTACTCTCGAACAACCGACTCGGGGCTTTCACAAGGATTCCAATTGCTTGTTAGTTAACATCGGGTGTCTCTTTACCTTGGCTTCCACTTTTCAGTCCGCTCCGCGTCATCTCCGTTCCACCATCACTTCATGACATCTCCACGCCACTTCCGCTTCGCTCCCCTGCAAAGTAGAAGCCAAGGAGGGGCAATCTGTAGACACCCGATTATGACTAATGGGTCGAACCACATTTCTTGCTATCTTAGTGGGCCCCTAATTGGTCACTCACCTTGAGCCCATCATTTGCCTTGATTTGAGCCCATTAATCCACTAAAAATGCCTTGAAATCCCGAAATCTATCATTGAAAGAGTCCTTAGAGGATTTGACTCCTATTTTAGCATGTGGTTAAGAGAATAATCCAAAATAATTCGGATTCCTTGTCGCGACGCATCGTGGCGCCGCGACTCTAGTCGCGACGGGTTAGGCCGCCGCGACAGCCCATGCATTATCCATGCACGTGGGCAATGCTGTCGCGACCCCCCGCACCGTCGCGTCTCTAGTCGCGACCCCGCGATCTGACGCAACAAGGACCGAGATCTCTGGCCTCCATAACCACATCCTATTTATCCTCCCATGCACTTTGACTTGGTCCAAGAGGTTTATCCCGACCCCTTGAGCACTTTTTCGGCCCTAGGGACTCTCCCAAGCTCCCCTAAGGACTCTACATCCGATTTTGATAGAGCTTTATCCCCATTTTTAATTTTCACATCTTTTTGAGGAGATAATACCCAATTTTCTCACTCCAAGCTCTATATAAGCATGACCCCTCCTCATGGACGGGAGGAGCCTCATAATCACCCCGAAGGGCTGCCAAATTTCCTCTGAACAAGACTTAGCCACGCAGCCATTCATTCCACTCATTTCCCTTCACTTCCACTCCTCACAACTCACTCATTTCACCATCAATGGAGCAAGGAACGTGAAGAGGGCGACTTCAGCAATCTCCTGGACCTCTTGGCACATCATTGGAGCTGCATCCACGCCAGGAAGTCGCCCTAATGGGGCTCATCATCTCCTCTCCCCTCTTTTCTATTTCTACATGCATTTTTATGTTCTTTTTAAATAGAGCACATCTATCATCCACCCACGTTTTCCCACACCCACAGGGGTTTAAAACCACCCCAGGTGCGTTCCCACCATGATCCTCCGTCTCATTTCATCTTTTGAATAGATATTACACTTTATATGTTCTAATAGGGTCTTTTCTTTGTGTTTTCTTTTGATTGGAAGGCAAGCAAACAAGGTCTACGAGAAGCTCTGGTACTCTGGCCGGCTGGAGGACTAGAGAAGGTCACTACAACAAATCTCCCGCATTCAGAGAACGCGACGGCCTGGGTGACGCGACATAGACGCTCGGGTTTCCACTGACGCGATACGAGAGACGCGGCGGCCATGACGACCGCGACACCAGGTCATTCTCCTGTTCTCTTCCTTTTCCTAGTTTAAGTTAGCCATTGTCTTTCTGCATCATTAGGCACTTATCTAGGTGGCGATAACTTTCCTATTTTCCATGCTATCATATTTGATATCCATGTCCGTGTCGAGGGGAAGCACAATCCCTGTGATTACACCGTCCAATCCACATGTGAACGTGGTGGACGCACAACCCCAGATTCCCCAGAGGCAAGACGATCCTTCGCCTCTGTTATCTTTCTCAGCTTATGGGCATCCTACAGAACCTTCAAGCTTCTCAGGTACCGGGTGCCCAGGTGCCCTACAGGGGAAATCTGTTGTCACCCCGATCCCTCTCGGTTACCTGAACCGGGACCCCCGAATTGAGTCCGTCCGCGACCTGGTGGGAAAATTGCCAGCCCCTTCACGTGCCCATTCTGTTATCCATTCCCTTATCGCAGTCCGGAAGACAGATGTCGGGCACCGCTGACATGGCACACCTTGCTTATCAACCACGGGTTTCGACCCAGGTCCCGCATATGTCAGCATTCCTCACCAATACCCTTCCCGGGCAGACGCCATTGTGCTGTCCCTTCCGTTGCTCCCCAACAATCTGTAAATCAGCTTACCCAGGCCCTTCTGGCTAAGGTAAACAATTAGAGCGCGATTTGAAGAGGGCGTCTGCCCCTAAGATTCCTTTGAACTGGCATACCTTCCATGCCAGTCTTTCATTTACCTCCGTCAGAATGCCGGTCTATCGCCGCTATAATGGCACCGGCAGCCCTTTTGTACATATCAAGGAATTCATGTACGAATCTCTTTCTGGCAGGATGACCATCGTGCCCTTGCCTTCTTGTTTCGTCGGTCCCTGGACGGGCCTGCCCTCGATTGGTTCTATTCCTTAGACCCAGCGGATGCAGAGAACTTCGAGGCAGTCCAGAGGAAGTTTCTGAGAAGGTACAGGGACCGAGTGGGCTCTGTGCTATCTATCACTGATCTGGTGGCCGAAAAGATGAAGGTTGATGAAGAGTTCGTCTCCTTTGCTGATAGGTGGAGACTCATGGCCGAGAAACTGAGGGATCTGTTGTCTGAGTCTGAGCAGGTGAAGATGATCACCACCAACGCTGCACCCCAGTTCAGGCATATCTTGGCTATGAATAAGCTGACAACAATGGAGGAGCTATATGCGAGAGCCAGATACATCCAAACACAACTGAAAGACTCTCCCATAGTGGCTCTATTTGAACCCAAGGCCCGGGTTGGTAAGAAGACAGTGGGTACCTCCGCCAGTGGTCCCACCACTGAGGGGGTTATTCACAACGAACAAGTGAGTGCCATGGGCAATCCAGCCCTTCCCACTTAACGTGCACCCAATAACCCCAGGGCTCAACAACCCCAATTCCCAGCCTTTAGGCCAAACACCAGTCTAATTTCAGGGCCCAACAGCCGCCTCCTCAGCAGCCCTACTATGACCAGCAATTCCAGCGGCCGCAATTCCAGCAGTCCCAGTTCCAACAACCACCACAACAGACACAATACCGGCCCGCACCCCATCCCCAACAACAGCAACCCCCTCATCCACACCAGAAACTTAACCAAGTTCCTCCTCCAGGCAATTATGGGCCACCTCCACCCAGATTCCCAACTGCCCTAGAACAACACCCTACCCTTCGCTGCCGGAAACCCTACCCGACATCTTTAATGCCCTCATGGCGGCCGGAGCACTGACATTGCCGAAGGAGAAACTCCAATGGCCTCCTCACCTCGATACCTCCCGGTATTGTGAATTCCACCGGGGCCTGGGCCATACGTTGGATCGATGCTTCCGGTTCAAAGATTATATTCATAACCTAAATGAAGGTGGAGGCATTGACTGGGTTGAAATGAGGAAGTTTGTCACTGAGATGAAGGCAAGAAGGCCTCCTCAGCAGCAGCAACAGTAGCAGCAGCTTCAGCTTCCGCAGCAGCCGCAGCAACAACCGCAGCAGCAGCAACAGCAGCAGCCTGACTTGGGCATCGTACGGAATCCCTTGCCAGAGCACCCGGCATCGAATCGTCAGGTGAATGACTTCACGAACCGGCCGCCGTCTATGGAAGCACCTGCCACACCCGCAACTACCCCTGCCACCCAGGCACCCTTTATTTTACCACCCTTCATCCGTACACCCACCGCAGACAACCCGTTACCCCCTTCTTACGCATTCCCACCAACTACACCCGTCCATTCGCCTACCAAACTCCTGCACCTGTACATTCACCCTCTGTAGATACCCTACCCTGTTTTTCGCATACCCCTACACCACCACCACCTGACTCGTCGCCTGTACAGCACCCACCGCTTTCCCCTTTATAAACCCTAACCATAGGGCCCCCTTCCTACGCATTCCCACCACCTCCACCGTGCATATCATTGCCACCACTACACGCCAGATTGCGGTAGGCACCCAACTGCCGCACCAAATTCTCACCAATCCACCCTCTAACCTCACAGCCATCCACTTCCGCAGATAGGCTGTTGCGTCTACTTCGGGCAGTTCCCTTGAACCCGCCATGGTGCTCCGCAGCGGGCGTATGTTTAATCGGTTTTCCCCCAGCAAGATCAAGTACTGCCGACCCAGGAAGAGAAGGGTACAAGAAGACAGTGCAGGCACCAGTATGATTTGTTGAAGCACCTGGACCGACTCCAGCCAGGATTACATCCTGGAATTGATTAAGAGGTCGCCCACTCACCAGGAAGCACTCATGCAGTACTGCAGAAGGTGATGGTCAACGAGGATCTGCCAGTTAACCAGATTAGTGCAGTCTTGACTTCGACAGGCCCACATCCAGCTATCGTGTTCCGGGAGAGTGAGCTCGCGCCAGTTGATTCACAGCGATACACTTTGTGTCTTACAGTAAACATCAACGTCATTCACGTGGATCGATGTTTGGTGGATTCTGGGGCCTCCGTCAATGTCGTGTCCCATGACAACGCTAACTCTATGTGGAGTGCCGGTCCAATCAATTCGCCCCCCTATTATCACTGTCACAGCCTATGACAATTCTACTAGGTCGCCAAGAGGGGTGTTACTTAACAATCGGGCTGGGCCCACTTCTACGGAGATGGATTTCCACATCCTTGACATGGATCCATGCTACCGTATTATCCTTGGTCAACCTTATGTACAGTCCCTTGGTGCTGTTATGTCAACAGTCCACCAGTGTTTGAAATTCCCATATAAAGGACGCGTAATTAAGGTCGCCAACAAGCCTAGTCTTACAGAAGTTGAGGTCATCATGGCAAGCAACTCAGTTCCAGTGGTTTGGCCTGCTAATCAGCCCCTCACAACGATACAGTACCGACCGAGCACGTCCGGCGCATATCCCGGGTCGGGTCCTTCAGTAGTCAGCCCTTCTGATTCAAGCAGAATAATCACCAAGAAAGGGTTGAATATCATGAAATTAATGGGTTATCGGCCCGGCAAAGGCCTCAGTGCACGACTATAGGGCAGGACAACTGCCGTTAAGGCATGCAGGAGAAAGGTAAAGGTCGGCTTAGGATATCAGCCTGTCAAAACCTAGTTGCGGCCAGATCAACCCCTCGCATGGGCTTTGCACAATCATTTTTACAAGGGGCCACTACAGCCTGGGGATCGCCAGCCATTACCCGTTGAAACACAACCAATCTACTCCCTGACTCGAGATACCTTTTGGGCACCAGATAACTCTGCACAAGCCAAGCGCCCCAAGATCGGCGATTATGAAACTGAATGGAACAAGTGGTTTGACATGGGCGGTCTTACTGCCTGTTTAAACCACATGTTCGGGTCGCCTGAGGCACATTGGTTTTCTGAATTGCAGGCTATAGTGCAAGGGATCAAGGGCACCGACCCCATACCGGCAGAAGTACAGGGCACCGACCCCATACCGGCAGAAGTACAGGGCACCAACCCCATACCGGCAGAAGTTCAGGGTACTGACCCATTCCTGTCAGAACTCTTGGGCACCGACCCCTTTCTGTCGGAACTTTTTGGCACCAACCCTACACCGGCTCCAGTTTCGGGCCCTGAGCCCGCCCCAGTTGTTATCTCGAGCCCTGTGCTTGCTTCGGTTACTCCAGGCATCGCGCCTATTTCTTCGGCTTCGGGCATCGCGCCCGCTTTCCTTTCTTCGGCTTCGGGCATCGCGCTCGCTTTCCCTTTTGCACCAGGCATCATGCCTGTTCCTTTCGCACCGGGCATCACGCCCATTACCGCTTTTATTCCGGGCATTACGCCCGTTCCAGCTTTTTCATTAGGCCTTACGCCTGTCTTTCATTTTGTACCAGGCATTTTGCCCTCTTTTAATTCCGCATTGGGTTCCACACCCACTTTTACACGCCCTGCTTTTAATTTTCGTACTGTTACACATATCTTCCCTTCAGTTCCGGGAATTCCTAGGGGCAACCCTCCTCCTTTCCCATCCATTATACATACCTTTTCCGTTCCATCCACTATGGTCCCGTCCTTTGTACAGACTATGGCAGGATCGTTATTTGCTTCTCCTAGGACCCGAATGCCCGTCCGTCCATCCTCTGTACATATTTTCTCTGAGGAACCACCTGATCCGTTAGAATCCTTAGAAACCGCTCTTTCGGATCAGGTCTCACGCCTGACAATTGCCTTCGAGCCACCTTGAAGGGTCTGATTGTCTAAGCGTCATTCCTTTTCCACCAAACATGCGCCCCCCTCTGGCCTCATGGCCTTTCCGCCCACCCTGACTTTGAATTGTGTTCCTCCTTCCACCATCCTCGAATGCCCTTGTTTCCCCGCTTTGCTGCTTCCACTTCCGCTTTCCCGTTTAAGTGCTTGTTGGTTGCTTCCTTTCCTTCTCCACCACGTGAGAAGAAGGGGGTTTTGGGGTTGTTTTGTGATGGAAGACCCCCACCTCTTTGTTGAGGAAACTTCTTTCCTCGCCTCCGACTGCATTCCAGTCAGTGGTTTGTCATACCCGGGCCTTCAGGCCGGTTTTCAGTGCTCCCTTCCACGAAAGGGACTTTTACTGCTTTCCCTAATCCATCCACCCCGCAAGGGGATGTTGCTGTAAATACCGCTTTGTCTGCTCCCTCCAGGGATCTTTTCTTTACTGTTTTCCCTAATACCCATGGGCGGGATTTTGTTTTTCCTTCTGTAAATACTTCTTTTACTGCTTTCCCTAATACCCATGGGCGGGATTTTGCTTTTCCTTCTGTAAATACTTCTTTTACTGCTTTCCCTAATACCCATGGGCGGGACTCTGCTTTTCCTTCTTCAGCATCGTCGTTTCCTTTAAGTGGCTTAGATTGGGGTGGTAGGCCAGGGGTGGGTCTGGAAAGGAAGCCCAAGGGTAGGAGGATCCCTCATCGTTATCTGGCTAGCCTAGCTCGTAGGTGCAAGGCGTGCTTAGCTATTCCCGAATTTTTAGAGCACCCTATGCAGTTGCCGGATATAGAGTTCGAGCAGTCAGCCTCCTTTGTTGACGATGGGTTCGGCATCTATGAGATCATAGATGGCGACGACCCAATTAATGAAGGCGATGAGGAATTTGAAGATGAGGTTGACGCCTTCGCCAGTGGTTTGAAAAGGTTTGATGAACCATCACCAGCCGTCCAGGAAATCACCAAGGAGATCAACCTCGGGACTGAGGAAGACCCTAAAATTGTCCTCGTCAGTACCAATTTGGCATCGGACGAAGAAGAGGCAATTGTGGGAGTTCTTAGGCAGTACAAGGACATCTTCGCATGGAGCTATGAGGATGGACATCTTCGCATGGAGCTATGAGGATATGCCGGGTTTAGATTCTTCATTGGTAGAGCATTACCTTAACCTTAAGCCAGGCTCCATTGCGGTCAAGCAGCGGTTGAGGCGTTTCCACCCTCTGATAGCTCTAAAAATGAAAGAAGAAGTTGACAGGCTCCACAGAGCCAAATTTTCAAAGTTATACTTTATCCCAATTGGGTGGCAAACATCGTACCAGTAATCAAGAAGGATGGGAAAGTTAGAATTTGCATTGATTTCTGGACCTCAACCGTGCATGTCCTAGGACGATTTTCCTCTACCTCACCTCGATGTGTTGGTAGATAATACGGCTGGGTATGAACTCTCTCCTTTATGGATGGTTTCTCAGGTTACAACCAGATTAAGCTGGCAGAACAGGATCAAGACAAGACTTCGTTTACTACACCATGGGGAACTTATTGTTTTGTGGCCATGCCATTCGGACTCAAAAATGCCGGGCACTTATCAAAGAGCCATGATGGCCATCTTCCATGACATGATCCACATTTTGTTGAGGTGTATGTAGACGACTTGGTAGTTAAATCCAATCAGCAGTTGAGAGCTGTCGGGGTTCTCATTAAGGTTTTGCAAAGGACTCGAGAATATCATTTAAGGATGAACCCCAAGAAATGCGTGTTTGGTGTGTCAGCTGGAAGATTGCTAGGGTTTATTGTGAGCAAAAGAGGCATAGAGATTGATCCAGATAAGGCGAAGGCGATAAAAGAATTACTCCCTCCCAAGAATTTGAAAGAAGTTCGAGGACTAATTGGGAGGTCGCAGTACATTCACCGATTCATCCCTCAGCATTCTCAACGGTGTAGGCCCTTCTATAACCTCACCAAACCGGGAGTTGAATTTTGCTGGGATGAGAAGTGTCGAGCAGCGTTCGATGAGCTTAAAGACTATCTTTCCAATCCGCCTGTCCTGAGGCCTTCTACGCCAGGCAAGCCTCTCATCCTCTATATCTCTGTTTTAGAAGACTCCATAGAGCTGTTCTTGCCCAAGGAAAAGTCACAACGAAGGCCAAGAAAGGCGCCTACTATGTGACGGATCGCCTCGGCCAAGCCCGTTAAACCGATAACGTACTTGATCTGAGTCCGCCTCCCGCGAACGGGCCGAAGCCTCGCAAGGGATACCAAACCACAGTCCGTGTAACATAAAGGAACACACCACATTTTTATATATATTTCACAAGTTTACATAGCCAAATTTCCACAAAAACTAAAAAGAAGTACAAGAGCCTGGGGCATACCCCGAGGTACAACTGAAGAAAGTAAACAACTACAAAACTACACTACTACAAAACTACACTGCTGAGCTACTCTGCTGGAGGTGCTGACCCTGCACCGCTACGACGCGGCCCGGAACTGGACGTCGGACGAGAGACGTCCTCCTCGCTCTCACTGTGGGGGTAGGGGTGAGCCTCTCTAGTCACTGCTCAGTAGGGAACTCCCCCAAAACCGAGCGAAACAAACACCATGAGTACGATAGTAAACAACACCAACAATTAATATAACAGCTAAGCAGGTAAATAAAGCTGTAAAAGTACTCACCGTCTGCCGACTACGAGAAACAACAGTAATAATTAAACGGCAAACCAGTACAGGTGTACAAGCTAAAGTAGAGACAGCCACACGAGCCACGTGAACTGGTTCGCGACACCAGAAACTGACCCGGACAACTAACACAGGTCTACCTCTCAGTCTCGCAGCCACGGACGAAAGGTCCAGCTGCCCGCCACGTAAAAAGTCAAGCAACTATGGAGACCAACTAAACACCACCACCTGCAGACCACACGGTCACAGGCCCATGCCTTGCACCTCCAGAGACCCTGGCCTGGCTCGCTAGAGTGAGGCACTGGAAAAGGACTAGCTGGGGTCCAGTACGTCTACTGGTGTCCGTACCCCCAACTACGAGCGCGCTACAAGTGACTAAAAACAACTCAAGTGTCACTGTCCCACTGTCGTCTTCCCTCAGCCGGACGTACAACTCTAACACAAGAGTGAGGGTGTCCAGGTCAGACGACACAGACCTCGACGGTACAGCACAATACCGAGACAAAGCCCCGAGCTAACAGCCTGGCTCACAAAGAACCTGGGGCACCCAACTGGAGAGGTAACCACGGTAGGCGTCGTACTACTCGCCACGTACACAAACCACGTGCACGTCACACACAAACCACGTGAAACCTCACGTAAACCACAAGTAACTACTGGTCCACTACACGTGAACCTAACTGACTCGCGTACACAACGCGCAGTCACCGAAGTAAACAACTAATAGCATACCTTGTATGCTAAACACGTAAACCAAGTGCACTCAGTGCACCTCATGCGTCATCACACATGCATTATCGATAATTTGTACTTAGTCATTTCTGCTCATATAGAAGTAGGCGGCCACATCGATTGCCGCTTACTGGGAGTCAACGCAGGGTCCTGGCCATTAACCTCCTGGCTGAGGATCTTGGCGACAAGCGATCTTGACGCCAATTTCTTCGGCCATAAATTCCTGCAGAAACCCTAATCCGGCTCTGCGGGCTTTCTAACTGTTTTCTAACTACTGAAAAACATGCAAATGCAATTCCTTTAGCATGCTAGAACCCAATACAACCCACTAAAACATGCTCTGAACATTAAATAACTCAACCACCCTTTATCCCGCATGGTGCAACTCTATTCAAACATGGATTATCATGCTGGTTCAAGTGATTATGATGTGTTTTAATGTTTCTATGAAGCTACCAGGGTTCGCCCCTACCTCAGAACGCGTTAGAATCTCCTGCAATCCCCCGGTTCACGCCGAGCCCTCCGCGAGCTCCCACGCGAATTGCACCACGCCGCGACATTTCCTCGCGTAATTCGGCGACGCCGTGCGTTCTACGATCGTCCAACTACTCCTCGGTACCTGTTGGAAGCTTCAAAGACTCGGGGGCAGCAAGCTGGGGCAAGAGGAATGAGTGAGAGCTGAGAGAACTGCCCTCGGGTGAGCCTATAACCTGCACCATTCTCAGGTTGGCGTCAACCCCCATGCCGCCAACAGCAACCGCCACCCTCTGCGTCCACATCTACTGTCGCCAAGTTCATGCAGTAAAACTCCACTAAGCTGGACGCCAACAGGTCAACGGCCACACCTGGCCGCCAATTCCAACAGGACAGCAGCAGTCCTGTTTCATTTCAGGACCAACCCTGCGCTGCACCTGGACAAACTACACATCCATACCATGCATTTCACACAACCGACTCACACTGGCCTCACAACGGCCGCCACAACCACAACACACACGATCCGCATGGATCCGAAAAGCACGCGACGTTACATACTACCTGTCCAAGCTTCTTAATCCTTGTGAGCAGAGATATAATTCCATGGAGAAAACCTGTGCCGCGCTTGTATGGGTAGTGCAGAAATTGAAGCACTATTTTCTCGCCCATACAGTGCACCTAATTGCCCGGATGAATCCAATCAAGTTCTTGCTTCAGAAACCTGTCCTAACTGACAGATTAGCACGTTGGCAAAGTTTCCTTTCCCAATTTGAGATCACCTACATCCAACAAAAGGCAATCAAAGGCTATGCCATAGCCGAGCATCTCTCTCATCACCCATTGCCTCGAACTGATCCAGTCTGTTCAGACCTCCCGGATGAAGAATTGATATTCATCGATCATAACGATCGTATGCACACATTGTATTTCGACGGGGCCCTAAATTCTTACGAAGCATGTATCGGGATAGCCCTGTTGTCTCCAGAGGATGTCGCCATATCGCGAGTTCATAAGCTGAACTTCCCTGCTACCAACAATATCGCCGAATATGAGGCTTTCTTAGCTGGTCTGGAACTCGCGCGCTATTATGATGTGACACACCTCCGGATTGTAGGTGATAGCCAATTAATCCTCCGCCAAGTGCTCACAAATACCGCACTACTGATCCCAAGCTCAAGCGTACCAAGAAACGCTTCGGCCTACGCCAAGCTGTTCACCAAGCTTGTCTTTGTTCATGTCCCTCGTCACCAGAACCTCCTTGCTGACGCCCTTGCCACCGGGGCGCAACCATGCACATGGTCTATCCCGGAATTTTCGGCATTCAAATCGAACGCCGGCAAATTCCCTTCTACTTGGATCCGATGTTCCTCTGGGTTAAGGATAAGGACTGGTAAATGCGAGAGAGGAGGAGCAAAGAAGAAATCATGCTAGTAGAGCTGGAAGAAGAATTGGAAGATGAAGAAAAACCGTGGTATTATGAGATAGCTGAATATTGCAAAGATCAATCCTACCCCATGGAAGCTACTTCCGAAGAAAGGAAGGCCATCAGAAGGCTGTCTCAGAAGTACACGGTGGTTGGTAATATGCTCTACCGAAGAAGCTTCTCCGGCATTTTGCTCCGCTGTTTAGATGAAGTTGAGGCTCCGAAGGTTGTTAAGGAGGCCCATTCGGGGTTTGTGGAGGTCATGTAAGTGGCCAAATGCTTGCTAAGAAGATCCTTAGGCAAGGCTTTACTGGCCTACTCTAGAGGAGGATTGTTCTTTCTTCGTCCGCCGATGTGTCAAATGCCAATTGCACGCGACAAAATTCATGCTCCATCCTCTTCACTCCACCCTGTATCTTCACCTGGCCTTTCGCTATGTGGGCTTTCGATATCATCGGACCCCTTGGTGATCCTAATTCCCAGAACAAAACAAAATCTTTTATTCTTACAGCAACGGATACTTCACCAAGTGGGCGGAAGCCGAAGCATGCGCGAAAATCAAGGCAACAACGTCTGCCGCTTCATCATGAGGAACATCATCACCAGGTTTGGTATACCAGAGGCGATGATCATGACAACGGTCCGCAGTTCATCTCTCAAGAACTCTGTGACCTCTGCAACAGTATAAAATTGCATGCATCATTCTTCACCTTATTATCCGCAAGGCAATGGCCAGGCAGAGGCCACAAATAAAACTCTCATCAAAATTTTCAAGAAGACATGTGAGGTTAGTAAGTTCTCGGATTGGCCAGAGAAACTCGTAGAAGCTTTATGGGCTTACCGCACTTCAGTCCGTACTCCTACAGGGCAGACACGTTGCTCTTACTTACAAATGGAGGCAGTAGTACCATATGAGATTCTAATCCTTCGCTAAGAGTTCAACTTGACAAGATTTACCAATCGATCAACGACGTGAGTCGCTCCTTGAACAATTGGAACTCTAGATGAAAAGCATTTAGTGGCCGCGAGCATACGAGAGCATACCAAAACAAACTCACACGTTTTACCAGAAGAGAGTTATTGAGAGAAGATTCAAAGTCGGTGACATGGTTGTTAAAAAAATCTTTGTAAAACCTGGTGGTCCCAGATCCAAGCTCCAACCAAATTGGGAAGGGCCATATGTTATAAGCCAAGCTTATTCAGGCAATGCCTATAAGCTAATTAATGCAGAGGGGGAGGAACTCTCCCACTCTTGGAATGGTCTTCATCTCAAAAAATATACTACCCTAATCTACTATCTGAAAAGGAAAATTTTTGCATGGTATACAAGACCCAAATTTGAAGGGTGTTATGTCAATTTCCGTCTCCTGTTCTTAATATGTCAGTCAAGGAAGACGACACTCACGCACTTACACGCCTTCCTGAGAAAGCCAGAGGCGCCGAATCTAAAGAAGGTCGATGTCATGTTTATGATTTTAAAGCAATATCTGTTTCTATCTCCTATTCGGTTTGTCAGAAAGAAATGAGACCAGTGGGATTGACCTCATAAGGTTGTTTAAAGCTTAGAAAAGGATCAATCAAGGCAAAAGGGGAAAAAGAAGGATCAATGAAAATCCAAACCCTCACAAAAAAGCCAAAAAGGCCAAATCAAATACAAAGCATGTCAAGAGTGGCAAAGTCCCTGCGGAGATCCAAATGGACCCAGTCGTATGCATGCTAAAACCCCCAAAAGGCCAAGTTAAACTCAACCTTTTTCTAAGTATAAAAAGCAACCAATTGAGTACACCCCGGCTACCCCAATTTACTGGCAGGCTTCCTAAGAATTTTTCTCTCTTTCTCAGGATATTGTCTTAAATACCTAGACAAGGCAAAGGTCGACTAAAGAGGGCATCGCCGAAAGCCGCCTCAGGTCAAGGCACCTTTATGCACGTCTAATCCATGCCTAGACGCATTTAAGAGCAGTCAACGGTTTTTGAGATTGACATCCGAATAATTGAAAGACCAGTATACCATGCTCTCCAAAATCCAAAAAAATCAGCATATTTTCAAAATCCAAAAAAAATCAAATATCATTTCAAAATCCAAAACAAAATCTAAATTATCTTGTACATTCTCACCACATAGTGTCTTGTGAATTAATGTATCCTCGCATCTCTTTTTTTAGCATATGTGTTGATTGTATATTTCTTCCGCCTTATTTTTGATAAAGGTCAGCCCTTGACAAATCTACGATGCCAGGCAAGTACTTACAAGCAAGGGGATGAGTCAGAACAGATATTTAACTTGTTTGTTCTATCTATTTCAGGTGTACAAATTCAAAAGACCCAAAAAGAATATATATACATATATATATGCGGCTAAAAGGGAGCCGAACCCGTGTACAAATCATAAAGTGCCACACCGGGCACGACATCATAAAGGTAAAAGAAAAGTACAAAGTCAAGGTAAGGCGGTCTGACTCTCGTCGCCCCCCTCTATAGGTCCTCTGCGGCGACTGCTCTCAACCTTACCCTGGTCTACAACAGTGGGCAAGGTAGGAGGCCCCATGGGCGCTCGTGAGCCAATCGACCTCTGGGCAGCTGCTCCATCCTGAACGTTCCTCTCGTGTTGAGAGGAAGCCGCCAGGATGCTCTACGAGTAGGCGCTGGCCCGCCCCTGCTCCCTGGCACGCTCCCGTTCACGCCGGTACCGGTCCTCGGACGCCTGGAGGAGACGCTCTGCAACTCGCTGACTGGTACGAGCCTCTATGGCCTGCTGCGTAAGCCACTCCCGGTCCAGCTCCCACCGACTGCGCTCTTGCTCCCAGCGGGTCTGCTGACGCTCCCAGTCACGTCGCTCCAACCTCAGCGTCGCCTGCAACTCTACAACGTCTCACGGAAGCTGTGACTCCTGCTGGGTCATCTAGGACCGAAGCTCCGTCAGCTGACGCGACTGCTCGGTCAGCTCAGCCACCGTACCGGTCTCGCGAGCAAGGGCACCCTCTAGCTCCTCAGTCTGCACAGCGGAAACAAGCGCGAGTAAGTACACAAAGAAATGATTCACTGAATACTACTAACTTACAGTGCTTACCCGTAACAGGAGATCGCGCTCCGCCCGCTCAGCACGTTCCACTACCGCGGCTAGCTGCTCCTGGAGGGAGGTCACCTCTGCTGCTGGGCCCCTGCTCGAGCAGGCACCGCCTGCATCGGCCCGCTCGGCCGTCACCTGAGCTGTGTGCTGCAAAAAGGAAAAAAAAAAGGGGGGGATAGTCAGTGCAATGGTAAGAAAGAAGTACAAAGGTACGCATTTATTCAAAACTTACCAGAGTCTCGGGAGCCGCGCGTGCCTCTGCAAGCTGCACCTCTGTGCCCTCCAGCTGACCCTGGAGCAGGCCGATAAGGGTGTCCCGCCCGTCCTGCACACATGTACCATTGTAAGATATTTCCTTTGATTGTGTAAATTAAATTGAATTCAAGTTCGTATATACTAACCCTCTCAGGTCTCATGAAATCGCGGGCCCTGTACTCCTCCTGGAACTGCCGGAGGTAGGCGGTGCTGTCGGTGGCGTCGCTCTCCACCACCTGCCCTCCCCTATGCCAATCACTGAACTGCTCAAGGAAGTAATCCGCAATCGACAGTCGTTCGCCTTCCCGCGCGTCTTCCTACCGATCCCTCTCGGCTCTGCCTCGTCGATCCACCGCTGGTGCAGCCCCAGTGTGCGTACTGCAAGTCTAAGGCGGAGGGGCTCGATCTCGTTTAAACAGTGGACCCAAATGTCCCGCCTAAACAAGCCTCGACCGCTCACAACCCACGGCTGGTCAGCCTCACCATGATCCGCATAGGGCTCCCACACAACCTGCACAAAAGCATTCATTAATCATTTATAATCCTTAAGGATGCTTAAATTTAAAGGAAGAACGTATAAGAGTACGCACCAGGAGTGCGGGGTAGTCACGGACGTGCCGACGGAGCACGTCCAGCTGGAACGCATAGGTCGTTGTGCTGACCAGGGGCAGCCACCTGCGGGCCAATGGTACTGCTGTAGGGTCCACCTCTGTGGCCCTACCCAAGGGGATGTAATAATAACTCCACACCTGCAAAACAATCAATCGTGTCAATTTGAAATTGTAGAACTTTTAAGTTAAACCAATTAGGAGTTACATCTTAGAAATGTACCTGAAGAAAGGGCGCGAATCTGCCCACTGTCGTCTCTCCCCCCGTGCCGGTGGAGAGGTCCGCAAAGGTGTGCGCCAGGAGGGCCGCACCCCAAGCATACCTCCCGACCCGTGCCAGGTCCCCTAGTATATCTAAAAATAGGCAATGGATGCCATCGCCCTTAGTGGTGAACAACATCTTGCCGAAAAAGAATACTAGGAACTGGCGTAGGTCCCTGTTCGCTTGCACGGTCTCCTCCACGTCCTGGCCGTAAGCTGCTCGCGCCAGTCCTGCTGCTCGCTCCACAAAGGCGGGTAGAAGCTCATCTGCCCGCTGCCTCACGCCTGCAAGGCCCAGTGACTCCAGCAGTGCGACCCGTCCGACCATCCTCCGGTCGCGGTCTCCCTCTCCAAAGGGCTCTAAACCCAGCAGCCGCTGCGTCAGGTCGGTGTAGTCTGCATAGGTGACTCCTGTCACCGCCTCGCCGTCGACTCTGAGCCCAGTGATGCGGGCCACGTCCTCAAGGCTAGGGACCATGTGGCCCCAAGGAAAAAGGAAAGTACGGCTCACCGGATCCCACCTATCCCGGATAACCTGGATGAGTGGGGGGTCCACAAAGAATGGCTCGATCTCCAGGATCGGGCCAAACCCCATCACCCGACTCTCTCTCTCTGAAAGTCCGGTAGGCCCCGGTAAGCCGCAACAACTAAGGGCCACATGGTCCGTGGCCTCATCACACCCTGCAAATGATGTTAAAATTATGATAAGATTTTCGTATTTTAATCATGTTAAATTATGCAAATTGTTCAAATTTTTTATTGTATATAAAATATCCTGAACATGTTAATATTTAGTCGTCAATAAGATTTGTGTGTGTAAATCCTGAACTTGTTCATATTTCGAATTGTCCAAATGTCCCATGTTTTAATTATGCCATGTGCCATGTACATATGTCATAAGTCGTATACGAATAACTCAACATGTAAATTAAATCATGTCACATATTTAAAGCGTGTAAATTTAATTAATGTCGTGAGATTTATGTAAGTATCCTGAAAACACATAAAAATCAACATCTATAAAAGTTTCACACATAGGAGTCCAATGTATATCTTGTTCAAATATGTACATGATCAAAACATGCTGGTTTATGTGAAAATTCAGTTCTGTTTAGAAACGCGTCCAGTACAGGGACCGCATTTCAAGAATGGAATCGCGTCCACTCCAATAGACGCACTTCATCTTTGAATCGCGGCGTCCTGCGTCGACGCGATTCGGAGCCGAGGAACGCGACGGCTGGATTGGCCGCGTTTATCGCCCCCATCTCCCCCGAGCCCGAGCTCGCCCCCCTTGCCCCCGGCATGCATGGAGAGGGGGATGAACACTTACCGTCTCCGCCCTCGCTGGGAGGTCGCGCCCTTGCCGGCCCCGTCGCCGCGCCGCCCAATCCTCCGCCGGGTCTGCTGCTCCCGCCGGCGCCGCCGCCTCCTCCGCCGCTTCCCCCGCCGCGGTACCTCCACCGTCATCTTCGCCCGCCGCCGCTGCCACCACCGCCGGCACGAGCACGAGCTCGGTGCCGGCACCCCCCGTCGAGCCACCGCTCTCCGTCGCCTTGTCGTCCACCGGAGACACCGCAAAGGGGCCCTCCCGCCGTCGTTTTGCCTGGCGCTTCTCGCCGGTCATTTTGGGGGAAGAGATTGAGGGAGTAGGGGAAGAGATTGAGGGAGTAGGAGAGGAGACTGAGGGAGCGAGAGCAAGAGGGAACGAGAAAAAGAGGAAGAAGCGCCGGAGAAAGAGGAAGAAGCGCCGGGGAAAGAGGCGCACGACGGTCTTCAAACTGTCGGAAATCGCGTCCAGAACGGGCGCCGCAATTTGCGAACCGTAAAGGCGTCCCTACTTCCTGCCGCGTTTTAGAAGCATCCTAAAACCGCGCCCAGTCTTGCAGACGCGGATTTGGAACCGCCATAAAAAAGGGCGTCCGCCCTGTACGCCGCGGTTCATAAGTCATCATTACCCCTAACCGAATTGTCAGGGGCGCGAAATTTGAAATTTTGATACGCGGCGGTCCTTGTCGTCACGATTCAGAAGTGATGATGACGGCTGTACGGGCTCTACACGTGCAGATTTGAAGGATTCCTTATTTGCGTCTACGACCAACGTCGCATTTTACAGTAATACGCGGCAGGTCTTCCGGATGCGTTTCACATATGATAAACGCGACGACTGTCCTGGATGCGATTTCTGCCGATGTTCCAGCAAAACGATTTTGCAGGTAAGCTCTTGAGTTCCTATGCTACGATTTCATGTCATCCAAGGAACCTTTTAACACCATGCACTTTGACAGCCGTTTTACCAACTCAAACACAACTTGATTTTTATTCATTTACACCTTGTCCCAATATTTACAAACTCCTTGAGACCACATTCTCTCAAGATCGGAGTTTTCTTAAACCCCTCGCATAATTCGCCTTCTCATTCTCATTTTCCCCCTCACTTGGAGCCGGCCTCCTGAAGATGCATACTTTCCATAGGGCCTTGATTGTGTTTGCCTCCTCGCCATCGTTGTTGGTGCCAAGTTCCCGACGCTTGATAGGCGGTACATGTGACGGCCCCTCAAAGACGCGTCGAGCAAACCCGAGCTGGGGGAGGCATCGGTGTGGATTATACAATACAAATTCGGATGCCCCGATCAAGCGAAGATCCACACCGGGGGCCAGCCTGCTCCTTAATTCCCGACCCGGGAATGGCATCGGAACCACATTAAACGCTTCCTCGGACACATCTCGGAGATACTCACGCCAATCCATCCGAGTCTTCAGCTATAGCGCGCGATTTGCTACTCGCCCTTCCAGGCCAATAATGTTGTCTAATTGTTTCAGCGGACTTTTGGAAAAGATCCGAGACGAGGAGGAAACCTCGTCACTCGAATAGAATTTCAAATGTAGGACAGCCCAACATGTAAATAGAAGCATAGATCCGTACAGGGGCCTACCTAGGCTTGACGTTGTGAGTCCGCTGTAAAGGAAGGCGAGGACGGCCTGTCCTAATCTTTCACCCTCTCAGGATGGCGCATACGGCACCTAACTGATCCGGCTCTAACACGATGTCGGTTGATGGAAAAGGATTGCTCTCGCCATGCAGGGGCGAAGCCCTTCACGCTGCTCCAAATCTTCATCATCTCAGCTTCTCCAGCTCCCGCTTAGTCCAAACCGCCAGCTTTGGAGGTGGATGCCTTGTCAGTCCGTATCTCATAGGCCTCTCTTGCATCCATGAAGCTTCGAGAACAGATTTGCTGGTGTGGCTCCTCGGCGTGATCATCATTTTATCTTCTTCACCTCGTCATACGCCGAAGGCCTAGAAACAAATCGACCTCTTCCAAAAGAATAGTTGCTTCGAAGTTTTGAAGAGGAAAGTTTGGGTTTGGGGATGCCATACCTCAACTAATGCTCCCATGGCGGCCCAATCCAGATGTACCTCGTGATACTTCTTCGCATGAACCGCAAGGTTATTGATTCCCATCGTTTGAGAACGTTGGTCATGCCTAGAGTAATGTTTGAGGTAAGTTGCTGAAGCAATGGTAGACGCATGAAGCGTCGGTTCCCCGGAAAGGGCGGATAATCCTTCAAATCATAAGAGTTGGGTCATAAGAACGTCAAGAACACACTAATCAAGCTTAAAGAAGGCACAGAACCGAGCTCAAGTTTACCTACCCATTCGCTTCAATAAGCTTGCTTATATGGCCGTCCACTTGACTCAACCTTTTGAAATTACCCCTCTGATCCCTTGGAAGAAGAAGGACACCATGCTCCATTTCCACCAATCTCCTTTCCTTTCCCCCTCTTAGGGCCTTGTGGAAAGAAAGAGGTGAGGGGGTGGGTGAGAAAATAAGGATAAGGATGAATGGGGAGGGATGATGTGTAGAAAAGGGGGGGGGGGGGGGGGGGGGAGGAGGTGGGTTTAGTGACTCACCCAGTGTCTAGAAGCATCCCCGCTATCCCTTGTACCTAAGAAGCAGAAAAGTGAAAATTTTGGGTTCTGGACCGATCCTGCAAATCGCGTCCACTAAAGTCGCCGCGATTTTCATGGTTAAAGGCGTCCGGTGTAATGGACGCAATTTTGAATTATCATGCTAATGTGTTTTGTGCTGTCTGAATACAGGATTCGAGATGTTTGCCACATTGCAGGAGCACGAATATCCTCGACAGCCTCCACGATGTTGTGTACGGTGCATTCACTATACGGTATACTTATTAGAGTCTGTCAAGGACCTTGAGGCTTTAATGAATCTGGAGTTTGAGTTCCCCTTCACTGCCGAAAAATGAGGATAATTTCAGAGGATTCTTGCTTCTAAGGATAGGCCGTTGGCCGAAGATAGGGGGATGACGGTTCCCATGGTACCTGGGGGACGATAGTTCCCAATTTTGGATAAAAGGATGAACGACAGTTCCTGCAAGGAGGGGCGACAGTTCCCATGTGTATCCTGACCCTTTCCGGCACAACAATATTATCCTTGATATCTTATATTTTGTTGTTTTATGAGTCTTTTCTTTTAGCCCAGCATGCATTCACGTAGGTTAACGGGAGATTGTTGGAAAGCCTTAGATGCAAACAGGAATTTCAGAGAAATCATTTGAAAAGCTTAATTAAAGATAATCACTTGGTCCGTCAATGCCAAAGCAACCCGATAATTCCACTCTGAGTCCAGTACTCAGTTTATTATAAAGTTGTTTGAAGATGTTCTTTTCGGAGAGAGACTCATCCATCCTGAATCTTTTCCTTTACTTTACTTTTCGATCCACCTACGGCCATGGCAGCCCCATGACGGAAGTTGATCTCGCATTTGTCTTTACTTTGTAGTTTAGTTATATACGATGCTACAGTTTTCTCTCCAGAAGAGTTTCCGAAGAACAGCGTTATTTTAAATTGACGAACAGCTCCAGTCCGTGCCTTAAAACGGCGTGTCTCATTATACCTTGGCGCTTACTTTTCAGTTGTTTTGCTTTCGCTTTACTCCTTACAAAGCAAACGCCAAGGCGAGACATCTGTAGACACGTCAATTTTACCCAAATTGGATAAAATCTCGAGTTGCATTGTAACGCCTCAATGTGATTGTCTTTAATTACCTTTTTATGTGATTTCTCCGAATTTCCTGTTTTACTTTGAGACTTTTCAGAATTTTCCTATCTTTTAAAGCCTTTTAGGACCTTTTAGATAAGTCCACAAAAGAGTCTAGAAAAACCCAAAAGAATCAGCACACTGTTTCAAATCGCGTTCAGCATAGCCGACGCCTTTTGTGGCGCTATGAACGCGGTTGCCCGATCCGACGCGGTTTTGTTACCGCCTTTGTAGCACGCTGGGTAACTGACGTTTAATGGCGTCCACCAAGCCCGCCGCGATTTAAAAGTCAAACCATCACGTCCGTGTCAGAGCACGCACGTTCTGACGCATGGCAGGGGACATGTCGCAGCAAGAAAACGCGTTGTTCCTGTACGGCGCGATTCATAGCTGCCTGACACACCATACCGCTGTCAGGTGTCAGAACGGTGTCAGAATTACAAATCGCGACCAGCTGGACCGCCGCGATTTTCATACCGCCAGGCGATGGTTAATCGCGACGCTCTAGATGGACGCATTTTTTGAGCCTGAATGCGGTCATGCCTGTCAAATCAATTTGACTTTATAAATCGCGGTGCTTAAAGCCGACGCGATTATTAAATATCTTCGCGCACCGTAATCATCATGTTTTGGCAGATTGATGGGACATTAAGCGGTTGTTAATCGCGGCAAGTCAGGCCGACGCATTTAATCCCTTTAAAGGCGGCGGCTGTTCTCGCCGCGATTTTTCCCAGCTTTAAGGCTTCGCACAGAAGCCCCTTTCCAACCCCGGCCATTTTTTTTTAGGAAAGGGGGAGGTTTAGAGAGAGAGAGAGCGAGGGTCTTAGAGGAGAGAGAGAGAGAGTGAGGGTTTTAGAGAGAGAGAGAGAGAAGGTTTCTTAGAGAGTGAGAGAGAGAGGGAGAGAGCCTTCATCTCCCCAACGGCGGAGCCCTGCACGCGCGACGTCTCCGCTTACGAACTTCGTCTCCACCGTCTGGAAGATCCCGTGGTGCTGTATACGACGTTCCGGATCGCCGGATGATCCCCCGTTACCATCCACCCACGTGGAGACGTCGTCACCTCAACCATCTAGAAGCGGCCTTCACCTCATCCCTCTCTCTTCTTCTCCCCCCCCCCCCCCCCCTTTTTAGGGCTCTTTTTAGACAGTACACGCACACACGTGCATGCCTTTTCTCACCTACTTAGGGGTTTTGCATTTTAGTTCTTAGAAGGTACCGAGCTGAATCTCTTTCGCCGGCCGGCCGGTTGAAGGAGGAGGAAGGACCCACCGCACCACACATCCCGCTTCTTTTCTACGGGCAGAAAGGTACACATCACCTCCTTTCCTACCCGTACTCTACTTTTGGTGCTTTTTTAGGAAAAGTACTTGGCGATCGCGCTTTCGTTTCTTTCATTGCCGTGTGGAGACGATCGTTTTTCTGTCCTCTTCGGGACGGGAAAATAACCGCATCTACAAAGCCCAGCGAGCATGAGGCACGCACAGACCCCCAGGAGGGCCGTCGGCCAACAAAACACGCACGGAAAAGCCGAAGCCTCAGAACACTACCAGCAACACGGAAACTCGTCGCTCTGCTAATAATCGATTGACCGCCGGTCAATCGATGATTACACAGACGCGACGCTCCTGGCACCGCTGCCAGGACACGGCTACGAAGGTGTCACCTTCGGTCACTGAACGTAGGGAGGCAACCAGCCGCGTTCCCTACCAGAAGGTACTAAGGGCAAGGCCTGCCCTGGGGCACACGCCAACACACAACCGGGCCCACGGAAACACCCGAGGCAACACAGGTACTATCGCGACCCCCAAGGCCATCGCGACACCATCCTGACGGAGAAGGGCACCGCGACAGCCCTTGTTGCAGCTGGGCAAGGCATCGCGACAGCAACCCTGTCGCGACCCGGAAACGCGCCGCGACAGTAATCCTGTCGCTACCGGGAAGCGCGGCGCGATAGCCTTATCGCGACCGCCAACCGCGTCGCAATAAGGTCGCGCCCGATCGAGCCGACGCCTCCTCTGATGTCGCGACGTGCCAAGCCGTCGCGACACCAGTAGAGAGGCAGACAAACGGGATCCTCAATCCCGGGCCGCCCACAAACCATACAAACATACTACAAGGGGGAGGGGAGTATGGGGAAAGCAGTAAAGCTAACTATAAACCCCGAGGGGCTCCCAATCCACCCGGATTGGGAAGGGCACAAGAAATCCCTAACTTTCACGAAGAACGAACCTCAATGGGGCCCTTCACATCAGTTGGCCACCTCCTCCAAGCTCCATGTAAGGTCCATGACGCCACGGCACCACGCACGACCCTCCTCCTCGCCTGAAACACACAAAGGGGAGAGGGGGAGGCGGACCACCGCCGGAGGGAGAGGGAGAAGGGAAGAAGAAGAGAAAGAGGGGGAAGGGGCGCCGGCCAAGGCTTTTAGCCTTCGGCCCCCAAGACGCGACGGACCACCCCATCACGTTAACAACCTTAACGCAACGGGTCAACGGACCGCGACAAGAACATGCCCCTCCAAGGACGCCGCAACAATGCGACAGGTCGTACTGACATGCCTGTCACCCTGACAGGCGCCAGACGACCGGACAACGCAACACGACAAAACACTGTCGCGGTCCGTTGACTAGGCGCGACACCAAGACGCGACGGAGAACCAGGGCGCGACCAAAATGCGACCCACAAGCTCGCCGCGACACGGATGACTGTCGCGTCGGGCACCCCCGACGCGACACCAACGCATCATCCAGCCTGGACACGTCAGTGGCCAGTCATCCCACGACACCAGACGGAAGCCGGGAAACCGGGTCTTACATTCCCTAAGATAAAAATCGCTTACCAAACGTGTCTTCGTGGCTGTCTATTTTTTTTAATTTGAGAAAAAAAAAGTGCAACCAAAAACCTTGTTTGTGTCTACAGTTGGGTATTGGGTACATCCAGTCGCTGGATGCAAAACATTTTTATTAGAGAATTTTTGCATCAAGTTCAAGGCAAGTAGACAGTAGATGGAAAAAAGTCTAGCTCTTAATAGATAAAAGATGGAAATGATAAGTCCATTAACGAAGATCTACAATCTTCCTTCTCTTTTTATTTATTTATTTTTTTTGCCTATTTGATCAATGATTAGATTATGATAAATACGTATCTCCCGCATGATACTTTGTATGGCTTTTTTTCTCAACAGGATGACCAATCACTCTACCGTTCGGACGGAAGATTTGCATTTATTTATGTTGTATGGATATGAGATCAACAAGAACTTAATCTATTGCCATGCAGCACGCTAACTTAGGAAATCTTAAACATTGTTGTGGCGGCTGTTTTCTGCCACCTAAGTCCATTGCGATCCATCGGGGTCCATCAACGCCTCCCTTTTGACGTGACCTCCTCGTACGGTCTCACGTCTCCACAAGTACCAGTTAAAAGGGCCCCACGAACCAGTCACCCCTAACGAAGCATTGCCGAGCTCCTTAGCGGTATGCTTCCGAACAGGGGCGTTAATCCTGCTGCGCGGAACAACTACGGATATTACCGAACAGTACGTTCGATCCCCCATGCGGGTCACCTACTCGGAAAGCGTGTCCAGAGGTTACCGAACAGGTCTTTTTGCCTATGCAACGGTTATAACCGCCGCAAGTCACGCACCCCACTATCAAGGGGCGCGTTAACTGCCTGGCATCTCAACGGACATCCGAGCGCATAATTCCTCCCGTTATGCGCGCCCATCAAGGCGCCTTTCCAGGCACGATCTACCAATGTTACGCACGTCTGCCTCAGCACCTACGCCTATAAGAGTACAAGTACAGGACCATGCACGAGTACGTTCTCTCTCACGCGAACACACCATCACACTCAAAAACCCACTGCCTTGCAAGCCTCATATACTGACTTAGGCATCGGAGGGTTTTCTCCGGTCTTCACCGGACCCCTGATCATTTCTGGTGACTGCAGGAACCTTCGTCCGCTACCGGCGATCGTCATCTCCCTTACACAAGTGTCAGACCTGATCCGCTCCGACCCAATAAGGAAAAGGCCTCCACAATTGTAAAACTCACTTCTATTATTGGGCTGGGGTCGAGAGCTTGTAGACCCAAGCCTGCAGCTTGATTAGCCCATTATTTGATTTGATGGGATCTAGTGGATTAGACCAAAGTTAAAGTGTAGGTTGAAGGAAGTGGCCATTTGGTTCCTCCAATCACTTTTGCCCGAACCTTACAGTACCAAATCACTTTGTTTCTCATCATAAAATTTTTTATTTATTGCATGATGGAAAGGGTTGCAGAGCTGGTCTATACATAGACCATGTACAAGGCCACCTAGGGCAAGAATATATATACATGACTGGTGATGATGAGTCTTTGGTCAAAAAGGAGCAACCAAGTAAAAATGTAAATGTCATTGTCATATGGTCTTAACTTAATTAATTGGAAAAATAGTGGAAGGTAGTATGACAATAAGTATATATTTTAACACTATCCCTGAAGTTGGCACATGGACATTGGTAATGTCCAACTTGCATAGTAAAAGACGCCATTGTTGACATCCAACTGCTGATTGAATGGCACATGTTGAGTCCCAATTTTATAAGATTGAATCCTATCTCAAACAAAATGGTACTCAACCAATATACTTAGTACATTTATGGAAAGAAAAATGTTTATTACATAGATTGCACAGATAATTTTTACTTGTGCGGGAGACATATATATGAGACATGTAAGTGAGGCCCGTACGTCTTGGAAGAGTGGGTTTTGGAATCCTTGTATCTGCACAGTCGGATAGCAAATATTGCTCTTATGAGAAAATGCTTAATGTGCGTCTCCTAGATAAATGATTCGCACGAACGAACGAGTCAAGACGCGCTGTTGGACGACCGAGTGCCCCATGTGAGTGCGCCCTGGTCCGGCGCTCAGGTAAATTATTTGTCCGGGACGGACGTGCGCAAAGCATTGCTCTACTCTTATAAGAATAAGGGTTTGCAACAATATGAATCGCAACTTGATTGCCACAAAATAACAACATAGCTTATGGTGAGGGATGCCAAGTGAGAATTAAGATATTTTTAGCCAAACCATTTCACTAATACAGCGTCATCCATGTATCTCTATTCAGTTTCACATGAACATGAGATAGTTTTTACTTTTTCGTTGTAAAAAAAAAAAGAGTTGATTACTTCCTAGTATTTGATAAAATTGATGATAAATTACTCATTAATTCACTAATAACATTAGCCATGGATCTGTATTCAACTTCATTAGATGAACATGAGATAGTTGATTGCTTCTTATTCTCATGAAATTGTTAATTAATCAACATTTTAAAATATCTACTAAACGATCGAACGGTAGGCAGCTTGCCCAATTTGAACCATAGAACACATGAAACAGTATATCATTAGAGGAAGAGAGAAAGATAACTTGACCAAGATAAGATTTTTGATATTATAGAATTCTTGTGGCAGCATCTAGATGTTCTTGATGTAGATCTTGCAAAAGGTGATTGAGGATATATATATGCACTGGATAGGTAATCTTTAGATGTGTAATGGTAAGATATATAAGACAACCAATAAGATGTCTAAATTGTGTATCATTATCAATTGGAAGTCTAGAGTCAGATGAAAACGGATGATGTTCACTATTAGGAAAGAGACTAGCTTACATCCAAGTATCTCATATTCATGATCAACTATGATATTTGAAGTATATTTTTTTATGCTAACATAGATAAATTTTATTATAATATTGAGTCACTTCAATGGGCAAGGAAATACTTTAAAAGACCCAAATCATTGATTTGTAAACAATCGCCAAGATATCATTTGAAAGATGACAATTAATGAGTTGCATTGTTTCAAGCTAGAATGAGGTCATCAATATGAATCAAAACCACTAAGAAAATCTCTCCATCTTTACACGTGAAAAGTGAATAACCAATTGAGAATTGAAGGAAACAATATTGTTTAAGAGAATAAGAAAATTTTGCAAACCAATTCCTTGATCCTTGACTAGGCAGGGTTTGGTAACATGTTATAAAATTTTTAAAATTAAAAAATTTTTATAAGACCCGTGGGATTTCTAAATGACAAGAGTTTCTTCTCGACTTTGGAACCCTACAGAATCGGAGGAAGGACAGAGAAGATGAGGCATGTTAGAAAGGGGGTGAAGAGCCGCTTTAAAAAAATTTTGAAATCATAGGAGAGAGATAGACAAGGGAGATCACCGTCTAAAATTTTTCTTTTTTTTTTTAACTTTTGCGGGCTTCATCGCCCGTACAGCAAAAACACACTACAGTCGTCGAGGTCAAAAGTGACTTGCAGATGTCATGGTGCAGCGAAAATTATTTTTTCTGATTTTCACTTTATAAAAATCGCTGTCAAACGCTGCCTCAATCTATATATAGACTTTCGTAGTTGACAAACCAAGCCAGCTTTCTTGGAACATTCTGGAAGAAACTTTCTCATCAAGCTCTCTATACTAAAAAAAAATGTGGGCATCCATTGAATGAAGGCCCAATTCTTCGTCATGGCAACTCTAAGAAGGCAACGACAATTACAAGTTTTGCTACTACTGCATATATCTCATGAAAGTCTAATCCCTTAATTAGTGTGTAATTTTTAGCTAGAAGTAGTACTTTGTAGCTCTTAATAATGTCATCAGCATGGCATTCAAGTTTATATACTCATTTGCCTCCAAAGATTTCTTTCCTAGTGATAAACGCTCTGAAGCCTATGTATGATTTTCTTCTAAAACTTGAATCTACTTTGAAATGGCTTGCTTCCATTTGGGTTCCTTCATTGCGTGGAAAAAGGGTTTTGGTTCATGGAAGGTAGTAATGGTTGCTAACAAAGCATAATGAGAAGGTGAAAAATACACATAAGAGACACAATGCGAAAAAAGATGGGTAAGAACTTAGCATGTTTGGTATTTGAATAGATCGAGGATAGAGTGAGGATGTCCTCAAAATATCGATCTATCTAAATATCAAACATGCTCTAAAAAATTTTTTTGGAGATGAGAGTATGGGGAAATATTACAGACTAAGTGATAGATATATATAATTTGTCAAATTGAGTTACTGTTGTAAGTCCTTTTACTTTAATCTCATCGGTCTAAAATGGACTTGCGACTCTAGATATGTAACAAATTCTCAGTGTTGTTTTTTGTCCTAAATATCATGCATCGTACCATAAAATATTTATTTGTTTTTTGTATATGTTGGATAAAGACTTTTGCACATTATGTAAAGATAATCTTGAAAATATATATTAGATTATTAAACTTTTTAAAATACTCTCCAAACGATTAGTGTCTTTTTAAATAAGACAGACAATCTTCTACAACTATCTAGTTGGTCGTCAACATCACACTAAATTAGTCATGAAAAGCAAGATAAATTCATGTGCTATATATTTTCCTTTTCCGTATCCAATTATCTTTCAAGGTATTCCTACAATGACATCTACCTCCATGTCTGAATGGATAGCTAGCCGATCACTGCTATGCCAAATCGATAACTAGGATGTGGAAAATCCTAGACGTCACAGTCAACTTGAAAGTTAGAGACGCATCATGGCTCTCTTGAAAGATTTTTTGCAATAGGGTGACACTAAGTTGTCAAAATAGTATTAACTAGAACATAAAATGAGCATTTGTCAGCACTGAGGATCCCATGAGACCAATTTTGTGGATATTGCACAAGTTCATAGCATTTGGACTTCTTATGACCCAACTTCTTGTAGCGCCCACATCCCGCCTTTGAACAATTCTCATGCATTTGGCTAGAATTAACTAGAATAATATGTAGGGCACCGACTTCAATCTTGGAGTCTAGATCTATAATCAATATATGTTGTTACAACAAAAGTAACATAGGTCGGCTCAAGTCGAGGTGACCATTGAGGTGCTTCTTGCCGAAGAGTGAGCCGAGACGACCAAGCCGATGAATCCCGTCTGAGGCGCACTTGGCCGACGTGTGACGCTTGTTCCGAGCTCCCGACCTGACCTGCAAAGCCCGCCGAGAGGCCTCGGCGGGGAGACACTCCGACACTCTTGTCAGTTGCTAGCCGAGCAGAATGGCCTAGCCTGGGGTAGAACAGCGTACCTGCGCCTGTGGAGTGTCTGCCTCTTATATAGTGTTAGGACACCTGTGTATGAGTTGGACGACCCCGCCAATCTCGCTGGGGGGTTTCAGTTATTATCGCCAGATTGGACGTCGCCACCGCCCTGCCAGGTCATCATGACCGTGGCCTTAATAGCCGCAGTTATTAGTTCGTAAACTTCGGATCTTACCTCATCTGTCTTGTCAACCACGTGAGCTCCTCCTCTGGACACGCATGAGCCTGTTGGTCATCAGGTCAGCTATATCCGAGCTGATGGGTTTTCTGGCCGAGCTGACGAGGTCAACTATATCCGAGCTGATGGGGTTTCTGGCCGAGCTGATGGGGTTTCTGTCTCACTGGGGGCAGCTGACCTCGAGGGCAGCCGACCTACTGGGATGTCCCCATATCATTGGCCCCCTAGGTTCACGTCAGGCTCAGGCCGAGGTGAAGCTGAATCTCTTCACCGAAAGCACGTGTCTGGCCACGTGGTTCCACTAGACCACGTGGCCTGCTCAGAGTCGCGTGACCCCGTTGATCAATCTTTACGAGTGATGAAGCGGCCTTGTACTCTCGAGGTTGGCTCATACACTTACTGAAGATACGTCAATTCTTGATGTCAGCTCGGACCTTTATGACTATTGAAGAATTCTTGAGGTCAGGTCAGACCTCTATGACTATTGAAGATATGTCAATTCTTGAGGTCAACTCGGACCTCTATGACTACTCAATTCTTGAGGTCAGCTCAGACCTCTATGACTATGAAGATACGTCAATTCTTGAGGTCAGCTCGGACCTCTATGACTACTCAATTCTTGAGGTCAGCTCGGACCTATATGACTATTGAAGATATGTCAATTCTTGAGGTCAGCTCGGACCTCTATGACTACTGAATTCTTGAGGTCAGCTTGGACCTCTATGATTACTGAAGGTATGTCAATTCTTGAGGTCAGCTCGGACCTCTATGACTATTGAAGATACGTCAATTCTTGAGGTCAGCTCGGACCTATATGACTATTGAAGATATGTCAATTCTTGAGGTCAGATCGGACCTCTATGATTACTGAAGGTATGCCAATTCTTGAGGTCAGCTCGGACCTCTATGACTACTCAATTCTCGAGGTCAGCTCGAACCTCTAACTACTCAATTCTTGAGGTCAGAAACCCCATCAGCTCGGATATAGCTGACCTGATGACCAACAGGCTCATGCGTGTCCAGGGGAGGAGCTCACGTGGTTGACAAGGCAGATGAGGTAAGATTCGAAGTTTACGGACTAATAACTGCGGCTATTAAGGCCACGGTCACGATGACCTGGCAGGGCAGTGGCGACGTCCAATCCGGCGATAATCACTGAAACCCCCCAGCGAGATTGGCGGGGTCATCCAACTCATACACAAGTGTCCTAACACTATATAAGAGGCAGACACTCCACAAGCGCAGGTACGCTGTTCTACCTCAGGCTAGGCCATTCTGCTCGGCTAGCAACTGACAAGAGCGTCGGAGTGTCTCCCCACTGAGGCCTCTCGGCGGGCTTTGCAGGTCAGGTCGGGAGCTCAGAACAAGCATCACACATCGGCCAAGCGCGTCTCAGACAGGATTCATCGTCTTGGTCGTCTCGGCTCACTCTTCGACGAGAAGCGCCTCAACGGTCACCTTGGCTTGAGCCGACCTATGTTACTTTTATTGTAATATATGTTATCTCTCATCTTGAACCACAAGCATAGATCTTAAAAGAAGTTGAATTTTGAATCCGATGCTGCCCGTTGGATGATCTTGAAATTTTTGGAAACAAGGCAGTGATTCTGAATGTCAAGAATATAGATATACAAGAAGGAAAGAAGGATTAGAGAGTCCTAAGATGGTGATCCCAAGGAAAATCATCTAATACATAAGCCAGATCAAGACAAAAGTTAGAGTAAGAGAGCGAGTTGTCACGTCCCAATATTTAATATATCTATAAATGTCGTAACGTGAGTGAACAGGAAATCAAGAGTAAAGTTTGAACTTTTCGAGCAGAAATTGCCCCGGTTCTTAATCTAAATAAAAATAATTAACTATCATTCCTCTAATTTGAGGGTGTTTACATGATTCTCAAACTAGAATTGAAAGAGCAGACGTAGCAAGGGTTGATCTCGACACATAATTTTTTGATGTCCCGCCTTCTAGAACTATAGATTATCTGAAAAAAGTAGGTATGAGCTATCTTGCCCAGTAAGATTTATTCTCCAATAACAAGAAATAGAAGAAATATATACTGATTTGTCTAATAGCGAGTGACAGGGAAAATGAAGAATAGTATAAGTCAAGAAACATAAGATTTGGACCAATATTAAGAAATAGTGACAAAAATAAGATGACATGCCAATGAACTGAGTTAGGATGGCAAGTAACAAGCATATAATGGTCATCAATAAAATAGCATAGCGTGAGTGTATGAACAATAGTTCAGATGAAAATAGAGAAAATACATGTATAGAGATGCCCTGCCCATTCCACAAGCAAATAAATATTCGTGTCACAACATAATTCATGGAAATGTTGACCAATTTAGCATATAGTGGTGTCATTTCAAGCACCCTGTTGATTCATACCGCTCTGTGCAGATTAAATGAATTCGAGTGCTCCTTCCGGGACTGGATCTGCCCCATTTGCACAGACATTGATCCAAAAGAGTTCGAAGACCCAAAAGTATGTCATCCCATTTCCATTTCTGATAAACATGCAAACATGGTACTTGGGGCACTCATCTGAAGTAAAATATTATCACAAGAAGTAGGTTCTAGCTAGGAGATAGTGGTTAAAGATATCTAGAAGGAAGGCATAAGAATCAAAATAATTTAGGATGTCCAAGATGGGTTGGTTGACGGTTAAATAACTCATCCTAGTGGTACAGTAGTTTAGAATCCAAGAAAATAGGAAATACAACTTGTTTGGACTGTTCAGGAATGTACCAACTTTAATTGATGAAGAAATGGTTCTGTTTGTCAACAAATACTGGTGGTTGTCGACAACTACTAGTTGGTTGTCGACAGCTATTGTTCCATCCAGAACTGCATTCATGAATCTGGTCTTTAGTTGTCGACAGCTGACCGGTGGTTGTCGACAGACGACTAGTGCTTGTCGATAGCTACTGGTTGGTTGTCGACAGCTCTAGTTTATGGGTTCTGAAATCCATGGGTTCTGTTGACAGATAGGATCTGTTTGTCGACAGACGCTAGTCTTCTTTTTGGGAAGGGTTAAAACTGGTTAGAAAGACACTTTCTAAGCGTTTCTACTTTCTATGGAAGATCAACCAATGGTTTTTGGGTTTTAAGCACATTTCTTTACACAACTTTTCATGATGAAAAGAAAATAACTTAGTAGGACGAAGTGAGGAGACCTTCACAGTATGAATGATATGGAGGGAATATGGAAGAGAGAAAAAATATAAAAATCCTTCCTGAGACTCTTTCTAGAAAACTGGAAGAAACCTCACAACAAGTGTACATGAACAACAGTTAAAGATATGAACAGAGTGGAAGAAAAAGAATGAAATCATATTCCTATAAATAGCTTACTAAACACAAGTCAAGGGTAATAACAAGGTGGAGGCTTAGTCTCAAAGATTCTAATAGAGGGAGGGAAAGAGAGGAAGATCCTACTTGACTAAAAGAGAAACGCAAATCCTCCTCTACTCCCAGTAAGAGGATCCTATAACATGGTAGCAGCAGCCGTAATAGTAGCAGCAACAACCGGAGTAGCAGCAGCAACAACAATAGTTGCAGCAGCAGCAAGAGTGATGGACAACAAACTAAACTCTTGCAAGCATAAGCAAGAGAGATTTATATAGATTCCAAGGTTACGTGCATGCACAACACGTAACAATGCACGTGTCGTTGTAAAATCCATCTTTTTACTGCTAGGCCACGTTCAATGGAGGGTAACTTAGTCTTCAACAGATATTGATGTATGTGTAATCAATTTACACGAGAGGTAAGTGTCTTACGTAGCCAAGATTACGTAAGCATAAATGTTCATAAATCGATTTCGTAATTCAGATTTAATTCATCCACACCCTTTGGCCCTTTATTTTTGTACTCAAACGATGTCCAATTAGGATAAAATTTTAGATATAAATTAATTAAGAGATGATACACATTATTATGATTTTAATTTAATTTTCTAAATTAATTTTTTGTCAAGTAAAAATTACCCTAAAAATTATTGGGTCGACTTAATCACGATATTTGTATGTCAATATTAATTGATGATATTTATGTCTTTAGAATTAGTATATTTTTCTGAGAATTATGGTGGTGTCAAATTTCAATTCTGTTACTGAATTCTGTTGGCGCCTTGTCAGAGTGCACACATCTGAAGACAGTATCGGGGTTACTTTAATAATGTAGAAAAATATCTAAAGTAAAGATAATCAAGTTTCTGGTAAGTATTTATGTATTTTATGAAAATCAATTTTTTTAATTTTTTATATCATATTATTATTTTAAGATTAAATTTTGAGGTGTTACACGAGTGATTCGAGATCGTTTCCCATAGTAGAATGGGTAGAGTCTTGAATATCTCTAGTTGAAGGTCTTCCTCTAATTTATTGAGGTGGTCAAACATTAATCCCAGCGGTCTCATGGGATGTGGTTACAGTTATGGCTAGAGTCGTAAGCATAACCACAAGATAGTGGTCATCATGGACTTTTATACCCGTTGCATAAGATCATAAGTAATAATCGTGTCAATTATGAGTAACCCATCATTATCCTCTTTAAGGCGTTTACTATCCCTAGGTAACTATATATCATTCATGTTGGATCTGCTGACTAACTTATCAAGCAAGGGTGTCTATCATTTTGCTTCCACCAAGCTAAGTATTTGTAGAGTTAAGGATCTATCGGACTAAGTACCCTCCAGGCTATACGAGATAAGATCTACCGGTTAGGGTTTAAGGATCTGCCAGGCTAAGTACCCTCTGAACTATACGTTATCAGGATAAAATCTGCCGAACTGAAGTGTGAAGCATGGGCTAAGGTAATTTCTTATCTTAACACATTATGAGATGTTATCTCGCTGCACTCACCTTGGGTTGTTCTCTTGGCATTGATGCTGAGATAGGAGTTTTTATTTGATGCACTCCAGGGACATTTCCTTGTGAAAAATGTTCCTCCAAATCTTGCTACGCTTGCATAAGCAACACTGTTGTATAATTCTTTTGCTAGAGAATTAAAAAGCTGAGAACTTATCATTGAGCTGAACTTCTTCCGAGCATGCACATTCCTACACATAGTGGATTAGCCATTACCTTAATCAGTTGCAAATTCTTCCCATTCAAATTTGTTAGGCTATCAAAGGGATTGAGAAGGACCAGTGATAAAGTTTTTTAGGCTAAAGTCCTTTTGTGAGCTGCCTTTTTTGGCCATAAGAGAGACTTGGGAAAACATGAGAGAGAGAGAGAGAGACTTTCAAGGTTATTAGGCAGGCTCTGATACCATAGAAAATTTTACATTTCTTGGATGATTGGTAGTTGTATAGAGTTATAAAGCCACTAAATGTAATAATGTATCTAAATGCCAACGATCTCTGCTTGGTCAAAAGAGAATAATTAATCACTAAAATACATTTGCCACCTATATTATCTTAAAAATTGGAAGAACATGGGAGAGAATATTAAATATGCAAAGGAAGGCAAGCCAATATATCTTAATGCTCATGTTTAATTATCTTGTATCAGCTAATACAGACAGCTACTTGGAGTCATATAAAGAATTATAAGTTAGTTTAGTTTATGTCAGTCACTTAGAGCTCAAAACCTAAAGTAAATTTAACTTACAATTAGGTAAAAAGAAAAGGGCTTGAGCTAGATTTGCACTTAACTTTTCTTGATGGTTTGGCCTTTCCTCAGACTAAATAATGATTTGAAAAAGAAATAATAGATTAATAACGGGTTTACTCAAAAGGAGAATCAACTTTCAACTATGATCACTAATGCGTATAATTCAATCCATGACAAATATGTAATTATCCAGTCTAAAAAATTAGATAATAATCTGAATACAGTTTGCACAATGTCTCTATTATTTCATAAATTAGAAAGATAAAGACACTATCCTTATCCTTATTAACCCTTGCAAAATCTAGATGTACATGAAGGTATACACCCTTCACTGTTTGCAACATCATCTATTGATGGTGGTTTGGCTTGTGGTTAGCTGTGAACTGTTAGAGGTAGTTTCTCGTGTTTAAATTGATGTAAGTGTAGTTTTATGACATATTTTTATGATTGAAATGTCGTAGAAAGTTGTAAATTTTTAATTTTCAAAATTAGTTGCCTAAAAAAAAAGGATATTTTGTCTCCAAATCCTCCTTATGGCAAAAAAAATTGCAAAATATGCCATATTTGATAAGATATGGTCATATATATCATTGTTAATGTAAAATGTTGCAACATGCTACCATGCATCTACCCATTATTAACCATGGTTTCCTCAAACCCAAGGTGTTAAATGACAAAATTGCACATGGTTATAACCATGGGCTGCAACATCCACACACATAGAGAGAGAGAGAGATAATTAGGAGGATGATGGTGGGAGTTGCCTCAACAACGTGGTCATGACATTGTCGGCATCTTCTTGGTTTTGTTGTGACATCTTCATTCTACCCTGCTCTTGCACCTCTAACTAGGCTACTATAGCAACAAGACCCTCGTGGCAGTAGTTTGCATAGGAGAGGGGCAAGAGGAATCTAGCAGGGACACCAAGGAAAAGCACAACATTACAACGAGAGAATGATAAGTGTGGTCATGTTCTACATGACATTGATGGTGATAGAGAGCCAAGTGCCAAGTGCCTCCATGTTAGTTGCTCACCCACAAGACTACAAAATGGAATTAGAGAAGCTTTGGAGGATGGTAGCCCCCAAGTACAGGACAGCTAATTGATAGAGAAGTTGGTGAGGGTGGAGGCATGGAAGAAAATCTTTTTGCTCGTGTTAAGGTGAGTGAGTATGTTCACCTCAAACATATATATTAAAATTCGTAAATATCACATCATTATAAATCTTATTCTTTTATCTTTGAAATAGATGGTTGCTTGTACCCAGTGCAGACAAGAAGGCCTCTCAAAGACGTTGACGAGGGTGGTCGGGATCTTCGAGAGGGGTCGTTATCAAAGAAATAAATATATATCTTGTAAGCCAATTCTTTTGATATAATAATAATTTTTGTACATTATTATATGTATGAGTGGCATTCTATTCACTATATGTTCATTATCTTGCACATGATATTGATCTATGAATTTGTGCAAATGAGATAAAAAATTATTGTTGATTGTCGGGTTGATTGGGCAAATGATTTGCCCTACCAATGGCGCTCCATCTAGATAATCAGCATTTCTCTAACAAGATTGTAAGAACAGTTGCACAAATTATCCAAAAAAGAGAGAGATTGTGTGTACTCCATACTCTCGTTTTAGTGATTAACAAAAAATATGTTTTAAGCTCATTTGTGGAATATGAATTTGGTTGTATAGTATTTATATCCAAATGATCCTATAATTGTGTTCCTTATGGCTAATTCCTATCGTGTTAAACTACATTCAATTCAAGTAGATAAATTAAGTTTATTTAATTCCTATGATTACGATCCGTCATGAATGAACACAGTAGTGTATCAATATATTGTCGCTTTATTCAATGGGTCTCGTTTTGTGGATCAAGAAATATGCCTCGACCCCTATATTTGTATCTTTATATCTTATAAAGCAACATATACTTAGAAGAATCAATGGCATACAAGCAAAACTCCTCACTATCTTGCATAGATCTTCATCCTCCAAGAAAAGTTTTGTGCCAAATTAATTAATTCAAGATCTTACACATACTTAGAATTGATCATGCTCATTTTCGTATTTCAAGAATAGTTCATCATGGTTCATAGAATAACAAATTACACCATTCAAGCACATACATGTTATGATCATTCGGTTGATCGACGTTGTGCGACTTTAAATATTCTGATCATATCAATTGTGTTTCGCTTACTTGTATCATATATTAAAATAAGTCCACCATGATTGATCATATGCACATTTTCATAGATCGTATAGTTTACGCATCCAATAGTCAGAACTTAGGGTAACCACGTAGATCCATCCATCAAATGACTACCTTAGTTTATCAACCAAAAAAAATGACTACCTTAGTTATATGTTTGTGATTTAGTATCTACCATTTATCTTGATCACTATGCCTAATCTTACGGATCTTACATAGTCATACTCGTATTAGTTTAATGAGATAATTATTTTTTTGTCAATACCTTCTCCTGACTTATGCACTCATTCTTGCATATCTTGTACATATAGTCAAAATAGCTCTGGTGAAGTGGATACCATTAAGTCTTTTTATGGGCATTAAGTTAACATGATCTTTTAATTTGATTCAATATTAAATGATAAAAATGTTTTGTGAACTAAAATTGTGTTATTCATTCTATCAGCACATCTTCTAGTGGTTGAGGGATCAGTTACTTATGCAATATGTTATGCAATTCAAATCTTTACTTTGCATAGAAATATATTGCTACCACTACTTCAGGTCATGTCATGGCAACCCTACTTAATGGCAGGACATCAAATACACCCTTAACTGATACATATAGGTAGTTTGAAATTTGTAATATTTGCAAGGACATATATATGCTATTAACCAAGGAAAAAACCTCAGCATGTCCCCATATCAGCAATGTTCGTACTCCCGACTTTCTCCCCTTAGAAGAGAAACAATAAAAGATAAAGATTTATTGTATTTGTTGGAGTGCATTAAATGTAGTAAAAGTTCCATGACAGTTTACGTGACATTTTGTTGGGCATCACGAGGACTATCACGTGAGTTGACGTCATGCATGAAATAAGGGGTGGCGACGATGGGTGATCGATGACAACTACCGGTGGTGAGATCTAAAATTACTATTTTTTGAGAGAAAAGTTTAGTACACTTTTGTATTGTAATTTAAGTGTAATATGACTAGGCAATAATCTATGTGGCACCACTCACATGGGGAGTGATAAAGTGGCAACCCAACTGTTGGATGCCACATGTATTATTGTCTAGTCATATTGCACTTAAAGTGTAATACAAAAGTGTACTAAATCTTTCTCATTTTTTGAAGTCTAAGTGTGTATTTTGGAGCTCAAATTTTATATTTTAGAATTTAAATTACTATTAAATTTTTAAATATTAAAGATAATACTTTAAAATCCAAATTTGTATTTTGGAGCCCAAGTCACCATTTTGGAGCCTAAAGATTATATTTTTGAGTTCAAATTATAATTAAAACTTAATTAATATTTTTAAATCTTAAAATGTAATATTTTAGAGCCTAAATTTGTATTTTGGTGCCCAAATTATCTGTTCGTTGTTCACTGTCGTCGCTAGCCGCCATCACTAGTCGCCGCCGCCACTAACCACTGCCACTAAAAACCGCCGCGATCACTGCCACCGACTGCCGATCACCGTCGTCTGCTACTGCCGCTCCCACATGACATCTAAGGTGATGCCACACATGCACCACCTTACATACCAACTTATGAATCCGGATCCTCTCGGCCCCCCGCAGGAGGGGGGGCCGTCAGTACATAAAGGGTGGGGGGGGGGGGATTTTTCATTTCACCCCTCAAATATCCCCTTTTTTGGTGTTTTACATAGGGGGGTATATGAAAAAATCCCCCCCACCCCATGTACTGACCGGCCCCCCCTCCTGCGGGGGGTCGAGAGGATCCCGACTCCCAACTTATTGTATCTATAGTAAGTGTAGCAAACTTTTCTCTAACGTGAAAACATGTTGAGAAATGGAAGTAAGAGGGTGGTCTTCAGTCCCGACGTCAATGAAACACCCACCATGCTCTCATATATATAGAAAAAGTCTAGTGCACTTAAGTTTTACACGTTGCACTTGTATTTCTTCCTTGTCATTGGATGGGTGTAATGTGCGCACTTGAGTTTTACACTTTGCACTTACATTTCTTGCTTGACATTGGATTTGTGTATTTGTCTTTTTCCCATTGACTAATGAAAAATGAGAAGTACAAGTGCAAAGTGCAAAACTCAAGTGCACTAAATTTTTTTCATATATATATATATATATATATATATATATATATAAAATACACTTGCCGATGCCCATGCTGGTGGTGCATCTGCCGCTGTTGCCAGCATCGAGAACAACTTCACCCATCGCTTGTGCATAAGCATCGACCACTTGTCGATGAGGCTCTTTAGATATGTCATGCTAACATTGTTCGTGCACGGTGCCTCATCTTTGATGTTGTGCCTGTCACGTCCTAATAAAAATTCATTTATTGAACATGACAGATGATGACACGAGAAGTAACATAAACGCAAACACTTGTTTAGTGGAAGCTTATTGCATAATATTCCTCATTTCAGTCTAAATGAGGAATATACAAAAGAAAACTGTAGCAATATTACATTCCAACTACTCTAAAAGAAATAAAAGTTGATGACTCGCAGGATGACGGGAAGTCCCCTCAGCACACACATCCCCCCTTAGATTTCATTCTCATCTGGACAATCTGAAAAAAGTAGGAAGAATGAGCTAACTAGCCCAGTAGAATTCAACTCTTTAGAACGGAAGAACTCAAGAACATAATTTCAGAATGAAGAACTCAAGAACATAATTTCAGAATGAGAGTTTAAGCATGGCTAACGATGGCATTACGTGGAGGGACAAACGTGTCCACTTGAATAACACATATAGAACAGTAGAAGCATAATCATGCAATCAAGATAACACTTGAGTTCTGTTTCAGAAACAAATTCACACACATAAAATATGACATGATGACAAATCAAGCACGAATCGATGTATGCCAACATCCACTTATCCTCATCGTTCCCACGCGGCCACAAACGAATTTGGGTGCTCCTCCCAGGACTGAACCAGCCCCTTTGCACAGGCATAATAATCAAATGAGATCCAAAGATCCAATAATAGTCATCATTACTTATTTATAATCCACTGGTATGCAGTAATCTGTTGCTGAAAATTATAATTCTGACAGAAGAACACAGGTCTGGAAGTTGGACTACATAAGCTGAAGTTCTACCTACATGAGCTAAAGTTCTGTCTACATGAGCTAAAGTTCTGTCTACATGAATCGAATGTATGAGTTGAATCATGTATAAACTGGAAGTCGAATGTATAAGTCAAATCATGTATAAATTGGAAGTCGAATGTTGAAGTCTACATGAGTTGAAGTCTACATGAGTTGAAGTCTACATGAGTTGAAGTCTTCATGAGTTGAAGTCTTCATGAGTCGAATGTATGAGTTGAATCATGTATAATTTGTCATGAGTTGAAGTCTTCATGAGTTGAAGTCTACATGAGTTGAAGTCTTCATGAGTTGAAGTCTACATGAGTCGAATGTATGAGTCGAATCATGTATAAATTGTCATGAGTTGAAGCCTTCATGAGTTGAAGTCTACATGAGTTGAAATCTGGCACTCCAATTACCTAACAGAGGGTTTGAACTTTTGCATTATCCAATATGATCATGTATGTGGACAGTGAGTTGCACTCTAGGGTTGTAGAGATGATCTAACCATGTTAAGCTAGAAACCAACTACAATATGACACTGGAAAAGTTTCTATTTCTACAGCAGTGACTTCCAATCGTGGTATAAGACATATAAAATACCATGAACAGTCCAATAGTGACTCAAAAACCACTTCAAGGGTTAGGTAAGAGAATGGAAAGAAGTTGAATCCTACCTAGCTTCAGGGAGATGGAGTCTTTTCCTCAGTGAACCCCCAACTGGAAGATAGAAAATGCAGCCAAGATGCTCACAACAACTTTCCTCAGCTAGAACTTGCAGCACTTTCGCCGGAAGCAACAGATGCAACAACTCACGCAGCAGCACCAGCTCTCACAAGAGTAGAACAACTCTCACAGCAAGACTATTATAAGTGCAAGCAGCAGTGAAGTGGAAAATGCTCACACGACGGCTGCTGGGGAGTTTTATAGCTCTCTTGGCTTCTCATGCGAAACGACACGATAGCTACCAAGTGTAGCAGTAAAACTCTTTGGGTTTTTTTTTTTTACTGCTTACACATATCACATGCAAGTTACCAAGCTTACACCTAAGGGGTTTACGTGGTAACCCTTCTCTTAAGTGTGCTGGCCCCTCATTAGCCTGACACATAAATCACCCAAAAATCCATCCCGTAATTGGCCCCTAAATCGGCTGGTCCAAAAATTTACATGTAAATAGGTTCAAATGGTGTCCATTTGTATTGAAATTTTAGCCATAAGCTAATACAATGGTTTTACAAATTATGATAATTTTTATTTAATTTTTAGAATTTATTTTACACAGGGTGAAAAATCACCCGGAAAATAGTTGCGTCGGCTTAATCTCAAAATCCGTACGTCAACATTCCGGATAATTAAATTTTTGATGTCTCCACATTTTTATGAGAATTATAGTGTTCTTAGATTTATTTTTCGTTACCGTTTTCCGATGTCGCCTTGTCGGAGCGCGTACTTCAGAACACGACACTGGTTAGCGTTTATTAACACTAACTAATCTCAGATATTAATCATCTCAAAATAATAATAAGAATCACGTCTAATAATAGTCTTATTCATGTTTTTCAGCAATTAAATTTTTAGGGGCATTACAGTGCCCCCCTCCCAACCAACGGTGGTCCTCTCTCTCTCTCTCTCTCTCAATCGAAAGTAGTAGGGGGGAACCCTTCACCGCACCCCCCCAACCCCACATCCCAACCCACAGTCTCTCCCTCTCTAGATCGTAAATCCTTAAGTAGCTAGTATAGTTGTACCGCATTGATATGATACGATGAGGCCAACCATGGTCAAAACACCTACATTTTTCTATCAAGAAATATTTATATGTAACGTCATGACCGTTTGAATCCTAGTTTAATGGTTTTTGTGCGGTGCCTTGGGCTAATATGTGGCCATTGGGCTTGGCTGAGGTTTTGGTGTGGCGTGTGGTGTTGTGGGCCGGATATTTTAGCCCAAAAAACCCATTGGTTCTCTGTTTGAGAACGTGCCAGCCTTGTATGTCATGTTCTAAACACGACGGTTGCCTGTGTCGCATTCTCAACACCGCCTTTTTCTTGTTGTTTAGCCGCTTGAGTGACGCGTGGCGCGTCGGCTTGCTGAACGCACCGGGTAGGAGCGTCGTATTTTGAATGCGGTGGCCTCCTACGTCGCATTCTTGATTCCGACTTTAGTACACCTATTGGCGGTTAGACAGTGCAGGGGAAGCTCTTTCTGTGCGTGGGGATTGCCCGGAGCATGGAAAGCTTCAATCGATCCCCGTTCTGTGTGTTCTTTATGTGGTAGGGAGATTTCTCCGATGGTTTGATTAATTCGTTTAGATTTAAAGCATGAGAATGATAGAATGGTGTGTACATATGATGGTTAAGCTATTTGCATGTTTTACATAAGTTTAAATTGATTGAAATGGAGGTTTTGTGGATTTTCTGCATGAAAAGTTAGGGTTCCGATTTCTGTCTAAGAAGGTGACAAGTCGGGAGGTCACGTTCTGGTCACGGCCCTTGACCCGGTCGCGTTCTCAATTAGGAACGCGACCTATCGGCCTATCGCATTCTGAACACGGCCCATGGTGCTGTCGTGTTCTTCTTTCTAAATTGTTGAGTTTCAAGTTGGGTTATGTGATCTCTGTATGGCCCTGGTTTTAATTAAGTGTTATTGGTTTAAAGTGTTTGGGTGTTGTTAATTAATGTAAAGCATGATATGTATTAATGAGTGGATTTATACTTACTAATGGTTATTGTGCATAATGTTGGTGAAGCTATATATATATATATATATATATATATAATAAATGAAAATGTTGAAGACTTAAGGGTTCAGTTTAATATGTGTAAGCTTATGTTTAAATGTACCGGCTACCAGTTGTTATTGTTTGGCGTATTGGATTAGAGTTTGTGGCTCAATATTCTATATTGGGTAATGAAAGATGATTGTTGTTGGGATCAAACGATGGTAAATATATTTATGTGAATGATTATTAATTGTGTGGTTTGCCGAGTCTGGTGGTCCTGCGTTAATCCGGAATACCTCTCCAGTTAGGCACTCAGGTTCTCTGTGAGTCAGGCACCGTTATGCTCAGAGTTTGTCCCAGTACTATGTGTATCGTAGAAGTCTATATCGTCTTCCTGGACACCCTCACTCGCTCCGTGAGTTGTCGTCCAGCTGAGGGAAAGATGGCAGCAGCGCAACGACTTGTGTTGTGGTTGACTTTTAATCGCTTGTAGCGCACTCGTGGTTGGGAGGACTAACACTAGTAGACATACTGGTCCCCAACTAGTCCTGTTTTCCAGTGCCTCACTTTAGGGACTTCAACAAGAGTCCTAGAGCTGCCAAGCTTGGGTCTGCAGTGTGGTGGTGGTCTGCAGAGTGGTGTTGGTTGGTCTCCACAGTTCTTTGACTTTGCAGTGTGATTGTGGAGCAGCAGTTGACCTTTCATCTGTGACTGCGAGGCTGAGAGGTTTTTTCCTATGTGTTGTGTTTCTGTGTGGGAGGCTTAGGCATGCTGTGTCTGCCTCTTGGCACAGTGTGCCAGACGTTGAGAGCGTCTTCGTCTGTGCATGTGTTGTGTTGTGCTGTGTTTGTATTGTGTGTTCCAGGCGTCGAGCTGGGCTCCGTCTGAATGACTAGTGTTGAGCTATTCCATCGGTGAGTCTTGGCGTCGAGTGTGACTCCGTCCAGTGCGTACCCCTTGTGGTGGTTACGAGCCGATTTACTTCTCCACCGTTTGAGTCTAGTGTAGGGGAAAACTGGTCGAGGACCAGATGCGAGGGAGAGCGCCTGAGTATGCACACATGGCTAGGGTTTGAAGGCTCTGTGGTGTCGAGGCATCAAGCCATAAGCCCTAGCTGGTCCTACCTTTTGTGTGTGTGAGTTGTGGTTATTGCTGTGTTGCTGCGTACTGTCGAGCCTATGAGGTTCCAGTTTTGTGACGCGCTCTTGTGAGGAGTTGGGCATCAAGCCATCGGTTTCCGTATGTTTCGTGCAGTGTACTTTAATGTACTTTACTTTCCTGCACTTCCTTTTGTACTATTTACCAGTGGGGGTTCGTGTCCCTACTGGGTCTCTTCTTGAGACTCACTCCCTTCCCTTTCAGGTGGTTTGTCGTTGGCTCCAGATGGTGAGGAGCCGAGTCACTCCTGATGATCAGTTCATCCCCATATAATTTTATGAATTATATCTATTTTGGTGATTAACAAAACTTCAATAAAGTATCATCTAACAAGTTTTCATGAAGCTTAAGCACATGAAATAAATCAAGGAAAGTCAAGCAAAACCTGTAAGTATTTTTATCTTGAAGCATTTAAAGTTCAGAGCATATAATTTTTCGAAGTACACATCGACTTCACTAGTTTCATAACGATTTTCTCATTTCTATTGATTTCATACTCATAAGGATTGGTAAGTGACATACTGATTTCGGCTCATAACGATTTCATAAGTATCGCATCAATTTGACAGAACGATTTCTTAAGTGAGAACAACGATTTGCTCTCATAACGATTTCTTAAGTGAGAACACGGATTTGCTCTCATAACGATTTCTTAAGTGAGAACAACGATTTGTTCTCATAACGATCAGTTTCTCATAACGATTTGATAAGTGAGAACAACGACTTGGTCTCACAACGATTTGTCTTTCATAACGATTCGATAAGTTCCTCATCGATTTGGTATTCATATCGATTCGACAAGTTACAACAACGACTTGGTCATTATAACGACTCGATAAGTTACACAACGATTTGCTTGGTGTAACGATTCGATAAGTCACAACAACGACTTGGTCTGTGTAACGATTCGATAAACCAGAACAACGATTTGATCACTCATCGACTCAATAAGTGAGACAACGATTTGGTTATAACGACTTGTTCATAACGATTTGTCTCTACAACGATTTGGTTATGATTGTATAACGATTTATGTTCACATCGATTTACTTATACATGTGCAATGATTTATATAAAAACGACTCATTCACTCAACGATTTCATAAGTCATACTCATAACAATTTCATTACAACGACTTGTTATTTAAACATATTTCAAATGTTTTTGAAAGTCAAAGTCTTCCCTCGCTTTTCCTCCGATATCCATGCATCTATTATGATTGAACATTTCACTGGAATGCATGCTCATATATCTTCTATTACTATGCTTATATTGGAAACATCTTTTTAGAAAGTAGAATGACGTTTCTATTTTGATGTATATTCGTTCTAACGTTGACTAACAACAAGAGACATCGTAGCTGTCTATCATTCATCATTTATTGTGTGCAGGTCTCTGACAACACAACCATTTACAACGTTGGACAAAATGAAAGATAAAGGATATCGAGAAGGATCTCTTTACATGCATGGAACGTAAAGAACCGTTGACTGGAAGCTCTACAATACCATGCAGTCTAACGTATACCAGAGCTTAGAGACAACAGATACTTCAACGACTACTTTTTAAAAAGGAAGATATATATTGAAGACTGATGACTCCAGAGTTATTAAGGAATTTGAATTCTTTACAAGCTTACACATCTGAGAGTTTGCAAGTATCAGAAGAGCCAAGCCTCACTCCATTGTTCAGCTATAGCTCTTAGCTCTCTGCGTCCATTGCTTAGATTTGAGAGAGCTCTAGTGTACTGAGAGAATTCTTGTTTGCAGATCCTTCTCTCTCAGTCTTGCTTCAGATCAAGCATTGTTCTATTAGCTTGATCTAGGGGCTTGTCTTCTCTTTAACACTTTTCTGTGTTGTTCCTCTTCGTGTTGAGAAGAGAAGACCTGTTGGTAACAAGTGACTGTATTCCCTTTGTGTAGAAGGAAGACTTGTGAATCAGGGTGCTTTGTACCTCTTCTGGTTGTGAAGAGAAGGCCAGCTGCGGCTGGATGTGTAAGTGTCCTTAAGGGAGACTGTACCCTTGGGTAGTGGAATCCTGAGGTGTTGCTCAGGGACTGAACGTAGGGCTCCTGTGGAGAGGAGGTTCGAACCAGGATAAAAATCCTTGTGCAGTGTGTTTGCTTTCTATGTGTTTGTTATTGTTTCTTCGACTAATACTAACCGCCATCGCAGTGTATTGTTTAAACATTTTTGTTGATAGATTTAGATAATCAAATTTTAAAGAATCTCATTCATCCCCCCTCTGGACTTGCTAGCTGGGCAACAACTCCGGTGCTGCTCTTGCTTAACTGCTGAGAGTAGTACTTTTTATGTACGTACTTACTGTACTCTTTACTTTTGTTAGATCTGCTCTGAGTTGTACAATTTTGTATTATTTATATAGTGGTTTGTTTTTAGTTCTTGTGGTTAGTACATTTTCTTATATGTTCTTCTCATACACTTTCTCTTAACTCTTCCGAGCTTCGACTCATAGGTGGCGATTCAGAGTTCGGGTTACTAGTGGGTAACTAGTAATTCAGATTCAGTGTCGTTACAATTTATAAATCGATTTCAAAAAGAATATTTTTGATGGTTTTTAGTTTTAAACCCAAGACCTACCAAATAGTAGTATAGTAACATAAACAATTGTGCCACACTTTAAATATTGTTTAAATTAGTTATCAAACACTTTTTAACTTATATCTTATATATATTATATTATTTTTTTAATTGCAGATTTAAAAATAGACGAGAAATTAGATTTAGATGTTTTAAATAAGTGTTATCAAACTCCAACTAACAAAATTTGAAAGCATGGCATATAGAAGGTCCCTCTTTTCTCTCTCTCCTTTTCCACTTGCTCACTTTTTCTCTCTTACATCTCTTAGATGAAAAAAAGAGAGGAGAATCTTTATCATCCGTGGCTCATGTAGATTTCGCTAGAGTGATGCATCTACCACTAGGACGATCTATGAGGAACTCTACGTCGATTTTAAAAGAGATTACTCTTGCAAAGGTAAAAAATATATGATCTTCACTCTATTCTCCGTGTCTTTCTCCAATTCAAAAGCCAATCAGAGTAAGTAAATCTTGTTTATTTTAGGGGTGTAAACGGAACCCGATATTCTGATATTCCGACTCGATTCTGATAAAAATTATCGATTTCGGAATCGGAATATGATACCGATAGCTTATCGGAATCGGTATCGGTTATTCCGATAAGTTATCGGAATCGGAATTGGAATTGAAAAAATAATCGGAATCGGAATCGGTATCGGTTATTCCGATAAATTATCATAAACTCAAGATAAAATTATGGTAAACACCTTACCTTATCGGAATTTCGGTTCCGGTAATGTTATCGGAATCGGAACTAACCATTCTTATCGGAATCGGAATCATATTTCGGTTATCGGAATCGGAATCTGTGTTTCCGGTTCCGAACCCGACCCGTTTGCAGCCCTAATTTATTTGGAACTTTACAGGGCAAATTAATAAACAATTTTATCAGTTGACTTATTTTCTACTCTTTAATAGAGTTGTAATTTATTATAGTAAATATTATCTCTTATTATAATATATGTTAAATTTTATTATAATAAGATTTCTCTCTTATAGTCAAAAACTTTTAATTAATTTATCTAATTTCATATTACATTTCAAATCCCATCCCAAAATTTCCTTACATGAAAAGTCTAATGAAAAAGTCATCTAAGACCAAAGGTGAAGTGGTTGTCACGGTGCGGAGGACTTAGAGATTGACAAAGCTAGCTAGGGAAGGGAGGGGATTTAATTTGCTGATCTGATTTAGTTTGAAGCTCCAAGTCGAAAAGAGCAGTGAGGTTGTGAAATATAGTTCAGTAACACTTTTTCATTTTGAGGAATATTTGTTACACCGCATCGCAATATAGTAAAGTCTATGTGAAATGTGTACGTAATGATGACGCGCACTATGTAATGAACGGGAAAGACCTCGGCACACGTAATGAACCTTGGTCATGCATGTTTCTCATGGGGTATGGATACTTTTATGAGGATATGGATGCTCTTCTAAATACATAAATGTTCTCCAGATATTACATATACTTTTCAAGAGATACATATATTTTGTCTTGAACTCTGGTCATATATGTTCCTCAGATACTAAAGATACTCCCCTGAAGACGTGAATACTTTCTATACTCCTCAGGAGATACATATATTCCCGAACATACGTAGTGCACATCATCATTGTGCGTGGGTAGACCTCAGCTCGCATGTGAAGACCGGTGGGCAGAGTGAAATAGTGCACTAGAGACGCACAACACGTTCCACGTAGACTTTGCTACATGGTGAGTATTTCTCTTTCATTTTTTTATATAAGACTAATTTGATTTATTTCTACTCCAACTCTATATACACATAATAAGGAGTTCGGTTCCTCTCAATACATGGGAGGATCTGACTCCATAATATTAGGGGGAGTTTTATAAAAAAACTCAAAATTTGAAATTTTATCATATTTTTTTTTTTAGATTTTTTCATAAAACACAGACAACTCTATCCAAATCCCCTCACCCTATTGGTGATTTACGGAGTTCGGTCCTCCAATGTACTGAGAGGATCCAAACTCCATAACAAAGGGGGTTCCACTCTATAGCTACTTCACACTAGTCTTCTTATCATATAGTCTTTTCCAAATAAGTAGATAGCCGTCCACTCCTACACCACTCACACTGTAAGTCTTCTAACTTTTATTTGATTCTTATACAAATCAACTCATATGGTACTACATAGATCATGCTTTGATATCAAAATATTAGAATCTAATACAACTCTTATAAAATATTATCCATTTTAGACGAAAAAATTCACACAATTCGGTTATCCAAAGATGTCTCATTATAGATCATAACTTCATATATACAGATATATATCAATAGCATTTCTAATTTTTTGATACGAGACTAATACATTTTATTCTACTAAGAGTTTGAACGGTTCGGTTTGGGTCAATTTAGGGCATTTTTGCCCCAACCCAAACTCATCTGAAGGGTATCCCCAAACCGAATTGTTTGATTCAATCCAAAATTTCATGTATCGAATTAATATTAAGATTAGTGAGATCACTTTAAAAATTTCATATAATTGATGGATCTAAAAATTTTATTTAGTGAGATCACTTTAAAAATTAAGATGTATTTATAGACTTTATTTGTAATTCAGTGAAGTCCTCTTTAAAAATTTCAACTAAAATTAATTTAATAAAGAATTTAAACTTTTTAATAAAATTTTAAAAATCTAATAAAATCGCGTGATCCCACTGAACCTAAACTATAGATCTGTCCACATAGTACAAACCAAAATTAACCTCTCAATTTGGTTTGAACTGCATAATGTACAAATTTAATTTCTATCCCAACCTCCATATATAGTGTTAACTCTATTATGCAGTGACTCCACACTCGTCTTCTTATTCAATAGTCTTTCCGAATAAATGCATAAACCTCTCTTCCCTTCACTCATGAACATGTGACTATATAAATCCGTGCTTACAAAATAGCTATTTTTATGTTAGTGTTTTTTACGTATAAATTTTTCTTAGAAAGTTAATCGTATAAGAATCTTTATATTTACATGTATATTTTTTTATATAGATACAAAAAATCTTCAAAGAAAGAAGTTAAGAATATGTTTCGAATAAGTCAATTTTAATAGAGATATATATGTAAAAGTAAATAGAATATGTTAAATATTTTTTGACCTCCAAATAAAGTTGTTGTTGAAGGTATTTATATATATTAGAAGATATACATATCAATGTAAATTTAAGAAAAAAATACATAATTAATATAAACATTTTATGTTAATATCTTAAGATTTTTTTAAATAATTATATTTTAAAAATATTTACATAAACATGTCCAATTCTAACATATTTATAAATATATACCTCTCACTGACATTGATTTCGTGTTACTTATATATTTTTCTACAGATTTACACTTTTCTCTGCATCTTACACAATTTTAATGTAACTTAAATTGATTTAGTATAACTTACATGTATAGAAAGTATATAAATTACATTGAGTAGGTGTAAACGCATAGTGCAGAAAAAAGTGCATAAGTTAACAATGAATCAGTGTAAATGAGAGACAGAGATTTATAAATTTGTTAAAATTATAATATTTATGTAAATGTTTTTTAAAATAAAATTAAAAAAATTCTCTATATATCTTTTCATGACAACTTTTAATTAAGGATGTCAATAGGTTGGGCTTGGCCTTGCCTTGCCCAACTCGACCCAGGCCCAATTTCTCAAAAGTCGGCTCGAGCCCGACCCATGTCCAGAGATAGATCTGGTAAAATGGCCCGACTCGGACCCAAGAAAAATCAGATTAAGACACCTGAAAAATAGAAGATAAAATATATAATATATATAATATAATTTTAATATATCTATAACAATAATATATATTTTACTTGTATGTATATTAACATTTAATTGATAAAAATATGTATTTTAGTAAATTAATATTAAAAAATAAATATAATTCACTCTTTAAATATAAATTTTATATTTAATAAAAATTATATATATTTATAAATTTCAGAGTAATCAATCGAACCTCACAAAGTCCAAATCCAATCCTACTTTTTTTGCTGAATTGTGCTGAAAAAATTAAACGAATTAATTTTTCGACTCAAATTAAGTAAGGCACCGCGTTGGGGTGGATTTTGATGCAAAAACTCTCTAACAAAAGTGAATGTGTTTCCAAATACACCCACACGACTCCAACTTTCGTGCTTGTGCTGATTTTGACATTTGGAGAGAGATAGAGAGAGTTGGTTTTCTCTCTCTTCTCTGCTGAAAAGCCACGAGGAGCCACTTTTGGAAATTTTTGGGCACAGGTAACGAGGGCGAACTCGACATTGTGTGAGGAACGAAGTACTTTTTTTCCCCCTACCTTTCGCAAGTTTTTCACAAATACGACGAGAGCCCTCATCGCTCGTGATGTGAAAATGGCGCGGAAATGTGCCCATATATGTGATTCGCAAGAAAATCGATTTTGGTAAAAATGAGTTCTTTCGAATCACTTCCAAACGCCGACTAAAATCGAATCCGGTTTCCAGAACTCTGGCTCAACTCGCACAATTGACACCTGTACTTTTAATAGATTTTTGTCAAAAAACACACCCACCCTTAGTTCTGTCACTGGGCAGGCAAAGATGGACAGAAGTGATTAGGCTGGTTTTCACATCAAAGCACGCTTACATGATGCAGCTGGAATGGAGGCACTCCCTTCCACATCAAAATCATATCCACGGTTTGTCCTCTTGCCGCCGGATTCTAAAATCTTGTTCGATCGTGATCGTGATCGTGATCGTGGGTGTCGTGTCGTCGTCTTCTTCTCCACTGCGCTGGGGCCCATCGTGGCCGCACAGCATCCGCCGGCACCCACACCCGCCCAGATTTATATATATATAAAAAAATCCCCTCCCCTTTCTGATGGCCTGCCCACCGTCCGATGCCCAGATATTAAGATCACGTTAAAATGGACGGCCGTTAACACATCTAGTGCCCTCATGAACGCGGGCCGTCTGATCGCTAGAGCCTCAGAAAGGGACAAAGGAGGTCCATATGTTGTGATCATAACCGTCGATGCCGAGGGCGAGAATGTAAAATAAGAACTCGATGGGGGTACTAATGTAATTTCAGCGTGTTGGAAGACACGCCCCAAACGTCGGGGCATGGCGCTGGTAGTGGTAGCATAGTCTTGCTTTCTTTCTCTGCGACTCTGTCCTCTATCCAGCTCGCAGCCATGGAAGCCGCCACTGTCGCGTCCTCTCCCACCGGCGCCCGGCGGTTCCGGCTGCCGTCGTCCTTCCCGATTGTCGGGGAAAGCCTGGTACCTGAAGTTGCCAAGGTTGCCTTCCCCTCGTCTACTCTCAGGAATGCCACCCCCGGATGCGGCGTGCTGCTCCGGCCGGCGGGGCTTCTCCGCGCTCCCTGCTGCCTCCCGGACCCCGTCCGGGACGCGAGGACGTCGCAGCATCTGGGGATTCTGATCGAAGTGGAAGGGTGAGTGGTGGTGGGTTGAATTTCGTGATTGGGCGCTATGTTAAGCTGTTCGTTGGTTTCTACTGTGTGTGTATATTGCTGAACTTTTGTGGTTCCGTGAAGTTGGAATTGCCTGTTGATGGTTGTGCTTGTTGTTATTGTTCTAGTTCTTGGGCTTCATTTTGTAATTTCTTTTGCTGGATTGTGTTGATTAACTTTCTCTAATGACGCTACTGAAGTATGACGACAAGAGGAGTTTGTTCTTATGTTCGCGGCGTGTTTCCATGTCTTGTTGACGATGAGTGAACATGAGGTGAATGGCTTTACGATGATTCATATAAGCGCACTCGAAAAAGGGTCCAGTTTTTCATAGTTGTGGTTATAATTTTCTTCTTATGTGGGTGGGAAGCAGTAGAAGTTGGCTTTCTCGCGTCAGTCTCAAATATACAGCTTGAAAAACCAATAGTATCTTTTATAGATTAACTCAGGTTGCATTTATAATGTGGAGAAGTTACCATGAGCATGCCTATGTAAACATTGTGAGGCATAAGGTCTGAATTTATTTTATTTTTATATTTTCAATCATAATTACCCGAGATAGATATTATCCATAGGACCATAAGAAGGGGACAGGCAATTGATGAAAGTGTCATGGAATGCGTGCATAGAGCTGTCAGCGACTTCCTCAATATATTTGCTTGTAATAATATTCCATATTGTGAAGAGTCTAAGACGAGATATATTGAGGGTCACATTCACTGCTATGACAGAAGTCGGCATGAAACCTCTAATTATTTCCAGTTATGCTGTCCAGGCCCCAGGGTCCCCTTCGAGAAAGGGTAACCGAAGGTCCTTTGGCAAGGTACAAGGGACCTCACCTAAATCACCTGCACAGCCCGCTCTGGATTAATCACCTTAAGAAAAGATAGAGGAAAGGCTATATGGGCCGATAATATTTGTATAGATGAGAAAAGAAGGGAAACAAAAGGCCATTTTATATAGAAAGCTAATCACAAATACCATTAGGAAATGGTCCTTCATGGTTCCATCTTAAAAACACTGGATTGCATACTGAAGAAAAGGAATAATTGGATGATTACTAACTCTTACCTTAGAATTAATCAAATGATGCCATCCCTCTTTCTCCAATTGAAGATGTACAAATTTATTGTTGTTTTGTTCATCATCATTCTTTGCTGGTCGCATGTGGACCACAGTTGGTTGTACCGCCGCGTAGTGCAACGGTACGGCCGACCCGCACCCAACGAGCCATGGCACGGTCGGTTCGTTCTCCTTTTTTTTTTTCCCTTCCCCCAGCCCCCCAATCCAACTCATCCAATGTCTAAGGGATCTAAATGATGCTTAATTGAGATGAAATTTTTGTTGGCCCACTTGGTTGGCAGCAAGGATAACTTAGAGGGGGGGGGATAGAATAATCTTATAATACCAATAAAAATAACCACTTGAAACTTTGCTTAGTGAAAGTAAACGCGTGTGCTAAAAAGTAACAATGCGGAAGCAATTAAAAGACAATCACACACATGAACACAAAGAGTTTATCCTGATTTGGTACTTCTCAAATAGAAGACCTACGTCCAGTCCCCAAACAAATCTTGGGATGTCACTAACTAGGGTATAATCCCCCCAAGGATATACAAATCTCTAGCTCTCCGCTGATCCTTTTTCTTTTTGAGTAGGAAGGAAATTCACTTCTGTTACAGGTCAAGAAACCACCCTTCTGGAACAAAGCTCAGTGCGGTTCTGTTAGACTTAAACCCCCAGTTAGGATCTGCTGACACCAACCCCAGGTAAGTTCTTCCCTCAACCCAAAGGGAACACTGTGTACAGTCCCACAGCCAGACAGAATCCACCAGCACCCCGCTGGTCTTTTCTTCACACAGGAAGAGGAACACTGTATACAGTCCTACAGTTGGACACGAGTCTTTCTTAGAAAAGAAAGAACAGACTGAGAGCTTATACAAGATGAACCTCGAGGAACTTAAACTCTCAGCTCACGGACTCTCCCCCAGATTTACAATGATGCACAAAGAGAGTGAAGAGAGGAAAGAAGCTTGAATGCTTGAAGGCTTCAGATGGTTGCTTGCGCGCACACTTCTTCTTGGCCTCTAGTTCTTTCTCTCACTCTTTGAGTGTGTATGACGTTGAGGCTTCTCACTGGATGTATACTCTTTCAGAAGAATTTTCAGGAATGCTATCATATTCTTCTGTTTCAAACACTTCATCCTTTATAGAGCAGAAAGATAGATCCATTGAGGTATATCCGTTGGAGTTCTTGGATCCGTTGAGACTCTTCATCATCTGCTCTTCTTCTCCTTCTATCTACTTTCCCTCTTCTTCTGTCTAACAGACATCTTCATGTGTCTAACGGATGTTTGCTTAAGTCTTAACGGATTCCTCATGTGAAAATTAGACTCCTGCAGACATTTAATGCATGGAAGAGAATGTTAGACTTGAGAAGTATTGCGTCAGATGGCCCATACCTTCTTATGTGTAGAGGTTCATAATTTCTGCTGACATCTAGATATGTTAGGTAAGACCTTTGCTTTTTAGCATAAGGAAGAAGTCCTTTTAGTCCTTTTTTTTGCTGATTCTTTTTCTTACCTACCCTGATAAGATAGAAGGTACACAACAGAAAGATCTTCAGTCAGACAGAGAAATAATAAGTTAAACATATGAAGTACATTTGAACTTTCATTTGGGGAAGATATTTTGAAATATTTGAAAGTTAATCGATGTGAGTCATAACAACAATCGATATAAAATTATGTTTATAACACCAATCGTTATGATATAACAGCAATCGATATGAGATATAATATTTGTTAAGCAATTGATGTATTATAACAACAATCGATGTTCAAATTTAAAAGACAATCGATGCAAACTTGGTCATCAATCGGAAGGAGTAAATGTCAATCGATATGAAACTGAGCAACAATTGATTGGTCAAGAATATAATGTAAACAGTCAAAGTGAAGCTTCAGATGGCTAAAATATAACACAATCGGTCGAAATGAAGTTTCGGATATGACGAAGTGTAACTTCGGATATGACGAAGTGAAGTTTCGTATAAAACATATTATAACGCTGTCAGTCGAAGTGAAATTTCGGATATGACGAAGTTAGCTTCGGATATAACGAAGTGAACTTCGAATATGACGAAGTGTAACTTCGAATGAACAGAAAATAACATTGTCGGTCAAAGCTGAAACACGTAGTCGATCGAAGTGCACTTCGTATATAGCTTCGGGTATGACAAAGTTAGCTTCGTATATGACGAAGTTAGAGTTCGACTGATCACGATCAAAAACATGCATGGCGAAATGTAGCTTCGTATATGACGAAATGAACTTCGGATATGATGAGACTAGTTTCGTATATGACGAAGTAAGCTTCAACTGAACATGATCAAAACATGCATGACGAAGTTGAAACTCAATGTAAATCTATAATGATAATGTAAGAATATATTGTATTTATGGGAGAAACATGATATAAAATATATTAATGATATTTTAAGTTAAACATGGGTTTTGTTATCACCAAAACAAAGGGCAAAATCTAAGAGTGGTTCAACAATTTCAAACATAAGTTAATTAAGAGATGATACAAATTATAATAGTTTTAGTTTAATTTTTTAAATTAATTTTTCGTCAAGTAAAAAATTGTCCCAAAATCATTAGGTCGACTTAATCTCAATATCTATGCATAAAAAACTCTTGATATTTTTATTTTAAGAATTAATATATTTTTATGGTAATTATGATGACTTTAGATTTGATTTTATTTTTGGAATCAGATGTCGTCCCATCGAGGTGCGTACAATCAAAGATAGTAGCAGAATTATATTAATAATATGAAAATATTATGAAATTAAGAATAATTATATTTTATATAAGTGGTCATGTTTTACGTATAATTTACTATCTCTTTCACTTTCTTCGTGTCATATTATTACTTTATTATAAATTTTAAGACGTTACAATTTTGTTTATGTTTTTGAATTCTTGGTGCTGACCTAATGAAATACATCGGTCATATCATAATATGAAAATAATGATCACATTAAAGTTGGTGGTGTCGTGGTGGTGGTGGTAGTGGAAGTGGCGCTGACCGACTCAGACCGCTGTAATATAATATAGTACCATCCAGTTCATATAATAGTACTAAATTACGAATTTATATGGTCTAGCAGTCTATCGAATCTCAATACCCGATATGGATATTGATTCGTCGAAAAATTTCGTCAATAATTCTAATTTTTCTTGTAGTGTGGTGGACTTCTCTCCAATGAGAATTAAAGCCCTTAGATGATGTCATATGCAAATTTTGTATAGCTAAATAATATGAACTTTAATTGACATCCACTTCGTATACCAGGATGACATAAATCATGGTACTAGATGATTGTGTTGGGTTGGTTTGAATGATTAAAGTTTGCTCATTTTACATATTGATTAAGTCACAAAATAAAAAATAAAATCAAACAGACCTCTTTCCCACCGTATCTTAGCAGTATGGTACAGTACGGTGTCGTACCGTGTCACGGAGAATGTGACACGATCGATCCGCGCAGTACGGCGAACCATGATGTGGACTACCAATTATATCTGAGTTGTGAGGGGTATTTTTTGTATCACTTCTTTCTCCTCCCTTTCTACCTCCTAATGTAGAAAAATATGATTATACCCACTTCATGTGCCTGAATATGGAAACCTGATTAATTTATAGATAAGGTATTTAAATAATAAATGATTTAATCAGATCAACTTTATTATATGAGTCAAATTGCATTTGCAGACCCAAGCTTGTATTATGAGTCAAATTACATTTCAACTATGAATTCTCATCTTGGATAGGGGCACAATTATTAAGGATAATGATTTTTGCAAGAAGTCATAGAAGTAGTTTTATACAAGTGGTAGCTTCTATCAAAAATAGCTTTTGCAAACAAGGTCCTGCAACTGTGATTGCATTCAACTGTCTAAGGAAAGAAATCTGGTGGATATGAAAAGAGAGATGCATACACTTTTAGGGCATATAAGAAGAAGGATAGATGTACAATTCTGTATAGTTTGGGGACTATTTGTTATTTGTATTCTTTCTTTCTGTCAGTTACTCCAACTTATTGAGGGTATTCTTGTACTTTTATGGTCCTTTGTGGCCTTGGCTTACATTTATAATAGAAGATAGGGTCGCACTGTCCTGTCAGTTTTGCAGTTACAACTTACAACCATTTCTCCTCTCCCTCATGCTTTCTATCATGGTATCAGAGCCACTCTTCTTCCTGGGTGGTCATCCTCCTCCTTCATCTCAATTTTTTCTTCAGATTGCACAATTCTAGGGGGTCTACATTCCTTGTGCACTGGGAGTTCTTGCAGATTTCTGTATTCCTGTAATTTTTTTTCTGCCATATCTCTTGAAGGATTTGCGGTGGTTCAGTACAGGGGGAGCCAGCAACAACTCCATCGAGTGAGAGTGAAGGTTTTTCTTATTTTCAGTGGTGATCTAAGGTATTCACCATGACAACTTCATCTTCTGTTACATCTGATGCTGTCCAACCTACCTCTTTTCCATTAGTTGGACACTCCACACTGCAGATTACATCTGACAAACTCACAGAGAATAATTATCAGTCTTGGGCTGTTGCAGTAGAATTATATATTGCTGGCGGTGAGAAACTTGATCATCTTACTGGAGATGAGAAGAAACCTGATATAGAGGATCCTAAGTATGTTGTGTGGAGGCGGGATGATCGCATGCTCATGTCATGGATTCTTAATTCTGTCAGTTCCAGCATTCGTCCAACTATTTTACATAAGTCTACTACCACAGACATGTGGAAAACTTTGGTTAGTCTTTATGCACGAAAGAAAAATAAGGTCCATTTATATCAGCTAGGTTATCATATACATGAATTAAAATAGGGGTCACAATCTGTTACTAGTTATTTTTGTGCCCTGATTTCATTATGGAATGAATTGGATGCTTCACGAACTGTCAAATGGATAGCACTTGAAAACTGTGGGGATGCGGGAAAAGATTTTCTTTTAAAACTTTTTCGGTGGATATATATGCATATTTATCCATTTTTTGTATGAAAAATATATGTGTGCATGTATATCTATGCATGGGCGTGCCAGCCTGTTTAAAATAAACAGACAAAATTTGATATTTATGAGGTGCATCGGGTATAGTCCTCGAGTATTGCATATATATATATTTATTCCGCATGCGTCCATTTTATCAGGCGATTGGGGTGGTCGTGTACTGGACCATTCCCCACTGACCGGAGTCGGTGTTTCATTTACATCGGGTGAAAATCCGGAAACCTTTGATACGATACGTTTTTTAAAAGACCTTGCCGAAATTAGGAATTTATATACGGTGTTTTGTAATCCACAATCATCCTCAAATATAATTTTGTCACATTTGCATATATGTCCTTAATGGGGTGTATGTGCCTCCATTAAGCGTTTACATAAGTCGCGCCTTCACATTCGTGTTATTTTAAAACACGGAAGGACTTATTTACAAAATGACATGGTCTTATATATAGACCTGCAGCGCCTCCTTCTCACGTCACGGTCTTTTCACCGGAGCACGGACGGAGTACGGGCCGGACGAAGGAATCTCGAGAGGTATTCTCCCAAAATTCCTTAAGCACAAACTTCTTCAGGGCCTTCTTTCTTTCTTTCAGAATTTCCCTTGAGTTTTCACCGGATCGGATCCCCTTCCCATGGCCCCCTACCCCATATTTATAGGGGTTTGAGGGGGTCAAGGGGCTGCTGTGGCCCCCTTGGGGCTTTGGATGCAAACCCCCCCCCCCCCCCCCCCCCCCCCGCTCGCCGCTCGGGGGGTGCTGCGGGCAGAAGGGGTGCTGCGGCGCACCCCTGGGGTGTCCAGGCGCAGAAACACCCCCGCGGGGGGTGTCTTGCGCCGGAACACCCCCGCAGGGGGTGTCTGCGCACAGGACATCCCCGCGGGGGTGTTCTGCGCGGTGTTCTGCGCCAGAACACCCCCACTGGACCATTCCCCACTGTCCGCGCAGGGGGGGTGTCCGGCGCAGGAACCATCCCGCTGGGGGTGCCCGCGCAGCACACACCACCGCAGGGGGTGCTTTGTGCGCCGGAACAGCCCCGCAGGGGGTGTCCCGCACAGAACCACCCCGCGGGGGGTGGTGTTTGCGCACAAATTCCCCCGCGGGGGGTGTCCCGGCCGTACCAGGCTATAAGTGTGGGCCCCCGGGGTCTTCTCCTGCCCATTTGACTGCCATTTGACGCCGTTTGACGTCCGTTTGCAGCCGTTTGACGTCCGTTTGTTTCTGTCTTCGAACGCCGGGGCTGTTTCGTCTGCCCGGACACGTGCACGACGTGCGCACTGTGACCATTGTCGGACGCATTGTTGGACGTTGACATTGCCCGGCAGAGGGTATATATCTTGCCATGTTGGACCATCGGACGTCGCATCTAACATGTCGTCCGAATTAAATCAGACTAAAATATGCATTCGAATCCGTTTATCTTAGGTGTTCGAAATGGGCGGAGATCGGGAGTTTCTCCCAAAACTCCGTACTTTTTTCGGGCGGATTTATCGCCCGGCCTTTGTTTAAGTCCCGGTATTTTTCCGGGTTCAACAAAGACCAACAAATATATATGAACCTTCTAGAAGATGACAAGATAGTGAAGTTCTTGGGAGGCTTAAATTTTGATTATGATGCTTTAAGGGGACAGTTTTTTAATATGGATCTTGCTCCATCTTTTAAAGAAAACATATTTTAAGGTATTTAGTGAAGAACAGAGACGCCAAGTCATAGGTAACAAAGAGTCCCCATGCAGTGTCCTAACATTGGTAAATTCTCAGCTTTGGTTACTACTACAAATATGTCTAAAATTGGTGACTCCAGTAGGACCCGAGGAGATCGTAAATGTCAACATTGTGGCCGAACAAACCATGACTCAGCAGATTTCTGTTGGATAAAGTACCCTGAAATGAACTGGACAAAGTTTAAAACTGAGGAGAAACAATTTAAAGGCAGAGTAGCAGTTGTTCAATCTGTTCCCTCTACAGAAGGAGATTCTATTTCTGGACCTACCATTGCACTTACCTCTTCCGACATTGCTACCCTCCAGCATCTTTTTTCTCAACTTCGGAGTGTCTCTCAACCTTCATCTTCTGCATCAGGTACAATTGGTACAACCCTCAGGGGTTCTACTCCAGTATTCATAACCCTTGGGTAATTGATTCTGGAGGCGTCGGTCAGGCGGTCACGTGACTGGTATTTCATCCTTGTTCTCTTCTTATTCCTTATTATCTAGTCATGATAAAATCACTATTGCTGATGATATGCGTGCTACGACAGTTGGCAAAGATTCCATCAAATTTTCTGATTCTATTACTTTATCTTCTACTCTTCATGTTCCTTCTGTTCCAATCAACTTACTTTCAATCAGCAGTCTTGCCAAAAACTTAGGCTGTTCAGTAACCCCCCCCCCCCCCCCCCCCCCTTTCAGGACTTTGTAAGCCATGGTTTGGCGTGGCGGATCGAATCGGTCCGATTCGGCCGAATCGGATCGAATCAGGAGAAACCCGATTCGCCCGATTCCCATGCGAATCGGACCGATTCTCATCCGATTCCCATGCGAATCGGCTTGATTCAGGCGAATCGCGGCGGATCAGGAAAAATCGGATTCGCCCCGATTCCCCGATGCGTCGAACCTTGGAAGCAAACGATTGGAACTGGCCGTGAAACAGATGGTCTATATGTCTTTCTAGCCACGAGAGAAAAGTGCATTTCAGTCCACTGCCTCTCCTCCTGTGGATAAGAGATTGGCGGAGATCCACTTGTGGCATTCTAGATTAGGACATTTGTCTTTTAGGTCGTTAAGAGTCCCTTTTTCCTTCCTTATTTCTCTCTATTCCTATTCAGCCCTTGTAGTTTCAAGTCTGCCAGTTGGTAAAACATTGTAGAACTTAATTTCCTATCTCGGTGACAAAAGCTCTACTTCCTTTGAAATTGTGCAAGGAAACAGATCGTACACGTGGTTCTTCTTCCTTTGTAAGAGATAAGAGAGGGTGTTGGTTCATTACCAGACCCATTATGGTGGATCCAGTTAACTTAAATTCTTTTGTTTTCTTCTTTATTTACCGCTAGTTCTTTTTTACTTGTAACAGGGCCAATATTGTCTTATTCCTTCGTGTTTTAACCTAATAGAATATATAGAGGGTGGTGGCTGTGCACGGAAACAGATCGTACACTTCTCCCTTGCAAAACTCTCTCTCCCTCTTCTCTTCTTCTTCTTCTCCTCATCTTGATTGTATCCTCTTTTCTTCTTCTCCAGCCATGTAAATCAAGGAAATCTTTATAGTATCATAGCTGAGTTCCTAAAGAGCCTCTTCTTGCCTACGTTTAAACCCTAAAGGGAGTTGCGCGTGTTCTGCAGTAGCTGGATGGGTGGGGATGTTTCTCCTGGCAGCAGAAGGCTACTTAAGAGGCAGCGCTAGAATTCCCAACATCTCTGTTGGTTCTTTTTCCTTTTAAGCAGTGGGACTTCATGTTAGGAGGAGGGTGCGTCCAGCCATAGACAAGAGTTCTTTCCTGCACCCTTGTTTGCCTTGGCTACAAGGTGGGTCCTCCTAGTTAGAGATAGCTTTTGTCCTCAGGGGAAGTCACCTTTGAGAGGTATCGTGTCGAAGTCCGACAAGTTTGAAGCCATATCAGCCACATCCAAGCCGATGGTTGTGTGTCGATGGGATGTGACAACATGTCACTTCATATTATGCCAGTGGAGTTAACTGAACACAACTATATGGTCTTGTCTATGGCAGCAGAAATCTACATTTTTGGCCACGGCAAGAGTGTTGCTCGTACAGGTGGCACCTCCGACTTAGGTGGAAGTGTCTCATCATCATCCCCTCCTTTGTTTGTTCTGGTTGCTCTGATTCTGAGTAACTTGTGGTTGAGAGCTCAAGGGGCGGCGAACTTAACAGCCTTTCAGTTGGGGTCTTCAGTTATCTCCATCACTCACCTTCAGTATGCAGACGAGGATTAACAGTTACTAAGACCTAGTTGATTCTAGAGGTGTTACAAGATGTTACAGGGCTTAAGTCAATTACAACAAAACTTTTTTGGCGGGGATTAACATGAAGGAACAGGGCATCAAGAGAGCAGCACTTCTCTTTGGGTGTCAGGTTGGGAGCTTCCCCTTCACTTATCTGGGACTTCCTTTGTCCCCTGGGCTTCTTCGGTGCAGGGACTAGCATGGGGTTGTTAAGAGATTTGAGAACAAGCTAGCAAGGTGGAAGGCAATATTACTATCTTATGGAGGTCGACTGATTTTATACAGGTCGCTGTTGTATAGCTTGCCTATATACTACATGTCAATTTTCAGAGTGTCAAAGACAGTGGCTAAAAACTTGGAGACTATTTAGGCTAGATTTTTCTGGCATGGTAGTGGGGGAGTAGTTAGAGGATGGCATGATATTGCTTGGGGTAGAATCCACCAACCTAAGAAAGCAGGTGGTCTCGGTATCAAAAACATCAGGAACTTCAATCTAGCCCTTTTGTGCAAATGGCTGTGGAGACTTGGGACAAAGGAAGGGGGCTATGGCAGTAGATCATTACCCACACATACTACCTATTGGCTAGAGTTTGGGATCTTTTACTGCCTCAGTTGCACAATGTCTCCCCATACGGAGGAGAATTCTACAGTTCACATAATTTCTCAAAGCTAGATTGAGGGTTAGCTTGGGTGATGGGCACTCAACATTGTTGTGGCACGATAGATGGTGTGGAGATTTCACACTGGAGGAGGCCTTTCCCTCCTTGACCTCTCTATCCAGGCTTTCTTCCCCTACTGTGGAGTAGATGTTTGATTTTAATCTCTTTGGTGGAACATAGGTGTCTACCTTCAGAAAGAATCTTTCTTATGAAGAGGCAGAACAATTTGAGCAGCTTCTCTCTCTCCTTTTGGACTATCAGCCGATTGGGGGAAGGAGAGATTTGTTTACTTGGAGATGGGAAAAGATGGAAGGTTTTCAGTCAGCTTGGCGTATGCTATCATTTCAGATGGAGGGGCTTGTCATACTCCCTCTAAGGCCATTTGCCCAACCAGAAGCCCACTCAAAGTCAAGGTGCTAATGCGGAGGATCTCACATGGCAGATTCCTACATGCGATAGGTTGCAATCTTTTCTCCATCACATCTCATTGGTTTGTACCTTATGTGGGGAAGAAGAAGACTTGGACCACATCTTTGTAGCTTGCTCTTTTGCTTGTGAGAGGGTCAAACAATTGTTATCCGCATGGAGGAGGTCATGGACTTACAAGGGGGACAAAGCTATCTAGTGGCTTATACTGCACGCCACATTGTGGGCATTGTGGGTCATGGAATGCAGAATCGACTGATCCGGATCGGGATCAGCTGATTTTGAATCAGATCGGCCATGGCCGATCCAGGTCGATCCGGCCGATTCCAGCCGATTCCTCGGCCCTGGCCGTTTCTTGGGCCGATCCAATCCTTTTTTCCATGTTGTGGACTGAAAGGAACAATAGGCTTTTCAGGAGGGAAAAGAGGTCAGAGGATACTTATTTTCTTTTCTTACAGAAAAAGTGCATTTTTGGGCCAAACATTTATGCACAAAGAAAGGATGTTTCTAACTCCACTTTTTTTGCTTTTGAGGAGTTAAGGGGGGGTTGGTGTGGAGTTTTTTTTGTAAAGGGGTTTGTGAGACAGTTCAGTCTATACATATACATCCTTTTTCCTCTAATATAATTCAGTGGTATCATCCACTTTTAAAAAAATAGAATTAATAATTAAAAACTTTTTCCAAGATTTTTTCAAGAACGAGCAAATCCAGACTCCAAAGGGGGTGAGCAAGAGACCTAGCATGCAAGTGTCGGTTTCTCTTCTTCCTTGTATGCCCCCCCCCCCCCCCCCCTCAAAAAGAAAAAAAAAGAAAAACCAAAACCTCACCACCAGTCCATGTCCCTCTCTTCACGTCTGTTCTCTTTTAGTTTTGGTTGCATGCAACTGAAGCCCCACACAAGGATGCAGTCTCTTTCTTCTCCTTCCTGTCCTCCCACCATTGATCTCTTTTCTCTCATCCTTGTCGTATCTTTTCCTCTCCTCTCTCCCACCACCAACTTCATTGCACCCCTGATTCTCTCTCTCTCTCTCTCTCTGGCACAACCCAACTGCCTCCCAAACTCCTCTCTTCTTTTTTCACCAGTGCACTCTCTTTCTTCCCCTTTTCTCTTACGACTCTCTTCTCATCTTGGAACCCTGCCAGTCCACACCGCTCCTTTTTGTCTTTCTTTTCTCTCTTTCTCTCACCCGAGATTATCTTCCTCTCCTGTTTCCTCTCTTTTCTTTCTTATGTTCATCTCCCTCCCTTTTTTCTCTCTCTACTTTTGTCATATATAGTTTTAGGCAGGATACCTCCTGAAGGGATAACACTGCTGATATGATATACTGCTATTCCGATAACATATGTATTGTGAACACTCAACATCTTACTTTAAAGATGGTTGGTTTCTTCTTCTCACAGTTTGATGGCTTCTTATGATATGTGTAAATGCTTCTTCTTTCCTCCCATCCACAATAATTATGCCAAATGATTAAGTACCTAATGGGTGGAAAGCACCTTGCACTCTTATCTGCTTGGAAATGTGAGACATTTTTTCTCAACATCAAGTGTATAGATGGGAAATAATGAGAGCTCTCCGTTCCTTATCAGGGCAGTAACCTAATACTTGTATGCTAGTGGGACTAGTGTAGTGACACTCCCAAGATATGAAGTAAATAAACCAAACAGGGAAAATATACAAATGAAAATAATGTATATATTATATATGTGGTATAGATGGTATCTTCCTAACAACCCCTCAAACTCGTGATGGAATCTAAATTGGTGAGATAAATCAAGAGCGGATGAAGAATAAGTATTTTTTCGAAAAGTGGATAGTACCACAAGTTTATTAATACAGATAGAAAGAATGTACAAGTATAGGCCAACAAAATAACCCCAAACAACTGCCCTACCCGCCTATACAGCCATCCATCCCTGTTTGGATTGCCAATCCCTATCCCCCCAACATTACAAAAAGTGTAAAGTTTGACTGATTCACATTACAAATAATTGACACCCATTCCTTAACTTTACTACAGATCCCAACAAAAAAAGCCTCAGCATCCCGAGCAACCCTTGAAAAAATGCGACTATTCCTCCCCCCCCCCTCCTTTTCATCCATAGGGTAGCATGCAGAATGAGCCACCAGACTGTCCTGTCACCTTCACCTTTGGAAGGCCATTGCCTATTCCACTCTGCAATCATCTGCCTGACCTCAAAATGATAGGGGATGGTACAATGAGTTGTTACAACTATCTCCCTCCGAACTCTGCGAGAATAGGAGCAGCCAGTGAAAATATGATCAATAGACTCATCCTCCTCCCCACAAAGAACACACGTGGTCTAAATGGCAGGCAAAAATGGTGCAGTCTGTCTTGCATGAGGGGATGCAGAATAAGTATTAAAGATTGTACAAAATGATGCTTGAAATAAGTAACAGCAGCAAGAAGGCAAGGAGTATGTGAATTGTGAACACACTTCTAGTCCTTAATAAAGATATCAAATGTTGACAATATTGGCAATATGGACATTACGTGTGGTAAAAACAACTATTCTTCTGGTGGGTATAGCTGAAATGGAGGATGCAAATTTTTTGCCAAAGATCGAATGCAAGTACAGTCAATAGAGGAGGAGAAAAGTCTTTGTGAAAGGACAGTCCACAAAAAGCTTGTACGATACTCTAGACAAAGAAGATTATACTTGCTGCATACCATGGGCTGAGGCAAGTGCTTAGTCATCTTGCTCACTCTGTGTGATTGGTCCACATGTTGACAAGACTTGGGGGACAAGAAAGCCCCATCAAAATGATGTAGATCCCAAATCTTTTTTGGACAACCCTAAAGGACATATTTGCAAGACGTACGGTATCTTTGTGACACAGTTATCTGGTGACCATGTTTTCGCATGCTCATTTTAGTCTTTAACATGTTTAACATTATCACTTTATGCATAACTGAATATGTCATTGATGTGAAGTATTCTTCGTCTCTTCAGGGTTCTTGCAGATGTAAATCGCTTCGGCAATCGCCAAGCTTTTAATGTAGGTGCGCATTATGTGATAACTTCAGCCTTACAGCTCTGTAGTGGTACTCTGTTCTTTGTATAAAAAGTACATCAAATGTGGATAAATTATGAAATGCCATGATAAAGTTGACCTAATGATTGCTTTCTGTACTCCCTTACTCTCATGCAAGGTTCGCCGCATCGGGGAATCGGGGCGAATCGGGTTTTTCCTGATCTGCCTCGATTCGCCAGAATCAAACCGATTCACATGGGAATCGGATGGGAATCGGTCCGATTCGATGGGAATCGGGGCGAATCGGGTTTCTCCTGATTCGATCCGATTCGGCCGAATCGGACCGATTCGATCCGGCAAACCATGCTCTCATGATGCATATTACTTTTTATCATCATTTACATGTTTACTCTTTGCTTTTCTTTTCATTTTTCTGGCAGCCTTTCAAAAGCTCGGGCTCGATTGTGCTAATTGGACGGAACCAATTTATTTGGATCTTACAAGGTTGCGGAAACTCTGCTTTCATCTGTCATACAGTTTTCCATGTCATTTCTGTCCAATGATTGCTGCCAACATATAACTTTTTATCTCAATGTAATTGCGAACCTACTAATGTGACTCCTTCAGTTGCATGATCTTGTGGTACTTTTTTTTGCCTGATCTTGTGCATAACAATGCAATTTATTTTTTTGGTTTGCTGAACTTTTATGGAAATCAATTTTTCAGGAAGGCAGCTGGTGATGAAGAACGAATGCTCATTTTGTTTTTCAACAGAGTAGGTTTTACTTTATTTCCTGAGATTTTTGCTTTTGTAGTAAACGCAGCATATTAAAATAGATAAATATGACTATTGAAAAGTCATATGTATGTTACATATGTTGTTTCAAACTTCAAAATCACTAGGCATATATTGTAGAGATCTCGTCTTCGCTTCTCTGATATGCCAAACTCAGAGCTATTTATACACTCCATCATTTGGTGATTGTCTATGTCAGCATTGATATCTGCTTTTGCTCTCAGTTACCTCTCCATGGTATTCACTTCTTTCAATCATCAACCTAGGGAGTAGGGATCATACTCAAAGAATGGAATGTAATCAACATATTTCCACAAATATTGCCAATAGCCCACTAGTTAGAAGGGATGAATTGGGCACTTGTTACTTGTTAATACGACGTGATTTGCAGCAGCACCAATTTTTGAAAACACCTAGGCAGAGTGAATTGGTTAATCACCTTGCTGTGACCCCATGTGGCAAGGTGGGCACCTCAGTTTTGAGGCGGTTATTTTTTAAAAACATTTTTGTAATTTGCTGTATGTGTCCTCTGTCCAATTGGTAATGCTACTAATTGTAGATACCTCACATTCAGTTATATAAGCACCACCAAAGGATTTGATTAATAAATCATGTCTTAATTTTTGCATTATATTTTAAGAATAAGATAATAAGTATTAAAAAAACAAATGTAGATATCAGGTGAAAGAGAAGGAGATGTCAAGTGGAGAGGAGGAAGGGACATGTGCAGTCAACAGGGACCTGCAGCTCATGGAGACTGGAGGCTGGAGCAGCCAACAGCAGGCCTCTCTTATATTTGTCAGGTTTTTCACTTTTAAAACCGGAAGAAATATCCCTTATATTTAGGGGAACATATAAAGAACCAGACCTGAAAAAAGGCGGACCGTGGATGGAGATGCCCTTCTACTGGCCATTACTTCCTACGATAAACATAGGATGAACGGTCATGTACGACATTGCAAGTGTGATAGCAATCTAATGGTACCACATGAACAAGAGAAAGAAAGAAGAAGCTGCTTTATCACAGGTGATACAGGGAAAGAGAGTTATTGTGCCACTTCGATCAAGAGCCTCTTCCTAGTTGCACAAGTTGTAGATCTCCTGGAGTCTGGAATTATGGGTGCTTGTATAGTTTCTGCTATTGGATGGCTCTTAATATGACATGTACTTTATTCTTTATTTGTGTTTGATATACTGGTTTTTGTTCGAAAAGATTGGTACTACTAGGAGAATTTTTTTTTTTTTTGGGGAGCGACATCTTTTTGATGGATTGGGATATGGTTTGCAGATCTAAGAAGCTTGGGGTTGTTGGAATTAAAAGCTTGCATCAAATAAACTTGGCATTTTTGAGCAAATGGTCATGCAAACTTCTGCAATCTGATAACAAATTATAGAGGAATGTAATAATTTAGAAACACTATCAGATGCATCACAAATTCTACTTGGAGCCTGGAGGTGGGGAATCCGGCAATCTGTCACTTGGGCCTTGTACTTTAGGCAGGCTTTGAAAGAGGTAGAGCAAGAAGAATATGGGGTGCTGTTGGCTGAATTGAAGGAAATAAAAATTGACTGTGACTGCCATGATTTGTTTATAATTTTATACAGAAAGCTTCTTCAGCAATTTTTTCTATTAGTCCTGTTACTGGATGTTAGAAGGTAATTTACCAACATACCGAAAGTTTAAAGAAATGCGGAGAGTTAAAATATTTGTATGAGTCCTTGTATGATCCATCCCATGATGAATCCACCGATGAGACGGTCAAGGTGAAGGTTCAGGGATTTATGATTTTATGTGTTGGTGGTTTAAGGGAAGAATGATCACCCAACTGTATAGAAGGAGGTGGGTTGTTGATTGTGATGTAATTTGCTTTTTGTGTGAAAATCATGAAGATGTGGATCATTTGATGGTGCTATGAGCTGTTAGTGCAGAAGTCTGATCATTGTTGGTTTATTAGTTCAATCATCTCTATCAAGTTTCAGTTTGGTCCGACTACCCAACTATGGTAGTTCAAGCAGCTTAAGATGTGACAGAGGTACAGAACTAGAGTTCAAGTTATTTGTTTTATTCCTCATGCAGAGTGTATTGAGCTTATGGAAGAAATGAAATGACTGCATCATACGGGGCAATCATGTGTATGCCGAATATATTGTTTTAAGAGCTGTTACTTTTTGTTTATAAAAAGCAGTAACCTGTTAGGTTTTTCTTTTAGTAGTTAGCAGCTGGCATTTAGTGTGTATGTTAGTGTCTGTATTGGGCATGTATATATATACATATACATACTTATATTTATATCTATCTATCTTTGTGTGTAGATCCCACTTTTTGGAAAGGAAATAGTGAATACATAGCTATGACAGAGTCTGAGAAAACAAATATTGTGGGAAAGTCCATCATTATGAGAAAATTTCTATAGCCCACTAAAGGATACAATAGAGGACAAGGACATATTTTGAATGAGTTCAAAAACATGTCAGGATGTGGGAGTAATAATAGAAATAGATGGACCAGACGCCAGATTGATAGATAAGGGCCACTATGTGTTTGAGAAGAATTTTCTCCAAGCTAAACCTGGTCGAAGAACTCAACAAAGTGAGCTAAAGCTAAGCGAGGGAATCCAGTTTGGTCTAATTTATTACATAATGTGTGTTTCTATTCTTCATGTGTATTTTCTAAAAATATGTACGTTTCCTTTTTAAAATATTTAGGTTTTAACTTGCTTGCATTATCACACACATCCCTGCCCCCAGTCCAATGACCTTAGCCACATCTTGTACACCCATAAATATGTTAAAGGAATGACTTTGACTTTGCACTGGCTTTATGAAATTATGTCTATCTCTACCACCTGTATGTTAGTCCGCATGACATAGTGCTCCATCAGTGTTGCAAGGTAAAATTGTAACAAATACCTACTATGCAAAGTAGGGATGATCCACTATATATGGTCTAAGAAATTAATCAGCTGGACGGCTACTAAAAAAAAGGGAGGCTGAGTAAATTGTGGTTTAAAGTGACTGTCAGGTTACTTAGATTACAGATTTATTCGAGGCCCGTCTCCAATTGCAAGGAGGAAATTATGGCCTTAAGTGGTGCCTGATCTGCGGTTGAAAAAGTTCAAAGGAGAACTCTCCTCCGTTTAAATATGATTCAAGTCCGAAGCACGGAAAAATCCGGCACCACAAGGTCTTAGGACCAAGTATAAAGCACAAGTACAAGAACAAGCTCGAGGAAGGACTTCAAAGCTTTGCACAACAGTCTTCTATTGGGCGAAACTCCAAGGAAGCAGAGCAGGATTCCAGCAGCACCCTCGGCACCAACACTTGAGAAATGGGGGTGGGGGGGTATTTATAGAAATTACCCCCCCCCCCCCCCCTCTCCATCGGTTAGGCAGCCCTAACCGATGGTGACCTCAACATGAGGTCACCATCGGTTAAGGGGCATCCCCTAACCGATGGTGACCTCAACATGAGGTCTCCATCGGTTAAGGGGCATCCCTAACCGATGGTGACCTCGGTATGAGGTCACCATCGGTTAGGACCCCCCTAACCGATGGTGACCTCATGATGAGGTCACCATCGGTTAAGGGGGGATCTCCCTTACCGATGGTGACCTCATCATGAGGTCACCATCGGTTGGGGCTCTCTCCACGCAATGTAAAGGGGTGAAACCCCTATAAATACCCCCCCTATTCCATGAAGGAGGGGGTCGTTCTTCCATTTGCTCCGGCGAAGCCCTGTTGAAAAAATCCAGAAAAATAGAAAAGAGCACTTGTTCATTCCCTCTCTCATTCTCCATCCCTTGCTTGGTGTGCGAAGGTACAAATCCCCCTTCTTTAGCTCGATAGGCCAGGTGCGGAGAGGAGAGTTATCGGCGTAATCGTCATCGACATTCTTTCTTAATCCCCATCCCCCACATCGAGCAAGTCTCTGTGGGGTGATATTCCGGGGTTTAAATACCGTCCATATCGAGCAAGTCTCTATGGACACATGGTATTTAAATACCCATGTTCTCCCCGCCCATCGAGCAAGTCTCTGGGATGGTGGATTTTGTGCTTATATGTATATGTTTTCTTGAGGAGACTCTGCCCAAGCGGAGTTCTGCCCAAGAACATATTCGTATATTCACAAATTTGTGGTTCTTATATATGTTTCTTAAGACGAAACTGCCCAAGTGGAGATTCCGTCCAAGAACATATATAAAGATCGCAAATTGTAATATACAAATATGTTCCCTTCAGGAGAATCTCGCCTAGGCAAAAATCTCTCTTAGGGGACGTATCCATATAAATACAAACTCGTGTTATATGCATATGTTCTTAGAGGAAACTCTGCCCAAGCGGAGGTTCTATCCAGAACATATTCGTATATTCACAAATTTATGGTTATGTATATATTCCTTAGGGGAAACTCTGCCCAATGGAGACTCCCCTAAGAATAATCCATAAAATCACAAATTTGTGCCTATACGCGTATGTCTTAGGAGGAATCTTGCCCGGACAATAGTTCTCTCAAATTCATATCTGTATAATCACAAACTTCATGTTTATATAAATGTATTTCTTAGTGGAATCTCTGCCCAAATAGAGACTCCGCCCGAGAACATATCTATATAATCACAAATATGCCCATTGTGTATATGTTCTCAAAAGGGAATCCGTTCATCGGGGACCTTTCTATCGGATACTCTGTTCAAATAGAGATACCGTTTGAGAATATATTCATAAAGTGCAAATTTGTGTTTATACACATATATCTCTTTAAGGCAAAATCCTCCGGGCAAAGTTCTCCCGAGAACACATAGATATAAGCATACGCCCACATAAATATACCTCTACGAGGACACCCTGCCTAAGCAGAGGCTCAATAAAACACACCTACATATTCAAGGAGGATTGTGTGGTGACATACACACATCCAAAGAAAAAAAAAGAGAATTAAGATAAGAACTGTCTAAGTACTCCAAATGGGAGCACATAGCACCTCCACGAGAACCATACCCGTGAAATGGATTGGGACAGGAATTACAATCTGACAGAACCTCCATGGAGACATTCATATGCTCTCGGAAGTCATACCCGCACATAGCGAGAAATGAGGAGGAAAAAGAACTCCACCTCAAATTCGGATTTTGCTCAAAAAGGGCACCGTTTAAAAGAACCCCATATAAAAAATGGACACATGAATCCTTCTAATACGGAAGTGTTTACTGGGTCATAATACCCCCAAGTTCAGAATCAAAATCCACGGGTATAACCGTTCATAATAATAATCCTCATGTTTTCCCAAATAAAAATGCCTAATCAAACCTTTTGCAAAAAGAAGAAAGACCTCAATAGGTCCACGGGTATATACCCGTTCCCCTCTTCAAAAATCAACAATTAGACTCCAAAATGGCAGTCATTTCAAAAATGAATACTCAAAGCAAAAAAAGCATTTCAAAATAATCAAAAGAAAGAAAAAAACATGTCATGATCAGGATTTTCTAAAAAAGCATGCATATTTTTTCGTCCTTTACTATGAATGGTATTCGGTTAAAACCGGTATTAATATACCGGAGTCTTAAATCGATGTAAATGTAACATCGACTCCGGTCGATGGAGACAGAGGTCCAGCACATGCTACCCTAATTGCCTGATGAGAATAGACATGAGACTCAAGGAGTTCAGATTAAAAAACGGCGCAACCGTCCGTCCCGGACACTACCGTCCGTTCGAGGACACAACCTGTCCGTTTCACGGACACCACACCCGTCGTTTCACGGACACCAAAATTCTTCTTCCGCAGGTCGAACTCTTTTTCTGTCTATAGACAGGCTGGCACGCCCCGCAATATAAAATCAAAGCATGTGAATAAATGAATGAATACCCTGAACCCAAAATAAAACGAAACGCGAACCCGACGAAATTGGGTGCGAGAAATTCCCCGTGTCAAAAATCAGCCTACTTCTTTCTTCACCGTACAATTTTACTGAGCTCAAATTTCAACAAAAAAAAAGTTTCATCCCTAAGAAAGACATTGTTTGTTTCCATGATGAACAGGTAGGATTTGTTACTAGTTTGGTAAAAATGTCTTCCATGTGGGGAATGACGAAGTCTTAATCTATTTATGTTTCATCTACATGTGTCTTGTGCAGATTGGTTGGCCTACTTCATTACCTACTAATGAGAAAGAAACATTTTTGAAAAGCGTTCTGCGTGAAAAGGTACCTCATTCTAAATTCTTCTAGATTGTAATTCAAGGCTTTCTTGATTTTAGAATGTCATAGGCATGGTTGTCTAGTTAGTCTATAAAGTTGGCATTTGACAATTTAATTTTAATAATGGGGTTGCTTTTTTCACCAATAGAGTTGTCTATCAGATTTCCAAATAATACATTGTGTTCTTAGTTCATACCTCAATGGGTTTGACCATGGAAGGCAGGATCGGATCGGACCCCTGCATCGGCCAAGGCCAATCTCAATCCGATCCGGCTGATTCCCGATCAGAATCGGCCAGAATCAGAGGGATCGGCCTGGATCGGCCATGGCCGATCTGATCCAGAATCGGCCGATCTCGATCCGGATCGGCCGATTCTACCTTCCATGGGCTTGACTGCTTGACCTTTTGCAGCAAGCAAGCCTGGCTGCAGGCAGATCAGTGCAATACATTCCATCTTGTTAGAGTGTTTGAGCAGATCCAATTTTATGTCCATCTCAGGAGGAATCTGGGATGTCCATAAGATATCTCACAACTCCTTTCTCCTGGTCGGTCAAGATGCTGGAGGGTGGATGTGTTGGCAGAGGCGGGAGTGGTGGTGGTCGGGAATGCTCTGTTAAGGGTCGTCAGATGGGCCAAAGAGTTTGGGACCTTCCCAAGGCCAAGCTTGCAGAGGGTTCGCGTGGTGTTGGAAGGGGTACCTCTCCTCCTCTGTGATGAGGAAGGGGTAGCCTTCCTAGTCCGGGCATTTGGGGGTCTTGTCCATGATAAGCCGGAGTTCTTCTTCTTTGGTGGTTGCGGTCAGTAAGGTTCAAAAACCCGGGATCGGGATCGGATCGGTCGGCCCAAACCATCCGACCCGGCGATCCCGAACCCGGCGCGGCCGAGCCGGCCGAGCCCGGCTGAGCCAGGGGTGGGTGGATCGGCCATTATACAGGTGTATATCTTATACAGGCTGAGTTCAGGCCGAGTCCAATGCGATTTCAGGTCTTATTTACCTGAATATCATTTAAGTAACTTAAGATATTACATGTAAATAAGGAAGTACCCCCCATTTGAATCCAATAAAAATATCAAAAAATCATATCTCTTACCATAAAAAGTCAACTCTCCTACCGAAGAGCCCCCTCAAGGTCAAGATTTTCTCTTGGAGGGTTTCCCATGGTAGGTTGCCAACCTGTGAAAGTTATCCAGGGTGTTCCTAATATTCCAACTTTATGCAGTCTTTGTGGGGTTGAGGAGGAGAGTTTGGATCATCTTTTAACAGCCTGCTCTTTCACTAATATGATTTGGACTGAAATTGGGCAATGTATTCAGAATGTCATCCCCCCTTTCTCTGGTGCGAAGGAGTTATTTTTGGGTTGGAACAGGAATTTCATTTGAAGGCTGATGGGGTTGTGTGGTGGATCATTTGCATGCCACTGTCTGGGCCTTATGGATTGAAAGAAACAACATAATTTTCAGGAAAGAAGCTAGGACTGAAGAAACTGTGTTACAAGGGATTAAGAGGAATGTTTTGCTTGGGCTAAAATTTTAGGTCATTTTGAGAGTTCTCAGTCTTCTCTCCTTTTGTTCTTGGGGAGATGAGGTTGTTGTTATTTGGTCTTTTCGTGGGAGGCTTTTCTTGGAGGTCTTTTTGTTTTGGCCTCTACTCTTGTTCATTCTTCCTTATTCATATACTTTGTGGTACTATCCACATTTCAAAAAAAAAAACTCTCCTACCGAAGAAGAAAATCGTGATTTCGATGATTTTAGCGAAATGTTAACTTTTTAATTCTCTCATAATTTAGCATATCTAAAAAATTTTAATTCAAATAAACCATATGGAACACTAAAAATCTAAAGTCCGGTAAAAAAAATCAAACGTGCATATGACTTCTCCAAGGGAGCCACTCTCCTACTGACAACACTTAGTCTGCTTGAGACCTCTCAAGATTTGATCAAACTTAAACTATCATCACTCAAAGTCATGAGAATTGTCACTTTCTAATTTCTTTCAATTAAAATGTGAAAAATCTCATGAGTTTAGATGATGATAGCTTAGGTTTGACCAAATCCTGAGAGGTCTCAAGCAGACTAAGTGCTGTCAGTAGGAGAGTGGCTCCCTTGGAGAAGTCATATGCACATTTGATTTTTTTTACCGGACTTTCGATTTTTAGTGTTCTATATGGTTTATTTGAATTATCAAATTTTTAGATAGGCTAAATTATGAGAGATTAGAAAGTTAGCATTTCGCTAAAATCAACGAAATCGCGATTTTCTTCTTCGGTGGGAGAGGACTTTTTATTGGTAAGAAATATGATTTTTTTGATATTTTTATTGGATTCAAATGGGGGGTACTTCCTTATTTACATGTAATATCTTAAGTAACATTTTACTTAAATGATATTCAGGTAAATAAGGTCTGACATCGCAGTGGACTCAGCCTGAACTCAGCCGGGATTGGCCTGACTCAGTCCATGACAAGGTTGAACAGGATCGGCCGGATTGGGCCGGGCTCGGCGAGCCGGCCGAGCCCAGCCGAGCCGTCCGATCCGCGTGCAAGGACCGGCTAGGTTACCCCGGCTCGGATCGGGAGGCCCAAAACCGAGCCGACTCGGCCGATCCGATCCCGATCCGGCCAGTTTTTTTGACCATGGCGGTCACCACTGAAGCGGCTATATTGGCTGTTATCTCTGCTGCCGTCGATGGTGACCTTGTAGTTGTTCGAGTTTGGGTGCAGAAACTTACGGTGGCGGTCGACAACTCTGGAGGACTAGGATTGCATGAGAAGAGGCCAGAGGAAGAAGATGTACGACAGAGGTCGCGGGCGGGCGTTCGAATTTCGAACCCGGAGGTTAGTGGCAGTCCGGTTTCACCTTTGCAGGTCGGAGTCAACATCGGTTCAAGCTCCACCGGCCTGTTGGGTGCGGAGCCGGTCCAGTTAAGCCAGGTTGGCCAGTTTCTCTGGGAACCAATACCGGTTTGGCCTACCGGGGCCCTTACCCGAATCCGAAGCACCGCTTCGTATCGGGTCTCTGAGCCCCTAATTAGGCCTTCTTCCTCACCTGACTGGGTTTGCCTTGGTTCATGATGAGGTGGCCACATCCTCTCACGAGCAGGATCTCATCGGGGCATCGGTCTTGCAGCCGGTGACCGGTGGTGGTGCTCAGTCGTCCGGCGAAGCTCCGAAGATGTTGAAGTCGGCGGATTATTAGCTTCGGGAGAAGGAGACCCCCCCCCCCCCCTTCTTTCCGCCTCAACCAGCTTCCTCCGGAGGGCAGACAAGTGTGCACGGTGCGCACTTGGTTTTGACAGGTGAAGTGCAAGCGCATGGAACGGAAGAGAGCAGTCTGCAGCAAGGAGACAATCGAAAGGTGCCCAAGGGATCGGAAATGGACACTACTATTCTTCTGGTGGAGCAGGAACAGACTTTTGAGGAATCTCGAGCCGTGGTTCCTGGGCAGGTTCAGGATGACATGGTGGCAAGGTCTGGAAGAGAAGATGTGACCCAGACAGCAGTAGGGGCCCTATCGGCCGGAAAGGAAGATTTTGATGAGGGGGAGGTTGGCAGGGGAGTGCCGGGGAAGGAAGCGAGCAAAGAATTGATGGGTTTGGTTGAGAGACTAACTGTAGACCATACGAGAGATCTGGTGGGGAAGCTGGGTGTTTCTTATGAAGGGGTAGAGAAGGGCATTAGGTTATCACTCAACCAAATCCAAAAAAGATGGTTGGTGGTGTTAGCAAGGGAAGCAAAAAAAGAAAAAATGGGCAGGAGGGAGGAGTTTGCAAAGAAGGGGGAGGTGATTGCTTGTTGTGGAAGGGGAGGGGACTTTGGTGGGAGAGGGAGGTAGGGTGTCTCAACCTTTTCCATGAGGATAGTGTCCTGGAACATGAGAGGGTTAGGAGGGGGGAGAAGAGAAGGATGGTGAAGAAGATGGTTAGAAGAGGGAAGGTGGACATTCTCTGCATCCAAGAGACTAAATGTGAGGGGGATGATGAAGATTCGTTAAGGGCCATGGGGGCGGGAAGACTGATGAAGGGAGTGGCATCTCCGGCAATAGGTAGGGCAGGGGCATCATGATTCTATGGAATACTTTTGAAGTGGAAGAGGTGGAGGCTGATAGAAGAGCTGATAGATGGGCGATATCTAATCACTTCCGATCCTTGAGAGACAGCTTCTCATGGGATTTCACCGGAGTTTATGGCCCTCAATTTAGAGAAGGGAAGAAAGATCTGTGGCAACAACTCCTTCACCTTCTCAACAGCTCAGGGAGACCATGGTGTATCGTAGGAGATTTTAATGCAGTCACATTCAGGATAGAGCGAATGGGGGAAAACTTTCCTCAAGCTGAGTCCGATGACTTTTGCGACTTTATTGAGGAGGCTGCTCTTATAGACCTTGGGCTGGCGAATGCTCAATTTACCTGGTCTAATTTGAGGGCTATTCCTTCCTGCTCCAGGCTTGACAGATTCCTGATGTCTACTGACTGGGAGGAGCACTTTCCTCCTGCGCAGGTGTCTTGTGTTTGCCGAGGCCAGCATCTGATCATAGGCCAATTTCTTGAGGACCAGCAGGGGTCAACAAAGGACATAGTTGTTCAGGTTTGAAAAGCACTGGCTCAGGGAGGAGGATTTCATTGACACGGTCAGAAGCTCATGGGCTATCTTCAACTCTCAAGCAACCATATGTCAGCACTAGTTGGGAAGTTGAAGCATTTATCTAAAGTGCTTAGGAGGTGGGGAGCTAGCAAGAGGATCCCTAGCAGTAGGGAGAAGGAGGATAACTTGTTGCAAATTCAGACTAGAGGAGGCACTTCTGATGGATGAGGACGACAGGCAGTATGGAGCTTCCCTGCAGGCCATGTATGAGGAGATTCTTCTCAAAGAGGAAATATATTGGAAGCAGAGTCGAGGGAGAGGTGGATAAAGGAAGGGGACATGAATACTAGTTATTTCCATAGAATGGCTTCAAGTAGAAGTAGGAAAAATCAGATAGCAAATATTTTTGATGGGGAAAACACTCTTGTCAGAGAGGAAGACATAAGGAGCTATGCAAAAGATTTCTATGTCAATCTATTTTCTGAGGAGCAGCATACCAGGCCGAGTATTGATGAAAATTTATATCCTCGCTTATTGCACTCTCAGAGGGAGGGTCTAGTGGCTCCTTTTCAGCAGGAGGAGATCAGACATGCGGTGTTTTCGCACCAGGTGCAGATGGATTCCCTATGATCTTTTTTCAGTACTGTTGGGAGATTGTCAAAGAGATCTTTGTGCTGAGATTAAAGGGTTTCAGGTAGGCAGGGCTCATCTGAAAGGCATTAATAAGGCATTTTTGGTCCTCATTCCAAAGCAGAGGGAGGCTAGTCAGTTGGCAGATTTTTGCCCCATTAGTTTGCTTAATGGTTCATACAAAATTATATCCAAGGTCATGGCTAATAGTTGGAACATGTTCTTCATGGTTTGATCAGTCCTTTTCAGGGGGCATTTATTAAAGGGAGGCACATCCAGGAAAACATTTTGGTTGCTCACGAGTGCCTATTTCACTGTAAGAATCAAAGGAAAAAGGGGCTGTTCCTGAAGCTGGACTTTGAAAAAGCTTATGACAGGGTCAATTGGGGATGCATCCTTCAGGTTCTGAAGCACATGGGCTTTCCTCAATCTTGGATCTATTGAGTCGAAGAGTGCATTTCGTCTGCTTCCATGGTTGTGCTTATTAATGAGAAATCCTCTTCTTTCTTGGCTTGCAGTAGAGGCATTAGATAGGGGGACCCCCTTCCCCCCTTTTGTTTGTTTTAGTGGCCCAAATTTTGAGTATTTTGTGGCAGAGAGCTCAGGCTGAGGGGATTTTATCAGGCTTTCAGATTGGTCTCTTAGGTGCCGCAATAACAAACCCTCAATATGCAGATGATATCATTTTATTTGTTTTAGATGAGGAACAACAGGTTCTTCATTCCAAGCTGATGCTAGTGGTGCTTCAGGATATCTCAGGGCTGAAAGTAAACCATAGTAAAAGTCTCATGATAGGCATCAAGATGGAGGATCAAGCCATGAACAGAGCAGCACTTCTTTTTGGGTGTCCGGTGGGGAGATTCCCTGTTACTTATCTGGGGATTCCTCTGTCTCCTGGGCCACTAAGGTGCAAGGACTGGAATGGGGTTGTGAAAAGGTTTGAGGAAAGGCTAGCAGGCTGAAAGGCAAGGCTGTTATCTTAGGATGGCCGTCTGGTTTTGTGCAAGTCAGTGTTGGATAGTTTGCCTATTTATTATATGTCCAATTTTAGAGTGCCAAAGACAGTGGTGAAAAAATTGGAGTCTATTCAAGCTAGTTTTTTCTGGCATGGTAGCGGGGGAGCAGTGAGAGGATGGCATGACATTGCTTGGAGTAGAATTTGTCACTCTAAAGAAGGACTAGGGATCAAGAACATAAGGTATTTTAATCTTGCACTTCTGTGCAAATGGCTTTGGAGACTCAGGTCAGAGGAAGAGGGATTATGGCAGCAGATTATCGACCACAAATACTACTATACAGCTAGAATATGGGATCTCTGGCCGCCTAGCATGAATATTATGTCCCCTTTATGGAGGGGTATTCTTCAATCTGCTGATTTCTTTAGAGTGAGCTTGAGGATTAGGCTGGGTGATGGGCACTCTGCTTTGTTTTGGCAGGACAGATGGTGCGGGGATTTCTCGTTGGAGCAGGTCTTTCCATCCTTGGCCTCTATATCCACGCTCCCTTCCCTTCTGTGGAGCAGATGTTCGATTTTACCATTCCTGGTGGTTCTTGGGCACCAATCTTCAGAAGGAATCTTTCTTCTGAGGAGGCAGATTATCTTGAGCAGCTATTTACTATCCTTCTGGACTATTGGCTGATCGACATGCTTCATCTAATGCCGTCTGGTCAAATAGGAGTCCTCTTAAAGTCAAAGTGCTAGTGTGGAGGATCTCGCATGGTGGGCTACCTACTTGTGATAAATTGCATCCTTTTCTCCACCACATCTCTGTGATCTGTTCATTGTGTGGGGAAGAAGAGAAAGATATGGACCATATTTTTGTTGCTTGCTCTTTTGCTAAGGGCATATGGGAGAAGGTTGGTCTGTGCACTCAGCAGGTGATTCCCCATTGTCAAAGGGTTCTAGATCTGTTGACAAATTAGCAAAGGTCATGGAATATCAAGGGAGATAAAGTTATGTGGTGGCTTATTTTGCATGGCACTTTGTGGGCTTTGTGGTCAGAAAGGAACAATAGGATATTTAGGAGGGAAGCAAGATCGGAAGAAAGTCGGTTTTCTTTTGTGAGAAGCAAGGTGCTTTTCTGGGCTAATCTTCTTTGTTCTGAGGATGTTTCTAACTCCTCCCTCTTTTTGTTTTTGAGGAGGTAAGGGGAGTGCACCGTCTTGGTGCGGAGCTTCTTTTTGTAAAGGGGTTTTGTTGAGAGTGTCAGCCTATACTTCTACATCCCTCTCCTTTTTAATATAATTTAGTGGTACCATCCATGGTTTGCAGCATCGGGGAATTGGGGCGAATCGGATTTTTCCTGATCCTCCATGATTCGCCCGAATCGGGCCGATTCGCATGGGAATCGGTTGAGAATCGGTCCGATTCTATGGGAATCGGGCGAATCAGGTTTCTCCTGATACGATCCGATTCGGCCGAATCGATTCGATCCACCATGGCAAACCATGGTACCATCCACTTTTCAAAAGAAAATCCCATCGAAACACTTTGGGTTGATATGTTAATTGCTCCCATATCAAACTGCTTATCTTAAATCATTGAATCCAACCAACCTCTTGGTAATTTGGGTGCAGATGCAGTAGTGAATATCTGAACTTTGCCCTTGTTCATCTATACTGCTTTTACTATCCTTGCACTCTGCCCAGCCAAAAACCATCTTGCACATAGACATATCTTTTGACCTGCTTAAGGACGTAAAGTTTCTCTAGCTTGCATGAACCTGAAGGCCCTAAACAGTGGGTAGAGGATCGTTGGTAAGTTCCACACATACTGTGGAATGTGGAGTGCTAAAATTTCATGCTTAGCTCATCTCCTGCTCAAAACATTCACAAGGGAAGACCTTAAGATTAGTGTGGCTGATCTTGCATTTGAAGCCAAAATGTATGTTAGATGTTCCTTACCTACATCTTTTGTTTTTTTACCTAGCAAAAAGATAAACCTGGCGTGTAAATCATGAACTTCTTTAGTAAGTACAATGTCATTGTACAATTATTTGGCTAAATGGGTAAGAAATTTTCTAATATGTTGGCACTGGTAATATTCTTTTTTATAAACCCACTTAGCTGCATCATTATCTAACATTAATATTTACTAGTGTATTCATGAATAACCTAATTGCTGAAAATCATGCCAGACAATAGATAGTTTATAGCATCAGCTGCTGACTCTGCCTAATGGTGCTCTACACTATTGGCCATTTGCTTTCCTGATTCTCGTGTGATTTGTGTTAATTGAGTGGCTAAATTCTAAATAATGAACCGGAAAGAAACATATGAGGCTGCAGTTTTCCTAGGTGAATTTTTCTTGTGTAGACCTTCAAAGAGGACATGCTGTTTCAAAGATTTTCATGATTATCTGCATTTTCTTTCCTCTTATCATTTTTCTGAAGTGGTGTATTATGTTATGGTACATAAAATGATCACTACTTGTAAGTCTGCTATAATTTAGCAGTTGTTGATCTTCTTTCTCTTAATGTTTGGATGATACACAATTTTGATGCCTTATGACTGATGGCCTGATATTAGTGCGGTTGCAGCGGAATGCATTGGATGAGTATGTAATTTCAGGCAATTTACCCTTACGCCCTGGAATCGAGAGGTGAGTTATTTTTTCATGAAAATGAGGATTTTATTCGCGCAGTGATATATTATTAGCCTCTTGGGAAAATTTCATGAATTTTACTCAGTAAATGCAAAAAATATCAATTTATTTAACCTTCAAGTTCTATTTTCCATCTCTTATGCCGCAATCATACTAGGCCTTTTAATATTCCTTCAATATTTGGTGTAGCTTACTTGCTCTGTTTACATGACACTTGCATGTAATATGTTTATAGTCATGTGCAAACCCATCCTCATAAGGGATGCATTTGTCCATACATAATATAGAAAGAAGACCTCTACTTTATGATGTGGATAGATGAATTTGTTATAACTTATCAAATGTTTCCCAAGAGGTTTTAATCCATTGGAGAACTAGCATTGTTGTTTCTTCTGGAGATCAATATGACAGTGTGAAAGATATCGGAAGGCATGAAAAAGAAGGCGAAAAGATGAAAGTTTGCCCTAAAGAGAGGAGAGAAGAGAATAGAGTGAGAAATAGGGGGGAAGAGGGGAAGAACAGAGAAGAGGATTTGTCTTCAGTTGCTGGGGTCTGGAGATGTGGTTGTGGGTCAGAGCCTGGTGAAATCTCGCCAAAGGTCTGTTACATTTTTGTACTATTGATCTCTCCATTACTCTTTCCAAGCCATCTGTGGCTAAGGCTGTGGTAGCAGAAGGAGAGTTCGATGGAGCTAAGGTGACAGATGTTTGTTGACCCCCCTGATTTGAGGATCATCAGTGATGTGTTTCTGGATATCTGATGAACCATTTAGTTTCTTCACCAGAGATTGTGGTGAGTTTGAGCATCAAAAGACTCAGTTCAAGAGTCAGCATGTGATATATTATCAAATTATTGTGTCAGAATGAGTTGAACAGAGCAACAACTGAGTTGTTTCTAATAGTATCTGAAGCTTGAACCAAGTGGTTTCCCAGAGACCTCAATAAATTATTGACCTCTCTTGGTTAATTAGGATTTTGGATAACAATGGCTAATGCCATTCAGTTGCAGTATCTGGCTCACCAATCTTGCATCTTTGTGATTTGCAATATATAATAACTGGAGAATAAGATAGGGTCTCCATTTTTGGATGGATGTGCATAAGGAATTGTGTTGAAGACAGTATAATTGTTGCTTACATTAATTAGCAGCAAGGTTCGCAGCATTGGGGAATCAGGGCGAATCGGATTTTTCCTGATCGATTCGCATGGGAATCGGATGGGAATTGGTCCAATTCGATGGGAATCGGGCGAATCGGTTTTTTTCTGATTCGGCCGAATCAGACCGATTCGATCCGCCACGGCAAACCATGATTAGCAGTAATGCTGGACTCATACCTGTTTTCACTGTACTGCTTTAATATCCAGGACCAGAAATGATCAGTTCTATAAACATATCCACTTCCTGCGCAGGTGGTCAATCTACATCTCTATTCAGGACATCAGATGATGAATCTGTGAAATATCTCAAAATTTCAAGGTTGGGATCGTGTGCATTTTGGGTTGGCAGTGCAATGAGTAGCAAAGTCTCTGATGCATGAGAATTTTTTTTCAAAAATGGTAGATCACTGCCAATTTTATTATCAAAAAGGCAGTACAATCAGGAGAGTAAGGAGAGAGGTTCCTTTTCCTGTACATCATAAAATTACAAAACTCAAAAACAGAAAACCTGGGTGCCCAAGAGATATATTTGTTCTAGCTACAGATGAGAGCAACTGCTCTTGTACAAATGTTCTTCAAATACGCCTTGCTGCCATCCAAAATATTATCACTCCTCTCCTTCCAGATCCTCCAGCACACTGCTGCAGGAATTATTTTTAAGATCTGAGTATGGACTACCAACAATAGTGGCCGTTTATGCTGCTTAAAATAATTCCAAATTTGGGAAACTGTGTTAAGCTATACTTAAAGCCAGCGATAGTTCCCATGATCTTTTAGGCTTTTTTTATTTACTAGGAGTGAGGCCATAGGGCAATCTGCCATCTTCCCTTGAAGATACAGAAGGAGCTGATTCTGTCATAGTCTGCTGCCACTATTTTCTATTGAGTTTGGTGACAGTATGCCTATGAAATAACAACCAAAGAGATTTCCTTGCTTTTAGGAAGCAATTTCTCCTTCCATACAGTGCCCAGATGGTTATTGATAGCAAGGTTCACCGCATCGGGAAATCGGGGCTAATCGGATTTTTCCTGATCCGCCACGATTCGCTAGAATCAGACCGATTCGCATGGGAATCGGATGGGAATCGGTCCGATTCGATGGGAATCGGTCCGATTCGACGGGAATCGGGCAAATCGGGTTTCTCCTGATTCGCATCGATTCGCCCGAATCGGACCGATTCGATCCGATGCGCCAAACCATGATTGATAGTTGTTCAACCCATTGATTTCTATAAAGATTTAACAGAGAACTGTGGCTTAAATTTCTTCCACTTGAAGGCTTGCTTAAGTGGATTTATTACCATACTGTGTAAAATTCCTAGCAAATACACCTCTTCATCCTCCTTTAATCCTCTTTGAAGCTGAATGTGCTAGTTTATGATGTTATTCACCTGCATATAGTTTTCTCTTACCGAACTTCATTTTTCTATAGCAAAGAAAAAGATTTTGGGGGATTTATCCTTCAGATATTCTTCCACACATGACCTATACCTCAAGAGGAAACTTTTTTGTAGTGACCATCTGCGACCCATTAGAGACCTGTATCCTGTTTCGCCACCCACAAGCCTGAAGACTCGGCAGGGTTATCTCTTGATCTAAAGGGATCAACAAGAAATTGAAATAACTATAACAAGATTTAAATTACACGATTTACATGTTAAAATGTCCCAAGTGTAATATAAATATAGCAATGAAGGTACATATTCTAAAGGGGTGTACCCGTGGAAGTACAAAAACAAACTGTTGGTGTGCGGGAAGACACATTTGCACTCTACTGCATTGTTCAAGGTGGGCGTTGCCGCGTTGCACTTATGGGCCCTTACTTGCAAAAGTAGGGGATGAGCCTCACAAAGTCATAAGCTCCATAGGGATCTTTTGATCTTGCCACTTAGCCAAATAGCACACAAGAACAAAATAACAATTATAAAAATAATGAAGTTAAATTAAAAAAAGTAAACTATGCTAGCCATACGGAACAAGCAGGCAACTTAGTCAAACGTCATGTGAACCATGCACGCACACTCAGAGAATCAAACAAATCAGTACTATACACTTGGACGTACTCTAGTCAACCTGCGGTAGTTGGCCGCAATCTATCCATAGAAATGCTAACCACAGTGACAAGACAGCATGACTACTAGTCTCTTAGTCAGGGCGTCTACTGATGTCTAATCTCCTGATTTCCACCCCACACCTAACCACCTCCCACTCTTAGAGTGAAGCATGTAAGGACTCTAAGACCACACAAGTAAAGCCATAACTTGGCCTAGCTATGGTCCCATGTCTAACCACCCTACCTAGCTCTGAAACCTCATAGAGTGAGGCTTATGAGAAGAATGGGACGGGGACCATGTCTTCGCAACTCCCACATGGTGTCCTCTCTCCCAACCACGAATGCCCTTAAGCGATCTACACAAGACGCTGCCCCCAACCATTTTTCTCCAACCTGAACGGAAGCCCAACAAACGAGGGGTCCAAGAAAATGGCTCCAAACTCTAAACTCTCGACCTCTCCCTTAATCGTAGTGTGCTGAAGCACTAGGGTACTCGACTAATAGGGCATCACATCGACAACCACCAAACTCAAAGGGTACAGAAAACCCATTGGAACATAGCTCCCAGAAACTGACTGAGAATGCATCACAGCCGGCTTATGCTTCTCCACGAAAATGCGTCACATTCTGCTGACACCTTCAAAATGTGTCAATGGCCTATGACGCATCTATACAGTCACTGGCTTACCAGAAAACCATCGAAAGCAGAGCTACCCGAGAGTGGGGGGGGGGGGGGTGGTGTGTGTGTCATAGCCCTTTCTCTTCTGATAGCCCCCAAATGCAGCCACAAAACTCGAAGAAATCACCCCACAAGCATGCACGTACCACTACACAACCACATTGCTAGAAATCATGGTCAAACAAGGGGAAAGTGAGTGTTGTGCCAGATTTCTGTCTGGCTTCCCACGAGGAAGAAACAAAAAAAAAAAAGGTGGACAAACAGAACAATTGAACAAAAAAAAAATATATAGAAGAGCAGAGGGGGACTTCACCTCTATCCCCAGCATGGAAGGCAGGATCGGAATCAGGATCGGGATCGACCAGGCTCGATCCGATCCTGGATCGGATCGGATCGCAAGATCCCATGGATCCAAGGGAAGTCTGGCCGATCCTGGATCGGCCAGTTTATAAAATGGTTTTTTTGGGAAAAAATTCAGGAAAAAACAGAAAAAAAACAGCAAAAATGAGGGAAAATCTGATAAATTGAAAGAACTAATATTTGCATAAAAAACCAATCATACATGCATTCATAATATATGAAACATAGATTTTGTGTATTATTACTACTATAATAATACAAGAAAAGTATAAAATATTAAAGACTTAGTGTATTATTGACCTGAATACCATTTAAGTAAATGTTAAAATTTGTAGTTTCATTTATTTAAGATATTACATGTAAATAAGGAAATATCCCCATTTGAATCCAATAAAAATATCAAAAAAATCACATCTCTTACTAATAAAAAGTCAACTCTCCCGTCCAAGAAGAAAATCGCAATTTTTTTGATTTTATCAAAGTAGCAACTTTCTAATCTCTCATAATTTGACATATTTAAAAATTTATAATTCAAATAAGTCTAATAAAATACTAAAAATCTAAAGTCCAACAAAAAAAATCAAACGTGCATATGACTTCTCCAAGAAGCCGCTCTCCTACTGACAGCACTAAGTCTACTTGAGACCTCTTAGGATTTGGTCAAACTAAGCTATCATTACCCAAACTCATGAGTGTCATGAGTTGGGTGATGGTAGCTCAATTTGACCAATTCTGAGAGGTTTGGATGATGATAACTTAAGTTTGACCAAATCCTGAGAGGTCTCAAGCAGGCTAAGTGTTGTCAGTAGGAGAGTGGCTCCATTGGAGAAGTCACATGCACGTTTGACTTTTTTTACCGGACTTTGAATTTTTAGTGTTCCATGTGGTTTATTTGAATTATCAAATTTTTAGATAAGCTAAATTACGAGAGATTAAAAAGTTAGCATTTCGCTAAAATCATCAAAATCACGATTTTCTTCTTCGATGTGAGAGTTGACTTTTTATTGGTAAGAGATATGATTTTTTTGATATTTTTATTAGATTCAAATGGGGGGTACTTCCTTATTTACATGTAATATCTTAAGTAAATGAAAACATTTACTTAAATGATATTCAGGTAAATAAGGGGATCCTAACAACCCTGCCTGAAGAGGATCCTGAAGGTAGCCCGAGGGGATCGGCCTGGATCAGTCTGGAATCGGTCGATCCTTGCTTGATCCAGTCGATCCAACTCGATTCTGGCCGATCCAGCTGGAAGTTTGCCGATTCAGGGACTTCCCCCCCATAATCGGATCCATAGCCCTCGATCCGATCCAGGATCGACCGATTCTGGGTCGATCCTAGCGATTTTGCCTTCCATGATCCCCAGCCGCCTGGGCCTGTGCTGCCCTTGTCTGGGCTGGTCGTTGCCTCTGTTCGGGTCAGCACCAATCGCCGCCCGCACTTCCTCTGGCACGTGGTGACTCTGGCCTTCACACAGCAAAGAGGAAGAAGAAGGGCAGAGAAGAAGGGGGCACCGCTGCTGCTAGCCCCTGCTGCTGTCGCTGCCGGCTCCTGTTGCTGCCGCCGTCACCCCTGCCTGGGGTGGCCACCGCCGGCCCCCACTGCTGCTGCCGCCGTCGCCCCTGCTTGTACCGCCGCTGCTGCCGCTGCTCGTGCAGCTGCTGTCGCCGCCGCCGTCACTGCTATCCCCTGGAAGGGAGGAGGAGGAAGGAGGCCGCGCACCTCCCCTCCCTCTGTTCTGTCGTCGCAGAGGCCAACCGGGGAGGGTCCGGGGGAAGAAAAGAAAGAAAGAAAGTTTCCAGGGGCTAAAATGCAAATTGCCAAATCAAACCTTCCGTTGGAGTTACGTAAACCCCCGATGGAGGTACGCAAACCTCCCGGTGGTGGTCTCTCCTTCATCCACTATATAAGGAGGGGGGCGCCCCAAGCAAAGAGGAGGATTTTTCTGAAGCTTGAACAGAGCAAGGCTTTGAGAAAGACTGCAAGGCAGTCTGGGTAAAGAGTCTGCAAGGCAGCTCTAAAGAATATTGTGCAAAGCACAATTTTGATTTTCTCAAGTCTTAAGCAGGGTCCATTGGGCTTCCTTATTGGGCCAAATTTCTTATTGGGCCTCGAATTGCTTATTGGGCTGAACTTGTATCTTTTATGCCATGATCTATTAAATGACCATAATGCTTCATGCTTAATGTGCCTAATGGTGGTTAATGGGCCGGTTTGTGGTATATCCTTACGTGTGATGCTTAATGGGCCTATTGGGCTAATCTCACTTATTTAATTATGCACTATATGGATAATTGCATGTTATGTCACATTTATTTCAAACTCTTCACTACTTGATTTCTTAATCAAAATCAACTAATTTTTCAACGAACCTTAGTAAAATATTTCACAAACATTGTTATTTAATTTACCATAACTTAAAAATAACAAACAAGTTATGTTTCATGTCATTTTTGATCCACCTTAAGTTAATCTCCCTTTAAATCAAATAAATAAATGAAAACATTAATTTAATTCACATAATCATAATTAATTAAATAAATGAAATCAATGATTTTAAAAATACCCAAAAATGAGAAAATCAATAAAAAATAAAATAGATATAAAAGAATTCCAAAAAAATAGATTGCATGCTCGTAACTTTGTTTTCTTTCATGTACAATTCATTTCATTCAATTGTGGGTTACACTCTTCTATTTCAAAAGGGTTGTCTGATGGTTAATCAAGGGTGTTCAGCCTTTGTGCTGATATAATTAACACTAACCGAGGTTAGTGGGGGAGGTCAAACGAACTAAATAAGACCATGTCCATGTAAATAAATAAAAACCAAATAAATCAGATCCAAAGATAAATTAAAATTTTAAAGTAGTTTAAAAAATGATTCTCACAGTGAGCTATCTTAGCCCTCCACATGGAGCCCCAAAGCATTCCCCTAAGCATGCTTCTAACAAGGGGAAATGTAAGAATCCGATTCTAGAGGGTGAAGGCAATGTCACCCTACCTCCAAATTGAACAGCCTAACCCATTAGGGCCTTCTTGTAGATTGGCGGCTTGGCCGCCTCCATGCCGTCACCATCTCATCCGTCGCCACCACTATCTCGAAGTAAGCACCATGCTGCTGTCGCCCTTGTCCACCACCTACTGTTGGCCCCCAGAGGGAGAGGAAGAGGAGAAGAGGAGGGCTTAAACGAGAGGGGAAATAGGGGAGAAGAGAGGAACAGTCAAAGGGGGTTCCCTATATAAAAGCCCAACAGCCTAAGCGCATCATTGGGACCTGATGCGTTTTGCTGGAAACACGTCAATGGAGGTTGACACGTTCAAAATTTGCCACTCTGCCATGACACTATCTGTCAGGCCAGTCTGACACCTAGCGCACAGGACTGCACCCAACAGGGCTGACCAACGCACTAGGAGACACGTGAGTTTGACCAGACACGTTCTCAGTCATGTGCGCTGCCACTTGGCGCTTGGAGTCCAAGTCCAACGTCTGACAGTTGATCAGTGCATTATCGAAATGCGTCATGCTGCACAGATGCAACTACTGACAAGGTTCTGACACCTCGGCTAGATTGCCCCAACACCCCTGACTCACTATGGACAAACAACCTAAATGTGTCCCCTAGGCCGATATGTTTAGAACTCGTCATATCAGGTTGATGTGTTGTGAGAATATTTTTTCAACACTTTAAAAATTTTAAATTTATCTTTATCTTTGGATTTGATTTATTTAGATTTTATTTATTTACAAGGACATGGTCTTATTTAGTTCATTTGACCTCCCCCACTAACCGCGGTTAGTGTTAATTATATCAGCGCAAAGGGCTGAACACCCTTGATTAACCATCAGACAACCCTTAAAAAAAGAACATAGTTCACATTTGCATGAAATGAATTGTGCGTGAAGGGAAACAGTTGCAGACATGCAATTTATTTTTTTGGAATTTTTTATATTTATTTCATTTTTATTGATTTTTAAATGTATTTTTCTCATTTTTTTGGTATTTTAGAATTATTGATTTCATTTATTTAAGTATTTTCGTTATTTATTTATTTAAATTAGGATTATGTAAATTAAATTAATGTTTTCATTTATTTAATTGATTTAAATGAGAGTTAACTTAAGGTGGATCAAAAATGATGTGAGACAAAACTTGTTTGTTGATTTTATGTTATTGAAAATTAAATAATAATATTTGTGAGCTATTTTGTTAAGGTTGGTTGAAAAATTAGTTGATTTTGATTAAGAGATCAAGTAGTGAAGCGTTTTAAATAAACGTGACGCTACTTATGATTATTCATACAAAATGCAATTAAATGAACAAAATTTGCCCAATGGGCCCATTAAATATCGTGAACAAGATAATCATTCATTAAGTCATATCGTACAAGTCCGGCCCAATAAACAATTCAGGCCCAATAAGGAGTCTAGGCCCAATAAGGAAGCCCAGCAGACCTTTAATATTTGAGAAAATTCTAATTGTGCCTTGCACAATATTTTTTTAGGGCTGCCTTGTAGACCCTCTTCTCAGACCGCCTTGCAGTCTTTCTCAGAGCCTTGCTCTGTGTTCCAACGCTCTGAAAATCCTCCCCTCTGCCTGGGGCGCCCCATGTACTTTTATAGGGGGTGGAGAAGACACCGTCCCGGTCATTTGAAGACCCCGTCCCGGTCATTTGCAGACCCGTCCCGGTCATTTGCACATGGCTTTTTTCATGTTTCCCCTTGTTTCCCTTTTTTCTTTTCACCCCTCTTCTTTTTCTCTTTGTGTTTATGCCCTTTAGGGCATCGGGAGAGAGACAGAGAGAACGCGAGAGAGAGGCGATTGGGAGGGAGGAGGCACCCGGCCTCCTCCTCCTCTCCTCTTCGCTTAGCCGGCCTAGACCCTCCCTGGTTGGCCTCTGCGCGAGGCAGAGCAGGGGAAGGAAGGCACGCGGCCTCCTTCCTCTCCCTTGCTCGACGGCGACCTTCCCTCCGGGGAATAGCAACAGCGGCGGCAGCGACGGGCCAGGGCTGCGACGGTGGCAGCGCACCACGGTGGCGGCGGCTACACGCCAAGACGGCGGCGGCCGCGCGCAGGGCCACAACGGCAGGGGCCAGCACCGACGGCGGCGGCTGGGGAAGGTGCCGGCGGTCGCAGGGGAGGCCGGTGGCGGCGCCGGTGCACAGGCCACAACAAGGGCGGCGGCGGGCCTGACCCCGCTCCTTTTTCCTTTCCCACCATCAACGGTGGCAGAGGTGCTGGTTTCGACTGGCAAAGAGGTGAGTTTTTTTTCCCTTTTTTTTTTTTTTTTTTTTTTTTTTTTTTCTGTTTTCTTCTCTTCCTTACTTCTCTACCTCTCTCTTTGGAGAGGGCCGGGCAAAATCCGACACAACAAATGCCCCCCACGAGACTGGCGTCCGAGAGTGAAACATAGGACGTCTGTCTCGTGTGAATCTTTCCAGTTGTATTTTAACACATGTCGCCCTTTCAGAGGGTCCATTTCATTTATTCTGCCAATGCATTTTAGCCATTTTGGCTTTGTTGAGATCCATGTTGGAGATGCTATACTTGTGAATCTGATATGTCACAGCTTATGACATACTTGCAGTAAGCTTTCCATTTCTTTCAGACTTGCGGTACCCATGACCATTATCTCACGACAACAATACCAAAATTTTGCTTTATGTATTGAGAATTGTGATGGTTGTAATATTTCTTTTGATAAGCTGCTTTATCATTTCCTTTTTTCGTTCTTCTTCAGCAAAATCTGATCTTATGTTGTTTTGGATTTGCAGAGTTGGACCAACTTGCATATGCATGACAAAGCTGTTCGTGCCATCCTTTTGTACATGTTGACCTTCTGAAGACAGGCAACACTGGAGCATAGAGCTGTTTGAGGGATGTTGTTTTCTGAATCAGCAGATGCTATCCATTCCTTTTGGCTTCTCCTTTTTGGGCTATCCCAAGGGCCTGTCTTGGGACGAAGACTTTTATTTGTTATATACATTGTACTTTTGTGTTTCACCATCAGCATGTGATCTTTATTGATAACAGGGGTTTTAAGGCTTCCCCAAAAGTCGTGAGGTATTTCACTTAGAGGATTAGGGCTCCTCTGGGGCCATGACATGCTTGAGTTAGAGAATTAAGGCTTCTCTAGGGCCATAATTTTGATGAGAGGACTGAGGCTCCCTCAAGCTCGTGATTTTGGGTGAGAGGATTAAGGCTCCCTCATGCACATATTTGAGTTGAGAGGATTGAGGCTCCCTCGAGCACATAATTTGGGTGAGAGGATTGAGGCTCTCTTGGACACGTATTTGGGTGAGAAGATTGAGGCTCCTTCGGGCGCATATTTGGGTGAGAGGATTGAGGCTCTCTCGGGCACGTGATTTGACTTTTGACCGGTCTTATCGACTTGTTGGCCAAAAGACGTGAGTTTTAACCTTTGACTGGCCTTAGTGGCTTGTTAGCCAAAAGATGTAAATTTTGACTTGGCCGGCCATCATGGATAGGGAATGTCCATAACAATGTGGCTGACATATTTTGCTTTTCTTTTTTCCCTTCTCCTTTTTTTTTTGTTCACATTACCAACCTCAGCGCCCTTTCGGGTTTTCGCCAAGATTGGCCCCCTCTAGCTTTTTCCAACACGCCTTTGCAGGTTTTCGCGTTGAGGGGTTTACCCATTTTTGCCTGAAGCACCCTTTCGGGTTTTCACCTCAGCCGGGCTTTAGACCTTTTTACCCTTGATCCATCACGATGAAGTGGTAGACCAAGTCCGTCGGGGCACCTCCTTTTTAAACCCCTATTTATTCTATTTATTTTCTTTTCTTTTTCCTTTCTTTTTATTTTTTGTAAGGAATTAAAGGCTTCCCTGAGAGTCGTGAGAATTTGGATTTGGATTTTGGCTGTCTTGGCCGACCTTGATGGTGTGTTGGCCAAGGGTTTGAGTTTTATGTGCGGTAGGGAATTAAAGGCTTCCCTGAAAGCCGTAGGATTTGAATTTGAATTTTAACTGGGTTGGCCAACCTTAATGGTGTATTGGCCAGAAGCTTGGGTTTATAGTCAGTAGGGAATTAGAGGCTTCCCTGAGAGCCATGGACCGAGAGTTTGGATTTGTGTATGGTAGGGATTAGAGGCTTCCCTGAGAACCATGTATTAAGAATTTGGATTCATGTATGGTAGGGAATTAGGGGCTTCCCTGAGAGCCATGGAATTTGAATTTGTTTCTTGGGTTTTAATTGGGTTGGCCGACCCTGACAGTGTGTTGGCCAAAAGTTTGGGTTCAATAGTCGGTAGGGAATTAAAGGCTTCCCTAAGAGCCATGGATTTAGAGTTTGGATTTATGTATGGTAGGGAATTAGAGGCTTCCCTGAGAGCCGTGAATTGAGAAGTTAGATTTGTGTATGGTAGGGAATTAGAGGCTTCCCTGAGAGCCGTGAATATGTTTAGAGGATTGAGGCTCCTCTAGGGCTCGTAACTTGACTTTTGACTGGCCTTGACGGCTTGTTAGCCAAAAGACATGGATTTCGACCTTTGACTGGCCTTGACGGCTTGTTAGCCAAGAGGTCTGGATTTTAAGCTTTTTGACCGGCCATGACGGCTTGTTAGCCAAAGAAGCTTTTGACTTGACTTTTTTTTTTTTTTTGGTTGTAGCCCAGTGGCTTCGCCACTGGGAATTCCCAGCGCCACCCCGGGATCGAACCCGGGGTGGGGCGCTCCCACCCCTCCCCAGTGTCCAACCCGCCTATGGCGGGGACTTTTGACTTGACTTTTGACTGGCCTTGACGGCTTGTTAGCCAAAAGACATGGGTTTCGATCTTTGACTGGCCTTGACGGCTTGTTAGCCAGAGGTCTGGATTTTGAGCTTTTTAACTGGCCATGACGACTTGTTAGCCAAAGAAGCTTGGGATTTGACTTTTGACTGGCCTTGATGGCTTGTTATCCAAAAGACATGGGTTTCGACCTTTGACTGGCCTTGATGGCCAATTAGCCAAAAGACATGGGTTTCGACCTTTGACTGGCCTTGACGGCTTGTTAGCCAAAAGGTCTGGATTTTGAGCTTTTTGACTGGTCTTGACGGCTTGTTAGCCAAAGAAGCTCGCGATTTGACTTTTGACTGGCCTTGACGGCTTGTTAGCCAAAAGACATAGATTTCGACCTTTGACTGGCCTTGACGGCTTGTTAGCCAAGAGGTCTGGATTTTAAGCTTTTTGACCGGCCATGACGGCTTGTTAGCCAAAGAAGCTTTTGACTTGACTTTTGACTGGCCTTGACGGCTTGTTAGCCAAAAGACATGGGTTTCGACCTTTGACTGGCCTTGACGCTTGTTAGCCAAGAGGTCTGGATTTTGAGCTTTTTGACTGGCCATGACGGCTTGTTAGCCAAAGAAGCTTGAGATTTGACTTTTGACTGGCCTTGATGGCTTGTTAGCCAAAAGACATGGGTTTCGACCTTTGACTGGCCTTGACGGCTTGTTAGCCAAAAGGTCTGGATTTTGAACTTTTGACTGCCTTGACGGTTTGTTAGCCAAAGAAGCTCGGGATTTGACTCTCTTTTTTTTTTGGAATGAGTATCTTCTTTTTTTGGTTGGGTTCTCCCTCTCTCTCTTTCTTCGAGCAGAGTTCGAACTTCCCACATTTCTTATAAGGGCGGAAAGACACAATCATCGTTGTCTCGGTTGTAGCCCCTGGATTTGATTATTCATTTGAATGAACTTAGGGGTTGTTTTGTCATTGACAACTCTGTGTCTTTCCTTTTATAAGGAATGCGGGATAACTCAATCTCGCTTTTAGAAAGGTTGAGAGAGTACCCCCCCCCCTTTTTTTTTTTGATACACCAATTGTGATGCCTTTTTTTTGGTTTTCACCACAATTAGCCCCTTCTTTCTTTTGCCTGCACGCCCTTTTGGGTTTTCATGCAGCAGAGTTTCCCATTTTTGCCTGAAGTGCCCTTTCGGGTTTTCACCTCAGTTGGGTTTTAGGCCGTTTTGCCCTTGATCCATTTTAAAAGAGTAATGGATCAAGTCTGCCGGGGCACCTCGTTTTTAAGCCCCTTTTCTTTTTGTTTTCTTCTCTTTTTTTTGTTTTTTACTCATTTGGAAGATCCTGCAGCGAGATCACTTCTACATCTTTAATATGTACCGAAGCCGGATCTACCTGTTGCATTGTGTAGACGTACTCACACTCAGGAGTATGGTACAATTTCATGTGTCTGCCATTTAAAGGTGAAAACATAACATTTTCTTTTTGGTCAACTACTGTATGGGGACCACCTTCAAACACTTTGTCGACCACAAATGGGCCAAGCCAATTAGCTATGAATTTGCTTTTGGGTGGGAGGAGGACGTCCTTTTTCTTGACCATGACAAGATCTCTCCTCTTTTTTTAAAGCTCTTTCTTTCACTGGCTTTGTCAAAAGCGCGGGACATCCATGCTTGATAATTTTGAAGTCGTTGGTATGCAACCAAACGCTTTTCTTCCAAATTGACAGCTCTTCAAGCCGCCTTTCATTTCACTCTCCTCGTCCGTAAGGAGCCCGTAGTGGAGAGCTACCCTATAAGATGAGAGCTTGATTTCAACAGGGATGACTACTTCGGTCCCATAGACTAGGGAAAAGGTCGAGCATCCTGTAGGAGTTTTGTAGATGTTGCGATAGGCCCATAGAGCTTCATGCATCTTTTCGTCCCAATCGCGCATTCGGCCATTTACCAATTTGACCATGAGCTTGCATAAAGTTTTGTTGAAGGCTTTAGCTAACCGATTGGCTTGAGGGTAATAAACTGTTGATGTTCTCCACTCAATATAGATTTTGCTATCAATTTGTATATTGTTTGATTTTTGAATGGAGTGCCATTATCAGATATGATTCGACTCGGAACCCCGAATCGATATATGACATGGTGACGGACAAAGCGATCCACCACTTCTTCAGTAGTTTCTTTCAAAGGTATGGCCTCAGCCCATCTTGAGAAATAATCTGTGGCAGCCAGTATGTATTTGTATCCCTTGGATGATGTGGGGAGGGGACCTACTATGTCCATTCCCCATTCAGCAAATGGCCATGTTGGCGTTGTTGGATGGAGTTTGCTTGGCAGTTTTCTTGGCACGGGCCCATAGGCCTGGCATTGGGGGCAGGTTCGAGCAAACCGCTCGCAATCTGCAAACATGGTTGGCCAATAGAAGCCTTTGCTTTTTATGTTGATTTTTATTTTTTGAGCCAGATTGGTGGGCTCCATACAATCCTGCATGTACCTCCCGCATGACCATTTTGGCTTCTTTCGGAGAGAGACATCTCAGCAGTACCGACTTGTCCTTTTCAAGTGTGACCTTATATAATGTGTCATTTATCAATTTGTAGGAAGCAGCTCTTCGCAGCAATTGCACTCGCTCCCCTCTTTTGTCTGGTAGCCAACCATTTTTTTTTTATTTTTGATGATAGGAATACACCAATCATCTTTTCCTTGCCTTTCATTTTCTTCCAGTGCATTTGCTTCAAAGGTTGTCAAACCATCATGGCGATTCAAAGTGCTCGGAAGCAATCTTCTATTTTTTTATGGTAATTCCCAGTTCACCTTTCAGGGAAAGTTTAAGGGCAGATGCGAGTTTAGCCAATGCATCAGCTTGAGAGTTTTGACTTCTTCTGACATGTTCTATTTTGAAGTGGTAGAACTTGTCGTTGAGTCTTGTGGCTGCCTCAAAATGGGCTTTCAATTCTTCTTTTCGACTTCAAAAATGCCCAACATTTGTCTGACGACTAGCAATGAATCGCCAAACATTTCAATGCATCTTATGCCCATTTCCAGAGCGATTTCCACCAGCCAACTATGAGGGCTTCATATTCTGCTTCATTATTTGTCAGAGATTCTGTAAGAGCACATGAATAGTGCATATCCCTTTTTTTGTGGGTCACAAAGACAATTCCTGCCCCTGCCATATTTGTTGATGTGCCCTTAGCCTTCAGAGAAGCTCGTGCAGCCCCACCAAAATATAATTGTCAATATTCAACTTGAGTTTCTTGTGCTTCATAAGTTTCTTGAGCAGGGAGCACCTCCTCATCAATCATTCTGTATTCAGAGGGAGTCTTCTGCACTGGATGGGTTGCTAAGCACTCTGCCATGTGCTGGCCCCCCCCCCCCCCCCCTTTTTTTTTCTTCTCTTCTTTCCTTTTTTTCCTTTTCTTCTTTCTTTCTTCTTCTTTTTTTTCCTTCTTTTTTTTCATTTTTAAAGCTAGTAATACCCCCAGTGATGCACACATGGCCGCAATTAAGGCTTGCCCTTGATAGGGGCCCCCAGCATAGGAGGATTGAGCAATATTGATTTTGTCAAAGACTTTCTGACATTTGTCATCCCATATGAATGGGCTCCTTTCTTTGTCAGTTTATGTAAGAGTTGATACCTTCCATTCTTGTTCTCGGAAGGATAAACCTTTTCTTGAATTTTCTTTGGGATTTTGAACAACTCTTATTTCATTTTGTGAAGATCCTCGTCCATCTGGGCATCATTCTCTCATCCATCCTGTTTCAATTATGGAAGCTTTATGTTGACAATATTTGCAACATAGCACTGCGGGACCTTCCCGTGTCTCCCATCCGGGACCTCTTGTGTCATTGTGGGGGAATGGCGGTTGCCCCCTGACATTGGTAGGGGTATCACATTGCTGATATAGCTTGGCTTTTGTTTGACTTTGAACTTGAATATTTTGCTTCTGAGATTTTACCTTTATATGCTCTAGCATGTCTTTCAGATCTTTGACATTTCCATCAACTTAGTGGCATCTTTTAGCCAAAATCATTGGAGGCTGTCTGGATGCAGGCTTCCCTTTATAGAACACTATTGGCTATCCTTCAGCATGGTAGGCCAAACAGAATTTTAGAGGCTCCAGTGTTTGGACCTCCTGAGGGATTGTCATTTGTATATGATTCAGTGGCAGTGGTATGCCAGCTTCTATCATTTGGCTGATGACATTAGTTCCAAGCTTGACAATGGGCCTATGCGGCTATAATGGCCTTTGCTCAAGATCCTCCAACTGCATGCTGAGCTTTAATGTTGTCGTTGTTTCTTTGTTGATGATGATTTTTCCTTTTCTTTTTGGAGATGCCCCCACTATTTCTTTGCCTTTGTTTGTCTTGTGACGGGGGCATCATTTTTGCTAAACCCTTGTAGGACTGTGGTGGAGGGAGGATTGCGGCATTGTTACCCATTTCCTGCTCTCGTTCATTTTTTTTTCCTAGAGGAAGTTGTTCAGCTCTGAGGGGTGCCAAACCTTTTGCCCCCTCTTAATTGGCGTTTGAGATGGTTCCTCTCATTTATTGCCACCACAGACATTGCCTTATTTATTTCAACAGCAGATTCTTCCTCTTCTCTCATTCTTCTTTTGATTTTTTTTTTTCAAGACTGCCAATTCTTGGAGGATTGCTTCTTTTTTGTTTCCTTAGGTGGAGCGACGCCACCGAGGTATGACTTTCTAGGTCGTTCTTTCTTTTGGAGTTTCTCAGGGGCTGGCCTCTTGTTTGTATTCACCAGGGTCCAGCTAGCTTCTTCTTGCTTATGGTGGAATGTTGCCTGAATAGCCCTTCCACTACCTCCCTCGGGAGTGATATGCAGTGACTTTGGACAGCTCATCTAGCTATCCTGCCTGCGCCATTTGTGCTTGGTTTTCATTGGGACCTAGCCTTGGCCATAACGGATCACGTTGGCAGAGAACGTAAGTTTTGGTTGTTGATGTGGCTTTGGTGGATTTACCAGTGCTCAGCCATGTCAATATTCCTGCTTGAATTAGCTTTTCTGCCCGATTTTTGAACAGATAGCAATTTTCTAGAGCGTGACCTAGCACGCGATGATATGGGCAATAATTGGGCTTATCCACCATTGTTGCTTCTTCTGGGCGCTTGGGTTCTGGGAGTGTCATGAGATTCTCTTGGAGACATATGTCCAACAACTCTTTAGTGTGCTCCCTGGTAAATGAATAAGGAGTGTTGAGCCTCTCACTTAGGGTGGGGGCTGATCTCCTTTCTTCTTTCTTTGAATTTGAAGAGGCGGGGGTATCTCCCTTGCCCCCAGCTTTCCCCAGGGCTGCCGAAAAGTTCACGATATTTACTTCTCGTGACCAGGTGTTTCCGTCTTTAGGAGGTTTACCCCTTCCATATGAAGCAGTGGGATTTTCGGCAAAGAAGATTTCTATCTCTGCCACTGTGTTGTTGAGATGTTCAAATGTCAGAATATTAGCCCCTAAGAGCTTTTCCTTGATTTCCAACTTTAGATTTCTTGGCATAGTTTCACCGCATCTTCATGTGCCGGTGGTTGTTCACATTTCATGCTCATATCACACGCCATCTTTTGATGAAGTCCAGAGCAGACTCATTTTTATTTTGTTTTAAGGATATAGTTCTGCTAAAGTGACTCTTCTTTCTGTCACTCTGAAGCGTTCAGAGAATTTCCTTGCATATCTTCCCAACCAACTATTGAATTGGGCTTCAGTCGGGCATACCATTGAAAGGCTGACCCAGTAAGTGATGTTGAAAAGTACCTCAAAGGTATGACTCTTCAGTTGCCAATTCGGCCATGATGCTCATGTAAGAGCTATATGTTCATGAGGGGACCCATCCCCATTGAATTTTGAGAATTTAGGGACCTTTGGGTGTTCTGCTGGGAGCTTTTTAAAGAGATGGTGTTCAGGGTATGGTACCCTATACAGGTCATAGGTGGCGGACCCCTCATTTTGTTCAGCCATTTTTGCTTCAATTATTTGTTCAATCACGGCCCTCTGAGAGACCATTGTTCTTCTAATGAGGTATTTAATTGTGGAGCATCATGTCTTTGTTCTGTGACATACACCTCTTGGGTTTCCCCATGGCTTGAATTTGGATTTTCAATTGGTTGTTTACCATAAATTCCGCACGGGGTGTATTTGGTAGCATGTTCCCAGGCTGGGGTGCCATTATAGGCAGTGCTGGCTGGCTTGCTTGTTGAAGTTGTTGAGGTTGCAATATCTGTTGTGCCTGTTGTGGAGGCTGTAGTGGTGGCAGTGGCGCTGCCATTTCTAATTGTTGCATAAGGCTTTCCAACATAGCCTTTAGCTTTTGATTTTCTTGCATTACCATTTCTAAATTTGGCAATGAGGATACCCTGATATTAGGGTTTTCAGCAGGTCGACCCTGATCCAGAGGGTGATTTGATGTGGTGGCAATGTCGACAGCCCCCATGCCTCCTTCATTTTGGTGTGGTAAGTCCACTTCCACATTTACCCGGTCAAGCCAGGCTCGAGCTTGCTCCCTTCTGCGATTAGATATTGTGGGGTGTTGCTCCATATTTGAGGTTTCTGCCTGGTCAGCTATGGCAGACAGATTGATGTTAGAGGCATAGCATGTGTATATCCGCATGCCTTCTTTAGTGATTTGTACATTTCTTCTCTTCTTCTGCCTAGGGCGTACAGTGGTACCCTGGCTTCGAAACTGATCTTCTGGGGATACCATCATCCCCTTTATGTTCTTCAGACTTGAAGTTTTGCCCCGTCTCCGGGCTTGCTTGTCTACTTTTTTTTATATACCCCTTTTCTTTTAGATCCTCTTTGCAGATCAGCTGGTAAAGGAGGGGTGCTTCCTTAAGTCCGAGACTCCTGGGAAGGTTCCCTTTGTCTTTCTTGGAAATTTCTTCTCCCGAAGGTTTGCCAGTTTGTCGGGTCTTGTTCATGACCATTCTTGCTTGCATTGTTTCGCCCTATTAGAGACTCTAGGGTCCTTGTTCTTCGAAGTTCTTGAGCTCTTCTTTAGTTACCCACATCTGTTTGACACAAGGTGGAATATACATCTCATCCTTCCCAACATTGGCTTTGCATTTCTTGAAGCCAAAATTGTTAGTCTGTGTGGTTCTTAGCTTTTGCTCTCACCCGTTGTTTCTTCACTTCTTTTACTTTAAGGCTTGGCTTGTCCTGCCGCACTTTAGGCAGTATGCCGAATTTGTTCCTTACCGGAATGGTAGCCACATGCCGCTCCGGTCATCATGGTTTCACTGCCGTCCAGGCGGATCCGGAGCTCGCCAATGCGGACAGTCTTTCCAAAACTTGAAATGCCACATGTCGTGGGCTTCTTGCTAGACTTGCGCTTTCTGTTCTTTCCATTAGCTGGAGTGTTGATGAAGTTGATAGCATAAGTGGTGAACATCTGCATCAAGTTAGCCTCCTGCTTGAGGCTCTTCCTTTGTTTTTCTTGTTTCATGGGCCTTAGCAGCAGGTAGCACAACCGGTATCACGCCCAAGAAGTATGGAGACTCCCCCACCGGGGAAAGGCTCCAAACTTGTTGGTGTAGTGAGGTAGCCATTCCTTATGTGGTCCTGGACCACAAGTGGGCCGAAGACCACGCCCGGAGTATGAGCGAGGGCCGCCATTGCAGAGTTATGACCTGCACAAAAATTATAGTGTGAGTACTCTTATTGTTAGGGTGTTGTCTGATGGAGAGATGAAGGAAGGGAGGTCCCCAGTGGAGTCGCCATCTTTGTGAGAATATTTTTTCAACACTTTAAAAATTTTAAATTTATCTTTATCTTTGATTTGATTTATTTGATTTTATTTATTTACAAGGACATGGTCTTATTTAGTTCATTGACCTCCCCACTAACCGCGGTTAGTGTTAATTATATCAGCGCAAGGGCTGAACACCTTGATTAACTATCAGACAAACCCTTAAAAAAAAACATAGCTCACATTTGCATGAAATGAATTGTGCGTATTTTTTAGATTTTTTTATATTTATTTCATTTATTGATTTTTAAATGTATTTTTCTCATTTTTTGGTATTTTAGAATTATTGATTTCATTTATTTAAGTATTTTCGTTATTTATTTTTTAAATTAGGATTATGTAAATTAAATTAATGTTTTCATTTATTTAATTGATTTAAATGAGAGTTAACTTAAGGTGGATCAAAAATGATGTGAGACATAACTTGTTTGTTGATTTTTTATGTTATTGAAAATTAAATAATAATATTGTGAGCTATTTTGTTAAGGTTGGTTGAAAAATTAGTTGATTTTGATTAAGAGATCAAGTAGTGAAGCGTTTTAAATAAACGTGACGCTACTTATGATTATTCATACAAAATGCAATTAAATGAACAAAATTAGCCCAATGGGCCCATTAAATATCGTGAACAAGATAATCATTCATTAAGTCATATCGTACAAGTCCGCCCCAATAAACAATTCAGGCCAATAAGGAGTCTAGGCCCAATAAGGATTTGAGGCCCAATAAGGAAGTCAGCAGACCTTTAATATTTGAGAAAATCTAATTGTGCCTTGCACAATATTTTTTTTAGGGCTGCCTTACAGACCCTCTTCTCAGACCGCCTTGCAGTCTTTCTCAGAGCCTTGCTCTGTGTTCCAACGCTCTGAAAATCCTCCCCTTTGCCTGGGGCGCCCCATGTACTTTTATAGGGGTGGAGAAGACACCGTCCCGGTCATTTGAAGACCCCGTCCCGGTCATTGCAGACCCGTCCCGGTCATTTGCACATGGCTTTTTTCATGTTTCCCCTTGTTTCCCTTTTTTCTTTTCACCCCTCTTCTTTTTCTCTTTGTGTTTATGCCCTTAGGGCATCGGGAGAGAGACAGAGAGAGCGCGAGAGAGAGCGATCGGGAGGGAGGAGGCCTCCTCCTCCTCCCTCTTCGCTTAGCCGGCCTAGACCCTCCCTGGTTGGCCTCTGCGCGAGGCAGAGCAGGGGAAGGAAGGCACGCGGCCTCCTTCTTCCTCTCCCTTGCTCGACGGCGACCTTCCTCCGGGGAATAGCAACAGCGGGGGCGGCAGCGACGGGCCAGGGCTGCGACGGTGGCAGCGCACCACGGTGGCGGCGGCTACACGCCAAGACGCGGCGGCGCGCGCAGGGCCCAACGGCAGGGGCCAGCACCGACGGCGGCGGCCGCGCGCAGGGCCACAACGGCAGGGGCCAGCACCGACGGCGGCGGCTGGGGAAGGTGCCGGCGGTCGCAGGGGAGGCCGGTGGCGGCGCCGGTGCACAGGCCACAACAAGGGCGGCGGCGGGCCTGACCCCCCTCCTTCTTCCTTTCCCACCATCAACGGTGGCAGAGGTGCTGGTTTCGACTGGCAAAGAGGTGAGTTTTTTTCCCTTTTTTTTCTGTTTTCTTCTTCTTCCTTACTTCTCTACCTCTCTCTTTGGAGAGGGCCGGGCAAAATCTGACACAACATGTGTTTAGGCGTCTGCAGTGAAAAGCCCAAAAAATGTTCTAACTCTGGGTCGGGGTTTGACACTAAATCTTGCCTTCAGTCGAGGCCCATAGGGATCTGAACCAACACACCAACCTGACAACTAGCAGAAGACCCAGATGTTACACTCTTGCTTCCATCACCAACCTGAACAGATGTTTCCTCTTCCACAAGAGGAGCTGATTGCGTAATACCTTTTCAAAATAGGGGCGATGGCCATACTATTTTTCATGTCAAGATAAAAATGCTTATATATGCTGTAATGCTTAAGAAGAGAATCCCTAACTATCTTCCTGTTAATTCCAAGTTCTTTTGCCTCATGTTCTTGACTCCCAGCCTCCTATAGCTGTAGGCTTACATACTTGGCTTCGTTTCTCCAAAGGGATGCCTGTGGAGTTGTCTTTATGTCAACCCCCCTCTCCCAACAAAAAGAAAAAGAAGAAGAAGATGAACTTCCTCCTTAAACTATCGATTCTCTTTTGCACAGCAATTGGCATAGCAAAAATTGACATAAAATGGACCGGTATGGATGACAGTAAATAATTCAAATTATTCATTATAGTTAATCTTCCTTCCAAGGAGGCTAGGACAGAAAGGATACATATGTGCTGATCATGATTCTCTTAGTATCAGGAATGTCTCCTATCTTCTTGGCTGCTCTTGCTTTGGCATTTGGCATTGTTACCTTTTATGATTTGAATATGACAAATGTTTTACATGTTTCATTTGCAGTTTTATTGACGAAGCACTTAACGATGGCATGCCTCTAATTTTGCTTACAGCCTGCAGCAAAAGTGGGGACAATTGTCAAGGTATGCTTTGATACTTGTGCTTATATTTTTCCAATACTTGATCAAATCATCAAAATCTATAGATTTTCTCAAATTGAATAGTAATCACACATTAATCTTTACAACTCTCTTCATGCTTGTTTTTTTTTTTTACTTCTTTTTATGTTGATTGTGGTACATACATATTTCTGCATATGGTGAATTGTCTTAAATGGCTATCTGCAAATGGTTCTTCCGTTACTGTACATGACTATATTTCTGCATTATCTAGATATAATGTCAATGAGATCCATTCCATTAGCTTTCAGACTTCATAGTATACATCTGTCCTTTGCTATCATGTTGCCTTGCTACTTCTCCTCTATCTATCATAAGTATGCATTCATGTACAAAATTCTTTGCTGGTGCTATTCCAAGGAAATCTCTACATCTCTTCTTGCTGCAGGTCCACTGTATCTTAACAATCTTTTTTTTTCCATGGTGTTGGGAAAGTGAGGGCCACATATCTCATATAGGGTGTAGTTCTTTCCTTTTCTGAGCACTATTTGACTGCACCCTGATGCTTGAACTGAATGCCACTTCCAATGTTATCTAGGTTTCTTGTTGAAAAGCTTGGATTTGATCGGATATCTAAAATAAAAATATTGGAAAGAAGGAAATGAAGGAAGTTTATATGGTCAACTTGTTTTGGGGAAGGTTTATCCTCTAGCTTGGATGAGCAGCTTGCTAGGGAAGCTCGAAAATCAGGTAATATGATTTCTGTCCTTGTAGTGTAATTAGCGCAGCTTGTCCTGAAAACTATATTGGCATTCACTACATAAATTTTGATCAGTTTCAATACTCTCTATTTGACAACAGTATCCATTGAGAAACAGAGGATAGCTGAGGAGGTTGCCTCTGCTCTCAAACTGAGTGTTGACCTTGACACTAGTCCTTCTGAAAGGTAGTATATAATATATATCACTGTATTTCCATGTTGATAGACGGTCTGATTTTTTCCCTGCTAGTTGGTTTACCCACTTATATGCTATAGAAGCTACATATCTCTATCTTGAGTTTTACAGTAGAGATTCTACTATTTGGATCTTTTTTTAGCATTTTTCTGCTAAAAAGATATTTTATAATATAAGTTACTGTTGCGCTCGAGCATAATGGTCGGAGGGTGCTCTTTGGAGCCTCCCATACAATTCATCTTGTATGACCTGTCAGAAACTAATGCATAGAGATCAAGGACTCGAGGGACCATCATGATTAGTAATGGGCCCTAACTCCCAAAATAATGCACTCATGGAATGATGTTCCACATCAAGTCATTGACACATCCCATGGAGTTTTGGTAAGTGGTTAACTGGTTATTGAGACTCATCATCCTATGCAGGCCAAGCATTAAGGCACTCCAATGTGGGCATCCACCCGATAATAGGTAACTCCACTTGCACTGAAGTGAAACACACAAAACACTTAGGTGTGCACACTTTAGGCAATTCAAGCCCCAAGAGTTTCCTAGGCCCAACCAGATTCTTTAGTTCCTACCCTATGCTAACTACTTAAGCATCGAAGGGTTTCCTCTACGAAACAGCTCAGGGCCCCACAACTGCTTCCCTTTCTTTTCTTACAGTTGCATTATCACATGCATTTCGGTTCACCTCTCATTCAATCATATAGCGATTGGGCTATCGGTATCCTAACCAGTTCCTGGCCTCTGCATGATGTTATTGTAACACTGAACAAGAGAAACTCAATGAAGATCAACCAAGATCCAAGTTCTGAAAGTATGTGAATATAATTTTTTTTTTCATCTTTACATCTCTATTTCATCAAGCATATGGCAGTATAATCTGTCTCAATCATTATCATTTGATCTAAATAGAGACATGTTTGTCTTCCAATTGCTCCAGGGAGATTAAGAAAATACCTATCTGGCTATCTGAAATAAGGCTAGCATTTGCCCTGACATGTTCACTCCAAGATAGACTCCCCCATGCATGTGGATTCTGACAGCAAGCAAAGCACCTGCAGCCCAGGGACAAGTTCACCTCATTCAACTTCATCCACACTATTTTCATATTTATTTTATTTTATGTGGAGAGAAAAGTTCCACATTGTGGGAGGTTTTACATTTTGGGAGCTGTAGGCAGTCACAAACCTTCTTATACTATTCTCTAGGGTCTCACAGTTACTGACTTGCGATTGGAGTCATCCTCCCAGAGACTTCCAAATGGAATTTGCAATGATGGTTGAAAAGTAGGCAGCTGTCACAGAACCCCATGAAAGGCAAACAGAAAAAAGGAAAAAGAACCAAGCAGTTTCATGAGATTTTGTTTAGCACTCAACCTGGTCCACAACCTGGTAAATTTTACAGCACCCCTAAAGAATCAGGCAATTAAGAAGAAACTTATTAAAATACATATATCTTGATTTCAGTTTACTTTTGTACTTTTTTTTTACTTTCCATAATTGTTTTACTACCTAAATATGAAACATTTCCTGCCATTCACAAGGATGTATGTCATTTATTTTACAAATTAGAATTGATGATGGTTTATGTAGAGGCTTGTATACATATAATCACTATATTATTGGTCTTGTACCAGATACTAATTAGTTAAACACAGTAAAAGCAAAGTAAAAGCTTCACTGTCTAGGCATGGAATTTTGATGTTTAATTTTCTGTTGTCCTTTGTAAATGGCATGATCTTTTCTTGGTCCTAAGATGTGAACATTGCTTGGCTTAATCACATAGATATCTATTAGCTGATGTTGGAACTAATTCACCTTGTTTCGAGAGTAAGAAATGCCGGTTGCCTGGCTGGCCGGGCAAATCCAGCCATGCCATTGGTCGGCTGGGGTGTGGGGCTCGCATGGGGCCTAGGCACCAACCAATGGCGCGGCTGATTTGCCTGGCCAGCTAGGCAAACAGCATTACTCGGAGAGTAATTGTAGAATACTAGGTGACTAAAGTTGTTGCAATTTTACATGCTGTGTATGAATCTTTTAGCCTCGGTTTCCTCCATTAGTTGCAGAATTTTAAAATGAATTCCTTGTTCATATCCAGCTTTGACCAGATTGTGGCTGCATTGCGTGCTGGAGCAGAATATGCTGGTTTGCCTGTATACGATTGTGTCCTTGTTGCTGGAAGCCAGTCTGCAGTTCTTGCTGCTGAGCGCATAGGCATGCCTTGTGTAGTTATCCGAAACAGGTAACAGCTTTCATCTCCCTATACTTTTAGAGGCATATCTACATCAGGATAATGTTTTATGGACTGCTGTTCGTCTGTTCAAATGAATCTAGCTTGTCGCTTTCTATATCAGCTATGTTATCTTCGAAACTGTGGCACCTACATTCAGACAGGGTTCGCCGCATTGCCGATTGTGAATTGGTTTTTTCTTGATCCGCTCTGATTCGGAAGAATTGGTCCGATTCGCATGGGAATCGATGGGAATCAATCCAATTTGCATGGGAATCGGGATTCCCATAATTCAATCCGATTCGTCCAAATCGGGTTGATTCGCTCCGTCACAGCAAGCCCTACATTCAGATGTCTAGAAATTAAAACAGTTAATTAGTTGAGCTGATACGTTTTCATTACTGATTCTCACAAATTCTACCTGTTTATTTGAACTGCGTTCTGGTGAACTTGAACTGTGAAGTTGCTAGTATCAAATGATAATAAAATGAAAATTTGGAATGTCAACATAGTTAGGTGGTTTGCTGACGGTCCATCTTTTGCAGCCTTACTTCTAGAGCAGAGTTTCGTTCAGCAAATGCCGTCATGGATGGGTTTGGTGGTGCAGATCTTACAGTCTCCAAATTACGCCGAAAGAGGTGGTCATAGGAGGATGCATCTGCGTTACTTTAGAGACCTCCACTTCTGTGCGATATGTGATGTACTGCTTAAACCTTGTGTCATGTACATCCTAATCCAACTAGAACTTCACATGGATCGCAGGACCAGGGAACAAATAGCAACTGTTTGTAAACTTTAATCAAACTGGATCTTAAAGAGTTGCAAGCGACTTTAGTGCAGGGCTGTTTGGACCGAATAAAAAGGTGAAAATCACTATCAAGGAAGTCTTTGTAAGATGGTCATGCCTGAACTTCTTTTCATGCTGCCTGTATAAATCCAAACGAAGAGTATTCCCATTTAAATGGTTCCTTGTACAAAAGAATTGAGTGTGTTATTTTAAACGTGCTATGCTTTTGTCATCTCTCACTCCGTGACTTGTTCCATAGGTTTTGCAATTGTCAAACCCATACTTTTTTGGAAGTTTCTTACTATGTTTTGCCTGGTTGATAAAAACTCGGCCTTCTTGTTGGTTCACTTATGGTTCAAGGAAGTAGCTTAGTAAGTTCTTTCATCCAGCTCATTTCAAAATTCTCTCTTTTAATGCCTTGGTTTAGTAAGAATGTGATTACCCTTGCATACAATAGTACCGAAGGATTTTATCATAGTCCATATGATGTTGTACCTAGATCACGATAAGGTTATCTTCTAAAACATTCTTGATAAGCTTCCACTGCTTAGGGAAATCTAGATGTTAGGAATTGCTCTTCCCACATTACTTTTATATCGAATTCCTCACTGGGGAAAACGAAAACAAAGAAGGGCAGCCATTAGCGCGGAAAGTGCCCGCGCCGGCGTCTGGGATTCTTGCATGTAGAGAGGGTCTCTCTCTCTCTCTCTCTCTCTCTCTCTCTCTCTTTCTTTGCTTTCCACTTAACTCTACAAGTATTATAAACAACACCTAGTATGGCATATCCCATCAAAACAATGCATTGTTATGCATCGATGGACAGTATCCTGATTCCAGCAGTTAGGTTCTAGAACTGTGTTTCATATTTATGTATATGCTTTATCTTTAGAAATTTGTTACTTTGATATATATTTGTAGCTTTTCGGAATCTCAAATTGTTTGATGAAATATCCGAGAAAAATGTCTCAACTGATTAGAGGGAAGCCCCACCCCAAAAAAACTATGAAATAGATATCTAAGTATGATGACCTATAGATAAATATCAAAAACTAAATAAGTTTATAAATAAATGCAGGGAATGATCGGGATGATTGAAATTAAAAGTAAGATTTGCCGTGTCGGGTGGCTCGGTTGTGCCGAGTTTTGCTACATCGGCACGGTTCAATCTAGACGTGATAATTGTAAAAAAATAATAAAATAATGAAAAATAATAAAAAAAATAACTAAAAATAATGAAAAGAATAAAATAAATTGATCGCATGGACCGTGTTAGTTCGTCAAATCTTTGGCCAAACTAATGCATGTTTAAGGTCGCATCTCACATAATCTCAAAATGAAGGGTTATATATATTATCAAAATTTAAAATGATGTATATTGTGTATATATATATATTATATAATATATATATATATAATATATATCTATATATATATATATATAAACGTAAAAATAGTGTAAATAAAATGTCCTTGAATCCCCTTGGCGCGAAGAGGTTGGCTGGTTTGCTGTTTGGTTTGTGGCCCATCTTAAAGCAACTTTCGTAGCCCATTTTGACACCAACCCTAATTAACTTCATTCGGACAATTATGTGACCAATTATTTCTCTATGTTTCAAGAATATATGTGAAGCTATTCTTTACTGCAAAACATGTCTAGACAAGAATTCTTAATTAGTGCAAGGGAATCGAACTGTCGATAACAAGAGTGGTTTTTCCTTTCCCCTAATGATATCGTCTGTAAACACATGCATCCGTGCCCCCAATTAGCTCTTTCTACATAACTGGATTAATACGTAGTAGGAAGTAGAGAAAGGGAAACGTGAAAGAAGCATGTACAATATTCTTAAAACACAGACAGCGATGGTCTTCTCAGATGTCTCTCTTCCCCAAGACAAGGGGAGCAAAAAAGAGAAACCCATCAAAAAGAACAAAAAAAAGCAAACAAACAAAGAAATGAAAGAAACCTAGCCAATCAAACCATGCATGGCGTGCTAGCACACCCTCTACACCAGAAGCAGCAGTTCTCTCAAGTTTGCTGCGTCACCATCCTCGACCATTAATGGCATCTCATTTAGATCAAAAGCATGTGTCCTACCTGGTGTAGCCTTCTCCCATGTGAAATCTCCTGGGGCTGCTGCAGCAGGAGGAGGAGGAGGAGGAAGAAGAAGCGTTGGGCAGGACTTGGGGCCTTCCCAGTGCAGCCTCTTGTGACCTCCCAGGGCCTGGCCAGTGGGGAATACCTTCCCGCACACGTTGCACCGGTGCTCTGCGGGCTTCGCTCTCTTGACGCCTCTCTTGGTCTTGGACACCTCCGAGCAGATCCCCTCTCCCACCGGCGGCGCGTAGCAGTGGTAGCTTTCCCTGAGGCTGAGGGGATCGTGCTGCTGCTTCGGATGGCTCGCCATGTGGCCGCACAGAGCGTGGTAGGAAGGGAAGGTCTTGCCGCAGGGGCCGCAGACAAACGACGGCGCAGGTGGCGCGGGTCCGCATGGGCTCGTAGACTGCCACCTCCTGCAACAGTCGCAGGCGCAGGGCGGGGACTCGGACGGCTCGCGGGTCTGCCCGCACTGCTCAAGGGCGCCGCCCGGGTCACCTTCGGAAGCAGCAACTGCACCGGCGTCGGCGCAGGATTCCTTCGAGGGGGGCTCCTCCCCCGCAGCGTCCTTCCCCTCCTCCCTTTCGTCGAACACCTCGGGATGAGCCTCAAATGGGACGCGGGGGGTCCTCTTCTCGGTCCTCGACCAGCTCAGCCGCGGGGGCTGCGGGCGAGGAGGGAGTACTCCGACCAGGTCGGTCGGCCTCGGGGGACTCGGCGGTGCCGGCGGCGGGGGCGCGTTCCTGTGAGACCGCATGTGGCCGTGGAGCGCCTTGACGGAGAAGAAGGACCTGGAGCAGAGGGAGCACGTCGGCGGCGACGCCGCGGCGCCCTCCGGGGGCTTGCCGCTGAAGCGGATCCTGAGCTTAATCGTGGGCGTCTTCTCCTTGTCCTCCATGTCAGTCTGGCGAAGGCAGTGAGCAGTCTGAGCAGTGAGACCCCTGTTCGACTGCCTCTGACCCTTTTTATGGCCATGGACGGCGGCGAAGCTTCCGAGTCCGGGTCGGTTTGGGACGGCAGCGGGGAAGCAAATCCCAGTCCCTCTCGGAATGGATGTTCTCGTTCCGACGTTGGGCCCGGTGCACGTACGTGGCGCTCTATCATTGGTTGAGACATGGATAGCACTGTTCAGTATGGTGCACACAAGTGCTATGGGAAGACGGCTCCGACTTGGGTTCGTTGATAATTACAAGAAAGTTTACATATAAATTGTTATTAAAAATAATTTTAGATTTAATCCTCCTACTTTCACTGTTGGTCAAACTGCACTGTACCAAATCGCACCGTGCCACCATGGCTCATGCGAGCCATGGCACGGTCGGGTCACCCCAAGGCATGTCGCAGCGGCACGTCACGGTTTGTTAGGTCTGTGGCAGGTTTTTTTTTTACTTTTTTTTCACATCCGATATATTTAAGGAGTCTATACCGTGTTTAATTGAGATAAAATTTTAAACATAAACTAATTAAAAGATGATACAAATTATAGTAATTTTAGTTTAATTTTTTAAATTAATTTTTCGTCAAGTAAAAATTATCTCAAAAATTATTAGATCGACTTAATCTCAATATCTAAGGGATCTAATGATGTCTAATTGAGATAAAATTTTAAACATAAGCTAATTAATAGATGACACAAATTATAGTAATTTTAATTTAATTTTTTGTCAAGTAAAATTGTCATAAAAATTATTAGGTCGACTTAATCTCAACATCTATACATCAATAACTCATGATATTTATATTTTTAGAATCAGTACATTTTTTTAGTAATTATGATGACTTTAGATTTGATTTTATTTTCGGAACCAAATGTCGTCCGTTGAAGTGCACAGAGGGTTTGCCGTATCGCGACAAACTCTGTGTGCACTTAAGAGGTCTAAATGGTGTCTAATTGAAATAAAATTTTAAACATAAACTAATTAAGGGACGATACAAATTATAGTAATTATAGTTTAATTTTTTAAATTAATTTTTGTCAAGTAAAAATTATCTTAAAAATCATTAGGTCGACTTAATCTCAACATCTATGCATCAATAATTCCTGATATTTTATATTTTTAAAATCAGTATATTTTTCTAGTAATTATGATGACTTCAGATTTGACTTTATTTTTGGAACTGAATGTCATTCCGTTAAAGTGTACACAATCAAAGATATTATCAAAATTATATTAATAATATGAAGATATTCTAAAATTAAAGATAATTATATTTTATATAAGTGATCATGTCTTACGTATAATTTATTATCTCTTTTAATTTCTTAGTGTCATATTAATATTTTATTATACATTTTAAGACGTTACAGTTTTGGTTTATTTTCGGATTCTTGGTGTTGATCTAATGGAATACATTGGTCATATCATGAACAACTTTCATGAAGAGCCCAAAGTTTAGATCATCCTCGTTCAAGATGTAGAGATGCCGCACTCATTGCTAGTTTGGATCGCGATATGAGAGATAATGTCAAGAATAATCAAGTGTATCTTTAAGCACAGACATTCATTGATGTGATTCTAGTTGGAGCTTGTAGAGAAAGTCGTGGAGAACAACTTTCATGAATAAGTCTCAAAGAGATATACCATCGTTTGAGATGTGGTATATGTATCATGATATGAGAGAGAATGTAAAGAATAATCTACTATAACTTTAGACATAGACTATCAATTGAGGTGATTCCACTTCGAGGACGAAACTGAGAAAGAATAGAACAACTTTGATGAAGACCTTGTGAGTATATCAACCCCTTTTCAGACTGTAGAAGGCGTGATATCCCTGATAGTTCCGGAGGATATGAGAGAGAAAAGGGAGAGAGAAAAGATGCATATATGAGAAGATGGAAAATCTATCTTGAGTTTGGATGGAGAGCTTTCTTTTGAAATTTACTCAATTTAAATATTCATCAAGTCACAAAATTAAAAAAATAATCAAACAAGCCATTTTCCCACCGTATCTCAGTGGTACGGTACCTTCCCACGAAGAATGTGGCACGACCGATCCGAACGATACGATGAACCTTGCTTTTGATGTTTGCAGACATATTCTTGGAAATAAAAACTATGTGCTAAAAAACCAGGAAATAAATTTTACACTAATTTCTTTTGGAAAATGCCACTTAAACGTGTGCAGTAAGAGAATTTTCTATAGTTCATTTTTACGCTCTATTAGCACTTAAAATTTTGTAAGTGATAGATCGGTAAATTTTAATGTAATGGGTTTACATGAAAGAAAACTCTAGTAGGGAGGATGATGTATTTCTTTAGGGGTAAATTAATTAGAAATCTCTATCAAATAATTGTCTTATTTTTTAGGCTCCGATAAAACTATAATTATTACAGTAAGTGTCATCTTCTGTTACAGTATATGTTAAGTTCTGTTACAAAAAGACCTCTTATGTTATAGTTAAAGACTATTAATTAATTACCCTTTCTTTAGTTCCAAAAATCTTTTATTTTGGAAGACTTGTAATGAAAGAATACATAAACAAGTGCTAATGATTCCTTATTAGGCAAAAGTAGCGACTATTATAAGAACATGAAACTATTCAAGACCTAAAGTGAGAACAAAAATGAGAAATATTTATTGCAAGGATATTTTAAAATTCTCCATGCATTTATAGGCCACTTTGGTGGCCTACTTACATACATTGGATGCTAAAATATCTCCCTTTAATTAAAAAGAATGTTAAATTCTATTAATGCTCATAAAAGACACTATTTAAATCTTAAAGTGATAAAGTTTAATCATTCCTCGTGGTTAGTGCCACTTTTGTAATCTATCTAACCGCTTGGAAATAAAAATTTCTCACAAATTTAATAATAGGATCAATTAAACACTATACATACAATCATTATTGCAGTCTAAAAATAGAGATATTCATGCATAAATAAAACTATAATGAGGTCAAAAGACACAAATTTATGTCTACCAATTATCAGCCTATGAACAAATTTTATTCATTCTAATACTAAATTAAAAAGAGGCAAAATCACAAGTTTTAGCATTCTGTAACATAAATATCCATATTCGTTTGCAGAAACATCCATTGAATTGCAAACATATCCACCATATTGCTTCTGTACCCAAAGTATTTACAAAACACACCCTGTATTCTTTGAAAGCCATTAATGGCCCAAATTTGATCCGATGTAAATGGGGCCCAGAATCCAGAGCTTAATGGATCCAGCTGGTTGCCTACTTAGTAATAGATTTTAAAGGACAAAGTTCCCAGTAAAAGACAATATACATAGTTTTAATACTTAAAGGATACATAAAGGATTCGGATAAAAGAATGATTTAGGTTCAGATCTTTAATGGTCCCAAAGTAATTGAGTCCGATACCCCAATCCGAAACCATTAAATAACTTAAGATCCGGATTCAGTAAGTTCCCAATCCTAAACCTAAACTTAATGGAGATCCAATAAGAGAATCCAAATTTTGAACTGAAGGGCAAAAGGGTCCAAAATGACCTTCTTCAACCCCCCCCCCCCCCCCCCCCCCCCCCCCAATATGGATGGGGAGAGAAGAAGGATAGTAAACGTTGGGAGAGTGGCCGCCAACGTGCTAGTGAGCCGACGTCGACGACCCCAAAACCCATGATATGCCACAACCAAAATTTCAAAATTTATGCTCTCATATCACATATTGGAGTGTGTTTATTTGACGTGGAAGTCATATCTACATGCACACAAGAAAAATGATGAGAGTGAGATGACGAACATCAAAGTAGAGATGTGCGTAACCTCTTCATTAATTTTCTTTGATTTTCTCTCTATTAACTACAAATGTGCGATGAATCTTTTTAATTCCTCTTATCTATTGAGCATGAGTGTCTTATAATAATATATAGGGAGTCGCAGGTTTAGAGAGAGGAAAAATTAGTTAAAATTTTACGAACACTAATCTCTGAACCCACAAAATCATACGGGATGAGATTTCCTCATTACAAAAAAAAAAAATTTAGTTTAAGTTACAACAAAACTAGGAATCTATCCATAATTAAAAAAAATTATATATATTATTTTAAATAGCTCAAGCCGCAAATAAACATTCCTATCTGGACTCTAGCTTTTGACCTCCCCTTTCTCACCCCCATCTAATGTGGGCCCACAAACGGGGACGAAATATTCTCTGTATTCAGATTAATATAGTTGTGCGGATTCGGTCGGGCGCACACAAAAGTAATAGGGAAGGAGAGGAACCAACAATCCCATCACTGGTCGGAGTCCTCATCCTATAACCAGAAAAGCACTTATCTGCACCGCCGGGATAGTGCACCCAAGTTGTTAGCCAACGACTGCGCGCCACGTATTCGTCTGAACCACATTTAGACAGCGTGGCACCAGTAGAGCGGGGCCACAGGGGGCCGACCTGGACTGTCCCGTTTTGAGACGAACAGGGGTTTCCTTCCTCTTCCCAAACCAATCCGACTCGGAAGCTCGCCGCCGTCCATGGCCATAAAGAGGGCACCGACGGTCGAACAGGGGCTCTCACTGCTCCAACTGGTCACTGCTTTCGCCAGAGTGAGATGGAGGACAACGAGAAGGCGCCCACGATTAAGCTCAGGATCAGCTTGAGAGGCAAGCCCCTGGAGGGCGGCGTCGTTGCTGCGTCACCGACGTGCTCCCTCTGCGCCAGGTCCTTCTTCTCCGCCAAGGCGCTCTACGGCCACATGCGGTGGCACGGGAAGGCGCCCCCGCCGCCGGCACCGCCTGGTTCCCCGAGGCCGACCGACTGCGTGAACGTCCCTCCTCGCCCGCAGCCGCCGTTGCTGCGATGGTCGAGCACGGCGAAGAGGACCACCGTCGTCCCCGTCGAGACCCACCCCGAGGTGTTCGACGAAAGGGAGGACGTAAAGGGGGAGGACGCTGCGGCGGTTGAGCACCCCTCGGAGGAATCCTGCACCGACGTCGGTGTAGCTGCGTCTTCCGAAGCAGACCCGGGCGCCCTCGAGCAGTGCGGGCTGACCCGCGAGCCGTCCGAGGCCCCGCCCTGCGACTGCGACTGCGACTGCTGCAGGAGGTGGCTGTCCCGGCGCCCCTGCGACCCCGCGCCACCCGCGCCGTCGTTTGCCTGCAGCCCCTGCGGCAAGACCTTCGCTTCCTACCATGCTCTGTGCGGCCACATGGCGAGCCACCCGAAGCAGCGGCATGATGCCCTCAGCCTCCTCCAGGAAAACTACCACTGCGCGTCGCCAGCAGAGGGGATATCGATCAGCTCGGAGGCCTCCAAGATCAGGAGGGGGGTCAAGAAAGCGAAGTCCGAAGAGCACCGGTGCAACGTGTGCGGGAGGGTGTTCCCCACCGGCCAGGCTCTGGGAGGGCACAAGAGGCTGCACTGGCAAGGCCCCAAGACCTGCCCAACGCTTCTCCTTCTTCCTCTTGCTGCAGCAACCGCAGGAGAGTACGTGCTGGAGAAGGGCACAGCAGCAACAGTACACGATTTTGATCTAAATGAGGTACCAATGGTTGAGGATGGTGAGGCAGCAAGAGTGCAAGAACTGCTGCTTCTGTTGTAGATTATTTTGCAGAGTATTATTGTTTAGGAGCAACTCTACAATTTTATTATTATTATTTTTTCAGTGGGTTGTCTTATTTTTTGTTCCACTTGTCCGGGGAAGAGATATATCTGCCATGACTTTGTATTTTGCAAATTAATTTTGTATATATTAGTTTCTCTAGTTGCTATTTTGTTGAGAGAAAGACTTTGTGCGCTTTCAGAAGTGCACAAAGTGCAATCCACATGGGCAACTAACCCATGTGGCACCATCCACATGGGTTGGTAGTTCATGTGACACCAAAAAAAAGTGGTGCCATATGGATTAGTTGCCCATGTGGATTGCACTTTGTCTTTCTCCTTTGTGATTTGAGATTTTTCTTAGTACATAGTTGTTATTTTTATGATATACATGCAAATAGAAAGGTACAGATATTGACTTTGTAATGATTTTTTTAATAAATATATGTAAAAAGAAGGATAAGATAGATAACTTTGATCATGTGGTTGGAGCTTGAGAGCGGAATACCACATCTATATTGTTAAATTCACATATTTTTACTTTAGCACTTGCATGCAAATAATTATTACATATTGCACTTTGTATAATAGCACGCTTAATTAGTGGTGTAAAAGGTAAGTGGTAATTTGCTAATTAATCTAATTATTAATTTTGCAATCAGACGTTAAGGTAATGTCTAAAGTCAATCTCTCTCTAGGCACCATTATTAGATGACTACAATCTTTTGCATCTAAATCATTATTATAACAAATAATTATATATATACCATCTTTACAAAAAAAAGTTATTAAAAAAATGTTTATCACTTGATGCGCATAACTGCCGAAGCAGCGGCTGTTAAAGGTAACATCCGAGGATCGTGCGCCCGATAATTGCGGCCATCAAAACCACGATCTCGATGATCTGGCATGTCGATTACAACCACGATCTGACGATAATCACAGAGATCCCTAGCGAGATTCGCGGGGTCATCCAATTGTCACACGTGTATCCTAACCCTATAAAAGAAGTGGACACATATAGGTATGTTGTTCTACTCCATAAGCTAGACCATTCTTCTCGGCTAGCGACTGACAAGAGCGTCGGAGTGTCTCTCTGTCGAGGTCTCTCGGCGGGCTTTACAGGTCAGATCCGGAGCTCGAAACATGCATCACAGGTCGGCTCGGTGCGCCTCGAAGGGCTTACCTCGGTTTGGTCGTCTCAGCTCTTGCCTCGGCCAAAGTCACCTCGGCACGGGCCGACCTTGGTTACACATACTATAACATTGGCGATGTCTATGGGAAATGGCTACTAAAGGTCAGTACGGCTTGCCCCACTCACACCTGTAGTTGATCTCAAAAACTATGAATGCAAGCATAGGGGACACCTTGAAGCGTCGCTCATGATCGACAAAGGGGTTGTCCTGAGGCATACATGGTCTTTTCTTGTGGCCATATATCTTCGAAGGTCTGATAAGAATGCCAAACGACAAGTCACTTAGAACATCGTCATGAGTGAACCCTCTACTCTCTCTCAGTAGATCTCGAGCCCCCAGCTTAGGGGCCAGATGGTCGACCATCAAACACTTTGACGTCGGCGACCATGATTTAGTCCGAACGGAAACCCCATACCATGTGGTCAAGGATCTCGGGTTTGGGGACGACCAGTTGTCTGATGTACATGTCATCTATTCCAAGAACGTCGAATGTCGAACACTTGTGTTGTTATTTGCTTTGATATGTCGATAAAGTTGAATTTCTTCTGAATCTACATGATTTAACTATTTTGGAAATATTGAAAATTAGCGAGTCACTTAATAGCATCGTCATTGGTCCCCGACAGCTAATGGTCGGCCTGGGCAACTGCGAGGTCGCTTTGGCACTCGGGCTATCCCTGACAGCCAATGGTCGGCCTGGGCAGCTACGAGGTCACTTCGGCACTCAGTTTGTCCCCGACAGTTAATGGATGTTCTGGGTAGCCCAGTAAGGCGAGCTCGCTTAGACGCCCAGAACTGAACGTTCGACATGATTTGAAGATGAGGTCGCTTCGGCACTCTTTGGCACTCAACCTATCACCGACAACTAATGGTCGGCCTGGGCAGCCGTGAGGTCGCTTCGGCACTCGGCCTGTTCCCGACAGCTAATGGTCAGCCTGGGTAGCTGCGAGGTCGCTTCGGCACTCGGCCTGTCCCAGGCAGTTAATGGCCGTTCTGGTAGCCAGTAAGGCGAGCTTGCTTAGATGCCCAGAACTGAATGTTCGACATGATTTGAAGACGAGGTCGCTCTGGCACTCGTGAAGAATGTGGACGTCGGGAAGCTTATAGATAGGTTGACACGACGGTGTAGACACGCGAATTTGGCTCCACCGCGGGCAAAATTCATATTGCGCCATAATGCCACAAATGGCCTTCTTTTTGCCTTGCAAGAGTAGTTTCCCAATATTTTTGGACAACTTCATTGATTCGCATCCGCTACAGTGGCCGCCTTTTAGGAAGACTTTATCCGCAGCTGGTATTGTAGATACCGTTTTCGCTCCCTTTTCGGGGGGACGAAGAACAGTCTCCACAAAGAGGGATGGATGAATGATGAACAGTGGATACGGAGTGGAAAGCGGAAAAAACAATAAAAGAAATGTGATCGTGATCGCCAAGTGCACGTGGGCACCGAAGGGAGAATGCATGCGCGAGGGGTGCGGGTGAAGGAAGTGATCACGAGCGTACCTTTTGGAGCATGGGGAGATTGCGCGGAAGATGATGTGGGTTCTTTCTTCCTCTACAAGCACGGCCAACCGTGGTAGAGGGCGTTTCCTTATTTGATTACCCTGAAAAATAAGACAAATAAAAGAAGGGGATCAGCCCAAAATGTGTTGTATGCAATTCTAAAAATAAATGAAATAAATGAATGACATGGGGGGCGGCTTACCGGATGGTGGCCTTTAAACCCTTAAGATAGGTGTGTGGTGTGTATTCATGCATGTGTGTGTGTGTGTTAAAAAGAAGTAAAAGGGGCATGTGGGGCCCGGAGGGAAGAAAATATAAAGAGCCACGTGGGGCCTGGAGGAAGTGGAAATGCAAATAGAAAAGGAGGGGGGGTGCTTCCCCAAACGGATGGCGTGTTGGCGCCGCGCGTTGCCGGTTGGATGGAGGAAGAAGAGGAGGAAGACGTCACTCCCGCTCTGCTCCGGTACACGTGGAGGAGATGACGGGGGTGACGGCACCGGGCTCCGAGGATGGAATGCACGGCGTGACGTGGAAGAAGACGTCGGGGTCGGACGTCGAGACAGGAGTCCGACAGGGCTTCGCCGCTCTTGGAATTCCCCCTCTCTCTCTCTTCTCTCTCCTCTCTCTTCCCAAAACAACGCAGAGGAAGCCCCAAAAGCCGAACCCCCCGCCCCTGCCCCCGTGACTTCGTTTTTATAGGCACTGGAGCAAACTCGCGTCTAGGACAGCGAACGCTATTCAAGGCTTAATCGCGTCTGAGCGGCACACCGCGATTTAGAAGGTCGGTCGTGCATGGGGAATCGCTGCACCGCCTCTCTAAATCGCGTCTGGGCAGGCCGCCGTGACTTGAATCGCGTCGACCTGGTCGGACGTGATTAAGACTTGCATGGTTTCGAGGCAACTGACTCACGAACGCGTTGTCTCCTGACGGATTTGACTTCTCTGAATCGCGTCCACTGATAAGGACGCGATTCAGGGATTTTATCATGATTACGGGTCTGCGCGCGATGACTTTTCGGGCCGCTGTCAGACTCTGAATCACGGCAAGGATCCAGGACGCGATTTGAAAGGCGGTTCGATGAAAAACGTCCACCATAGCGGACGCGAATTGAATTTTGCTTCCTGATCCGCGACCAGACCCCCTGGGGAAGCACCGAGGAAGAATGGACAATATCCAGAAATATTGGGAAAACACTCTTGCGAGGCAAAAGAAGGCGATTTTTTGGTGTTACGGCGCAACTTGAAAATTTGCCCGCGGTGGAGCCAAATTCGCGTGTCTACAGGTATAGGCGATGCAAATAACACTTGCTTTTCCAGCACATGGTCTATTTATAATGCGCATCCGCCGCCCCCACCGTGATTCAAAGTCAAACTTTGGAACTTCGCCCTATCAGCTGCATTTAAGAGGTGCCACGTCAATAATCATGATGTATGTTGGAATCGCGTTCGCGTCAGATGCTGCATTTTATAAGTAGTCAAATCAAAATCAATTTCGTCAGAGATTTGATTTCCCTAAGAAAACACGGCGGGCCGCCCGGACACGATTTACAACGTAGTTGTAAGGTACAAACATCATTCAAATGTCAAATCGAGCGAAAATCGAGGAATCTTCTGAATCGCGGCACGTCAGGCGGACGCGTTTCATGCTTAATAGGCGTCCGCTGTTGCCAACGTGATTTAATGAAGTTTTGCCTATAAATAGACCCCCGAGGGTAACCATTTCAACAATCCCCCTCCACCCTGGCAAAGCCCTGCCGGATTCTTCCGCGACCCTTCAGACCGTGGTGGAGCCCTGCCAGATCGACGACCCGACTTTCGAATCAAGGAGGGGCGTCTACCATTCCCCGCGTTACCGGAGCGAGGCGAGAGGAGCGCGGTCATCCTTCTCTTCCTCCGCCTGATCGGCAACACCGCTGCCACATCGTCCATTTGGGGAAGCACCCCCTTCCTTTCTCCCCTTTTTCTTTACATCTACTCCTCCCGAGCCCCACGTGGCCCATTCTACACTTCTTTTACACACACACACATGCATGCATACACACACACACCTATCATTTAGGGGTTTAAAATCACCACCCGGTGAGTCCTCCCCATTTTATTCATTTCATTTATTCGTTCGGGATTCGGTACTACACGCCTTATTTAGCTAATCCCTATTTTTCTTTGTCTATTTTGTCATGGTAATCAAACGAGGAAACGCCCTCTACCACAGCTGGTCGTGCTCGTAGAGGAAGAGAGGACCCACATCATCCCTCGCGCAATCTCCCCGCTCCAAAAGGTAAGCTCGCGATCACTTCTTCCACCTCGCACCCCTCGCCGTGCATCTCCATTCGGCACTCTCGCGTGCCTGGCGATCACGTTTTCTTTTCCCCCGTTCATTATCCCCCTCTTTGTGGACCGTCGCTCGGATCTCCCCCGGAACAAGGGAAGGAAAAGTGTCGTCTACAGACGGGACTATTTAAACAACAGGATTATGAATGCCATGGTCTCAGTTTGCCTTAAACAAAACTTTTTGAAGGATAAGTTCTTAAGAGGCTCCGACAATAATCGATGTAATTGGCAATAAAGTTTGCGATTGGCAAAATTCTATTGATAAAGTGTGAAAATATAATAGATCTTGGCGAAGCGCCATGTACAACTGCTCGGGCACCTAGGCCACGATGACGTCGTCCGGTCCGACCTGATTCTCAGTGTCGGGGGCGACAGTCATGTCTGCAATAACGGCTTCAACGATGTCCTCAAGGACCTCTTTCGTGGTGGCAGCCAACGCCTTGTCGACGATAGCAACGATGTGCTCATCTTCGATGACAGCATCCTCACCAACCTCTCGCTCGACATCATCCCCCAATCCCAACAGATTGTATTCGGGATGGAGTTCTCAGATGCGTCCGAGATAGTGGTCGTAACCAGCTTTGAAGAGCTCGTCGATCTCTTCGCCAAGCTCGTCGAAGTCACGGTACTCGGCGATGACCTTGTCGCGCTCCTCCTCGGCTAGTTTCAAGCACTAGGCTTTTGTTGTTGCGAGCAATTCCTCTTTCGCACGGAGAGCCTCTTTGAGATCCTCGACTATCTGCTTCATCCGAGCGAGTCCTCCTCGGCTTCTTCGACCGTAGCTGCTCCTCGGCAAGAAGCTTCTCAACCTCTTCGGCCCTCTTCTCGGTGACATGTGTTACGTCGCGTGCTTTTCGGATCCTTATGGATCATGTGGGTAATGGTTGTGAAGGCCATTGTGAGGCCAATGTGGTGTTTGGATGTTGGGTGTGTGCAGGTGTGGTGCAGGTTGGGTCCTGAAATAAAATAGGACCTGCTGCAGTTGAGTAGGAGTTGGCGACCAGGTGTGGTCGTTGACTTGTTGGCGTTCATATGTGTTGGCGTTTACTGTATGAACTTGGTGACAAGGGATATGGACGTTTATGGTGGCGGTTTCCCTAAACGGCATTAGGGTTGACGCCAACCTGTGCGATCTGCAGAATATAGGTCTGCCCGGAGGACAGTTCCTCACTCCATTCTCCCTCTCCCTTGCCCTGTTTTCATGCCTCTTGCTTCCCCACTACTTCCAAGAGCTGTATAAGGATAATTGGAGGAACGTGGAATGCGAGACAGTGACGAATCGGCCAAGGAAACACCGAACCGTGGTGCAATTTCCGAAGGAGCTCGCGGAGGATTCGGTGTGGATCGGGAGAATTTAGGAGGTTTAAGCATGTACTGAGGTAGGGAATGATCCCTTTAGTTCCTATAGGTTGTAATAATGCAATTGGAAAGCATGAATCTGCATGATAATTGTGTTTTCGGGTAATGGTATCCATGCGGGGTACATGGGTGGTTTGAGCAATTTAACATTGAAAACATGTTGTTTCGAGTTGATTAGGATTCATGCATGTTGGAGGAAGTATTTCCTCATGTTTTCTCGATAATTTTGGGACCAAGAATGCCTGTAGAATCGGTTTAGGGTTTCTGCAGGAACTGGAGTTGAGGAGCTTGGCGTCAACATCGTTTGACGCCAGGTTCTTCAGCTGGGAACTTAACTGCTAGATACCTTGCCGTTTACATCCCATCGACGGCAGTCGATGTTGCCGCCAGCATGTTTTTATGAAAATATTGTTATACCAGATATTTAGTGTTATCGAGCGGTGCAACGATAATTGTGGTGCACCTAGAGCTCGTGGTTTCTGAGATTAGCGTACTGGGAACGCAGTTGGCTGGTTCCTTACGTGTTTGTGTGGTGTTCACGTGTAGTGGACTACTAGTGCACGCGGTTTACATGAGTCTTCACGTGGTTTGTGTGTGACGTGCACGTGGTTTTGTGTACGTGGCGAGTAGTACGACGCCTACCGTGGTTACCTCTCCAATTGGGTGCCCCAGGTTCTTTGTGAGCCAGGCTGTTAGCTTGGGGCTTTGTCCCGGTACTTGTGTTGTACCGTCAAGGTCTATGTCGTCTGACCTGAACACCCTCACTCTTGTGTTTGAGTTGTACGTCCGGCTGAGGAAAGACGACAGTGGGACAGTGACACTTGTGTTTGTCTTTAGTCACTTGTAGCGCGCTCGTAGTTGGGGTACGGACACCAGTAGTCGACACTGGTCCCCAGCTAGTCCTTTTCCAGTGCCTCACTCTAGAGGGCCCAGGCCAGGGTCTCCAGAGGTGCCAGGCATGGCCTGCGACCGTGTGGTCCGCAGCTGGTGGTGTTTAGTTGGTCTCCACAATTGCTTGACCTTTTCACGTAGAGCGGCAGCTGGACCTTTCGTCCGTGGCTGCGAGACTGAGAGGTAGACCTGTGTTAGCTTGTCTGAGTCAGTCTCTGGTGTCACGAACCAGTTCACGTGGCTCGTGTTTGGCTGTCTCTACTTTAGCTTGTACACTTGTACTGGTTTTCCATTTAATTATTACAGTTGTTTTTCGTAGTCGGCAGACGGTGAGTACTTTTACAGCTTTTATATCCTGCTTAGCTGTTCTATAAATTGTTGGTACTGTTTACTGCTTTTGTACCTGTGTTTTTGGTTTGCTCGGTTTTGGGGGAGTTCCCTACTGAGCCAGTGACTAGCGAGGCTCACCCCTACCCCCACAGGTGAGAGCAAGGAGGACGTTTCTCGACCATCGTCCAGTTCAAAGCCGCGTCGTAGAGTGCAGGGTCAATACCTCCAGCAGTGTAGTCTCAGTAGTGCAGTGTAATAGCAGCAGTGTAGCTAGTTTGTTACTTGTTTCAGTTGTACCTCGGGGTATGCCCCAGGTTCTTGTACTTTCTTTCAGTTGTTGTGGAAATATGGCTATGTAAACTTGTGAAATATATATGTGAAATGGTGTGTTCCTTTGTGTTTACACGGACTGTGGTTTGGTATCCCTTGCGAGGCTTCGTCCCGTTCGCGGGAGGCAGACTCGGATCAAGTATGTTATCGGTTTAACGGGCTTGGCCGAGGCGTTCCGCCACAGTTGGTATCAGAGCAAGGTCCGTGTTAATATAAGGGAACTAGAAAGATACATAGCCTTATTTCGGTCTTCGTACATTGCTGGTAGGGACCCTGGTTTCTGATATTTGTTGTTGTGATTTTTGTTTGATGTTTTGTTTGAGCAGAAATTTCTGAAATGACTGATAAAAGAGATGGGGGTGGTGGAGGAGATGATCCAGAGGAAAGTACTCAGCATATGATAGAGAGGATCTGGGAAAGCCTCACTGATATTCGGGCAAGGATGGATCAGCAGGCGCTGGTACCACCGGTTGCAGTGCCACCTGGGGATGGAGAGACTGTACCTATTGCTCCAGTCCCACCAGAGAGTAGAGGTGCCTTTTGTAGCACCTGTGCCACCACCACCACCAATGTTATTAGCAGAGGAACCAGTGATGCAAGTTGAGAAATTTTTGAGATTGCAGCCGCCTACTTACTCAGGAGGGCCGAATCCAGATACAGCGAAACACTGAGTTCATGAGATTGAAAGAGTCTTTGCGACCATGAGGTGTCTGGCAGCAGATAAAGTTGTGTTAGCTGCTTATCAGTTGCGAGGTTTTGCATTAGAATGGTAGCGACTGAAGATGCAGACCACCTTTACAGGCAAGACAGAAGAGGCTATCACTTGGTCGGAATTTCTTGATGTATTTAACGATACATTCTTTCCGATTCAAGTGCAGCAAGTGAAGAGAGAGCAGTTTCGGACGCTCCAGCAAGGTAACTCTTCAGTTTTAGAGTACCAGATGAGGTTTATGGCACTTAGCCGATATGCACCTTATGTAGTATCAGATAATAATATGATGGTTGAGTATTTCATTAGAGGTTTGAGAGTGGAGTTGCAGGATGCAATAGTACCTCTCATGTGTAAAACAGTGGAAGAAGCAGCTCAGAGGGCAGCTACGTTGGAGAGGTCTATTCGGACTCGTCAGGTGGGCGAGTCAGGCTCAGGTAGTTTTCGGCTACCGCAGCAGTCAGTGGGTGCGAGTAAGGGTAAAGCACCAGCAGGACCTTCTTCATCAGGCTTTGGTAAATGGGGTCAGAAATTGAAGCAAGCATTTAAAGGCAAAGGAAGAGGATGGGGAGGTCGACAGCAATTTCAGCAAGGTCGTGGTAGGCCAGAGGTGGAAGAGTCACAGCAGAGTACTGCCAGGCAGCCCATTATTCCACCAGGGTATAGATGTTATAATTGCAATCAGTCGAGGCATTTGATCCATAATTGCCCCTATCCAAGAGAGTATGGGTTTGGAAGAGGTGTGCAGCAGCAGCAGCAGCCTCAACAGTTTCAGCAGCCACAGGCAGGTCGTGGCAGAGGAGTACCGCAGCAGCGAGGAAGAGGCCGGGTTATGGCTATCACCCGAGCCCAGGCGGAGGCATCGAATATGATAGAAGGTACTTTACCTCTTTATGATTATTCAGCAAGAGTTTTATTTGATTCGGGTGCCTCTCATTCTTTCATTTCCGAAGAATTTCTGGATTGCATGACTCATCCTTTAGAGAAAAAGTCTTGTGAGTTGTAGTGGAGGTTCCCTCGGTGAGTTCCTAATCACTTCGAGCTATATAGATGAAGCTCCTGTTTGATTGAAGGGAACCAGATGTCGGGTCGGTTATATGCCCTGCAGTTGGCAGATTATGATATTATTTTGGGTATGGATTGGCTTGAGACTTATGGAGCAATGCTAGATTGCAGAAAGAAAGGATCAGGTTTTGTCATCCTAATGGTGCATATTTGAATATCAAGGTATGCCTTTTTATACCTCTAAGTTTCTAATTTCTGCAATTAGAGCTAGAAAGTTGATAAATGCTGGATGTGTGGCTTATTTAGCCTCGGTAAGTCTGGTAGAAGCTAGTCAGTCAGTGGAAGCAGTTCCCGTGGTTAGGGAATTTGCTGATGTTTTTCCTGAAGATTTGCCTGGTTTAGCTCCACATAGAGAGGTGGACTTTACCATTGAGTTGCTGCAGGTACCATGCCGATCTCTAAAGCTCCATATCGGATGGCACCAGCAGAACTTAAAAGTTGAAAAAGCATTAGAAGAGCTGTTGCAGAAAGGGTTTATTAGACCGAGTCATTCCCCGTGGGGAGCGCCGGTATTTTGTGAAAAGAAAGATGGAAGTTTTCATATGTGTATTGATTATAGAAAGTTGAATGATGTGACCATTAAGAATAAGTACCCGTTGCCGATGATAGATGATCTGTTTGATCAGTTGCAATCAGCAAAGTATTTTCTAAAATTGATTTGAGGTCCAGGTACCATCAATTGAGAATTAAAGAGGAGGATATAGATAAAACAGCTTTCAGAACCAGATATGGTCACTATGAGTTTGTGGTTATGCCATTTGGGTTGACTAATGCTCCTGCAGGTTTTATGGATCTGATGAATAGAATTTTTCATCCGTATTTAGACCAATTCATTGTGGTCTTTATTGATGATATTCTGATTTATTCAGCATCTGAAGAGGAGCATGCAGCTCATTTGAGGTTTACCCTGCAGTTGTTAAGGGATAACCAGTTGTTTGCCAAATTCAATAAGTGTGAATTTGGTTGAAAGAAATTCAATTTCTGGTCATGTTATCTCAGCTAAAGGAGTAGCAGTGGACCCAAGTAAAGTGGAAGCAGTGATGAAATGGGAAGTGCCTAAGACAATTACTGAGATTAGAAGTTTTCTGGGATTAGCAGGTTATTATAGGCGCTTCATACAAGATTTCTCTAAGATTGCGGCACCTATAACCAAATTGACTAGGAAAGGTGTGCCATTTGTGTGGTCCGGTGAATGTCAGAAAAGTTTTATGGAATTGAAGAAAAGACTTACAACAGCACCCATATTGACATTACCGGCAGGAAGTGGTGGTTTTGTAGTATATACGGATGCTTCAAGGAGAGGACTTGGTGCAGTGCTTATGCAGCATGGCAAAGTGATAGCTTATGCGTCCAGGCAATTGAAGCCGGCAGAGGAGAATTACCCTACTCATGATTTGGAATTGGCAGCAGTTGTGTTTGCTTTGAAAATGTGGAGGCATTATCTGTATGGCGAGAGATTTGAGATCTTTACAGATCATAAAAGCTTGAAGTATATCTTCTCGCAGAAAGATTTAAATCTTCGTCAGCGCAGATGGATTGAATATTTGAAAGATTATGATTTTAGTTTGGCTTACCATCCGGGTAAGGCCAATGTTGTAGCAGATGCCTTGAGCAGAAAGGCATATATAAATCTGATGATGATCAAAGAGTGGAAGTTGTATGAAGAGATAGTGGAGAACTCCTTGTATGTGCCCAGTAGTCAGCGACGGGCAGTACTAGCTGCTAGTGCTGTAGAGCCATCCTTGTATTGGCAGATTGTTGAGGCTCAGAGAGCAGATGTAAGTTTAGCTGAAATTGTAAAAATGGAAGGAGTTACCATTGATGATAATTGTGTGGTTAGGCTCAGAGGCAGGTTGTTTATTCCAGCAAAAAGAGAGGTGAAGCAGCGAGTGTTGGAGGAGGCCCATAAATCTAGGTACACTATCCATCCAGGTAGTACTAAAATGTACCACGATTTGAGGAAGCATTTCTGGTGGCCTCATATGAAAAAGGAAATAGCTGAGTTTGTTTCAAGATGTGCTGTGTGTCAGCAAATTAAGGCAGAGCATCAGAAGCCTGGAGGTCTATTGCAACCGTTGCCTATTCCACAGTGGAAATGGGATGATATTGCCATGGACTTTGTGGCAGGTTTACCAAGATCAAGTTCCGGACATAATGGAATATGGGTATTTGTTGACAGATTGACTAAGGTGTGCAGATTAGTGGCAGTAAGTATGTCTTGGACAGTGGACAGATTAGCAAAGGTTTATGTTGAAAGAATTGTTCCATTGCATGGTATTCCGAAGACTATTGTGTCTGACAGAGATCCAAGATTTACTTCTGGTTTTTGGAGAAGTCTGCAGAAAGTAATTGGTACTGAGCTGAGATATAGCTCCGCTTATCATCCCCAGACAGATGGTCAGACAGAGAGGACTATCCAGACGATTGAAGATATGTTGCGGGCTTGTTGTTTAGTTTGGGGAGGTAACTGGGAGCATCATTTGGGAATAGTTGAGTTTGCCTATAATAATAGTTATCATACCAGTCTTGGGATGGCACCGTATGAAGCTTTATATGAAGGCCATGTAGAACCCCATTGAACTGGCATGAAGTGGGAGAAAGGCAATTAGTGGGTCCTGAATTGATTCAGCAAACCACAGAAGTAGTGAAGCTTATTAAAGAAAAATTGCAGGCAACTCAAAGTAGGCAAAAGAGTTATGTAGATATCCGGAGGAGACCACTTCAGTTTGAAGTGTGAGATTTTGTTTTCTTGAGAGTTTCCCCGAGTAAAGGTATTATGAGATTTGGTAAGACTGGAAAATTGAGCCCAAGGTATGTGGGACCTTTCCAGATGATTGAGAGAATTAGGGAAACAGCTTATAGGCTGGATTTGCCAGCAGATTTGCGGATGTCCATGATATTTTCATGTTTCTATGTAAGAAAGTGTATTGAAGATCCAGTCAAATAATCAGTTATCAAGGTGGTGACCTGAGGCCGGATATGACCATGCCAGAGTATCCGTGCAGATCACTGATCGAAAGATAAAGAAGTTGAGAAATAAAGAAATCGAGTTAGTTAAAGTGCGATGGGAAAATAGGTTGGGTGGTGAGGATACCTGGGAGTTAGCCAAGGAAATGGCTAAGGGGTATCCCTATCTGTTTGAATAAGCTTTTATATTTCTTTTTAGATGATAATATTTGTAAAAATGTGAGTTGTTGGTATTTGAGTCGTGTTATGAATTTCGAGGTCGAAATTTTCTTTTTAGATGATAGTAATGTAACGTCGCGTGCTTTTCGGATCCTTATGGATCATGTGTGTAATGGTTGTGAAGGCCATTGTGAGGCCAATGTGGTTTGGACGTGTGTGTGTGCAGGTGTGGTGCAGGTTGGGTCCTGAATAAAATAGGACCTGCTGCAGTTGAGTAGGAGTTGGCGGCCAGGTGTGGTCGTTGACTGTTGGCGTCCATATGTGTTGACGTTTACTGTATGAACTTGGCGACAAGGATATGGACGTTTATGGTGGCGGTTCCCTAAACGCATTAGGGTTGACGCCAACCTGTGCGATCTGCAGAATATAGGTCTGCTCGAGGACAGTTTCCTCACTCATTCTCCCTCTCCCTTGCCCTGTTTTCATGCCTCTTGCTTCCCCACTACTTCCAAGAGCTGTATAAGGATAATTGGAGGAACGTGGAACACGAGACGGTGACGAATCCCAAGGAAACGCCGAACGTGTGCAATTGCCGAAAGAGCTCGCGGAGGATTCGGTGTGGATCGGGAGAATTTAGGAGGTTTAAGTGTACTGAGGTAGGGAATGATCCCTTTAGTTCCTATAGGTTGTGTATAATGCAATTGGAAAGCATGAATCTGCATGATAATTGTTTTTTGGGTAATGGTATCCATGCGGGGTACATGGGTGGTTTGAGCAATTTAACATTGAAACATGTTGTTCGAGTTGATTAGGATTCATGCATGTTGGAGGAAGTATTCCTCATGTTTTCTCGATAATTTTGGGACCAAGAATGCCTGTAGAATCGGTTTAGGGTTTCTGCAGGAACTGGAGTTGAGGAGCTTGGCGTCAACATCGTTGACGCCAGGTTCTTCAGCTGGGAACTTAACGGCTAGATACCTTGCCGTTTACATCCCATCGACGGCAGTCGATGTTGCCGCCAGCATTTTTTTGAAAATATTGTTATACCAATATTTATGTTATCGGCGGTGCAACGATAATTGTGGTGCACCTAGAGCTTGTGGTTTCTGGTTTCTGAGATTAGCGTACTAGGAATGCAGTTGGCTGGTTCTTTACGTGTTTGTTGGTGTTCCGTGTAGTGGACTACTAGTGCACGCGGTTTACGTGAGTCTTCACGTGGTTTGTGTGTGACGTGCACGTGGTTTTGTGTACGTGGCGAGTAGTACGATGCCTACCGTGGTTACCTCTCCAGTTGGGTGCCCCAGGTTCTTGTGAGCCAGGCTGTTAGCTCGGGGCTTTGTCCCGGTACTTGTGTTGTACCGTCGAGGTCTGTGTCGTCTGACCTGGACACCCTCACTCTTGTGTTTGAGTTGTACGTCCGGCTGAGGGAAAGACGACAGTGGGACAGTGACACTTGTTTTGTCTTTAGTCACTTGTAGCGCGCTCGTAGTGGGGGTACGGACACCAGTAGTCGACACTGGTCCCCAGCTAGTCCTTTTCCAGTGCCTCACTCTAGAGGGCCCAGGCCAGGGTCTCCAGAGGTGCCAGGCATGGGCCTGCGACCGTGTGGTCCGCAGGTGGTGGTGTTTAGTTGGTCTCCACAGTTGCTTGACCTTTTCACGTGGAGCGGCAGCTGGACCTTTCGTCCGTGGCTGCGAGACTGAGAGGTAGACCTGTGTTAGCTTGTCCGAGTCAGTCTCTGGTGTCGCGAACCAGTTCACGTGGCTCGTGTTTGGCTGTCTCTACTTTAGCTTGTACACTTGTACTGGTTTGCAGTTTAATTATTACAGTTGTTTTTCATAGTCGGCAGACGGTGAGTACTTTTACAGCTTTTATATCCTGCTTAGCTGTTCTATAAATTGTTGGTACTGTTTACTGCTTTTGTATCTGTGTTTTTGGTTTGCTCGGTTTTGGGGGAGTTCCCTACTGAGCCAGTGACTAGCGAGGCTCACCCCTACCCCCACAGGTGAAAGCGAGGAGGACGTTTCTCGACCATCGTCCAGTTCAAAGCCGCGTCGTAGCGGTGCAGGGTCAGTACCTCCAGCAGTGTAGTCTCAGTAGTGCAGTGTAGTAGCAGCAGTGTAGCTAGCTTGTTACTTGTTTCAGTTGTACCTCAGGGTATGCCCCAGGTTCTTGTACTTTCTTTCAGTTGTTGTGAAAATATGGCTATGTAAACTTGTGAAATATATATGTGAAATGGTGTGTTCCTTTGTGTTTACACGGACTGTGGTTTGGTATCCCTTGCGAGGCTTCGTCCCGTTCGCGGGAGGCGGACTCAGATCAAGTACGTTATCGGTTTAACGGGCTTGGCCGAGGTGTTCCGCCACACAGTGGCCTTCTGCACGGCCTCGAAAACTCACTGGTCGACCCTGACTCAAGACGTTTCCACCTTTTATAGCATGACCCCAATCGATCCCAACTGATTCTGCACTAACCGGTAGAGGTCGTCAATGACCTCATTCGCTCTCATGCCCAAAGAATGGACCAACACTCTTGCTGGGGTCGCCGGATGACCCCATTCGGTAGCGGAAGGCTCCTCCATCGTCTGCGCTGGTCGCAATGATTGGGAGCCCGAGACCGGTGCCTCTTGATGATCGGCGGTTCGCGGCGCAACTGGTTGTTCCTATGGTTGCCTTGGAGATCTCGTCGGCTGGGCCTCCGAAAAGCGACGCTTTTGTGTGGCCACTGGAGCATTGTTGTCGGCAGCCTGCTCCTTCCTTGGTTGCTTAGGAGGCCTTGTGGCACTCTTCTTACCCGCGCGGGCCGAAAACCTTTGAGCGGCCTTCTCAGCAAGGGAAGCTCCCCTTCGAGTGATGTTGTCCGGAGTGGCCGACGACTTGCCCTTGTCTGCTATTGCTGCAAGAAAAGCCAGTTAGTTCTTGGAAACCTCAAAGACGGTTGAAGGTAAATGTTGGCAAAGAGCAGACCTCAGTCCGCCTTGAAGAACAAGTTCAAAAGAGATGTAATAAAAAAGCATTAATTGGGAACACACCTCGTGGGGTGGTGTTAAACCCCTAAAGGTTGTAAGAAAGGGGTAAATGTTGTGTGTGTGTGTGTGGTGTGTGAAAGTGTGATAAATGCAATGGATGAAATGAAAATGAAGTGAAGGGAGTAGAGAATAAAAATAAAGGCGATGTGTAGCCCGCTGCGACAATGGATGTAGTGGAAGAAGAGCTTCTCCCGCCTCCGAGGCTCGCGAAGAAGGTGACACCAGACTCCGAGAGGCGAACGTGTGAAATGACTTGGAAGGAGAGCACCTCTCGATTCAGAGTTGAGTTTCTGATCCGGAAGGGTTTTGCAATCCGACAGGGCTTCGCCGTGACGTTGAGTTTTCTCTCCGATCCGGCAGGGCTTCACCATGGGTTGAGGGATCTCTCTTCAATCTGGCAGTGCTTCGCCTTAAGCCTTAATCCCCCCTCAAAACAATGGCCTCGGGGGTTTACTTATAGGGGAAACAGGCCCAAATCGCTTCGGGTATAGTAGACGCCTATCTCTTGAATCGCGTCTGACAAGGCTGTCGCGATTTAGAAGATCCGTTTGATTTGCAATCATAGCCTATAAGGCTGTGACTGAGAATCGCGTCGGGTGTAGCTGCCGCGTTTTCTAACAGAATCGATCTTTTGACCAAATCGATCTTGATTTGACGTAATTTGAAACGCGGCGACCTAACCGGACCCGATTCTACTTGTCATGATTTCGAGACGTGGGAGCTCTTAAATGCGGCGCCTTAATGGTTTAGGCCTTAGGGTTTGACTTTAATCACGGCGGCTTAATCGGACGCAAATCAAAATAGCGCATGTGACAGAAAGCAAGTGATGCGCATCGACTTTATCTGCCATGTATCAGAACCCTAAAAGGTGTCCACTGTATCAGACACAAATCATTTAAGTTCAACAGATCCCCTTAGACCTCTGTAGAAAAATTCCTAAAAATCCTAGGAAAATAAGAAAATCACTCAAGAGGTTAATTGAAGAGAGCCACTTTGAGGCATTACAGTGTAACATGAAATTTGCTCGATATGTTGCCAAAATGGTGTGTCTACAGAGGTCACTTAGGCACTCGTCAGGAACTGAGAGACGACGTCCGACGTGAATTGAAGGAGTGGTCCCTTAGGCACAAACATGGGCATACTAAGTAGTCTGGAGGCCATGATCTGGTTGGATGCAAACCACCGTTGACGACGAGGTTGCTTCGACACTCGTTAAGATGAAACTCTGATAGGCTGGAAGGCTATGCTCGTCATGTTAGAGTAGCAATGGCATGTATAGTTCTATGTTCTCGGTAATGAAAAGTGTTCGAAAGACAAGTTTTCAGATAGACCGACGACAAACATGCAGACAACAACAAAAGGTTTGCAATTTCTATTGATAAGGAGGAGGGGTACAATGTGCGGCAAGGCGCCATGTACAAACGTGGAATCTAATCCACGACGACGTCGTCAGTGCCGACATGAGTTTCTTCACTCTCGGGCACTGTTGGTTGATCGGCTATGACGTCGTCGGCGGTGTAGACACGCCAAATCGGCATCACATCGAGTAAATTTCATGTTATACCGCGATGCCTCAAAGTGGCTCTTCTCAATTAACCTCTTGAGTGATTTTTCTATTTTTCTAGGATTTTTAGGTTTGTTTCCAAGGGTCTATCGATTCGCGGCCATACAACGGACGCCCTTTTCAAGTGTTGATCTGCGTCCGGGATAACAGACGCGAATCAAACTTGTTTTCATCACGTGGTCTATTTTTGATGCGCGTCCTCCCGCCCCGCCGCGATTCAAGTCAAACCTTGGGACTCCGCACTGTCAGCTACGGTTGAGAGGTGCCACATCAACAATCATGATGTTTGTTGGAATCGTGTCCACGTCAGACGCCGCGTTTTATAAGCAGTCAAATCAAAATCAAATTTCGTCAGAGATTTAATTTACCTAAGAAAATGCGGCGTGCCACCCAGACGCAATTTACAACGTAGCTATAAGCTACGATCATCATGTAAATGTCAAGTCAAATACAAATCAAGAGACCTTCTGAATCACGGCATGTCAGGCGGACACGTTTCATCCTTAATAGCCGTCCGCTGTAGACGACGTGATTTTGGCTATAAATACAGACCCAGGGGACAGTCATTTGCAACCATCTCAACCACGGTAAAGCCCTGCTGAACCCCCACCCCAACCTCTGAACTTCAACTCTCCAATTCTTCAAGGTAGGACTCTGGCGGATCGGAAGCACATCTAGAGCTAAGGAGGATTACGCGCAACCCTCGCCATCCTACATTCTTCTTCCTCTGGGCTTGAGATCGCCATTCCCCTTTGTCCGACCGGCGCAAGGAGGAGGGAGCTCCGCGCCCGCCGCACCCATCGCAAGCAACGAGCTACGCCGCCGCCTTCGTCCCTCCGCCCTCTCTTCATTTAGTCCTTTATTTGCATGCATTCATCACAATCTTATCACACACACACATAGCATTTCTTCCTTACCTACTTCTTAGGGGTTTAACATCACCTCCACAAGGTGTGTTAACCTCCATTTGAATGTGTTTCTTTATATCTCGCTCCGTTTACATTTACTACACTTCATAGCCTAACCTTCCTTTCACTTGTTTTCTTGTCGTCTTCTCTTTACAAGGTAACCAGAATTTAATCTCCTTCGCCGGCCGACCGGTGGAAGGAGGAAGTAGGATCCACTCTCACATTCCCGCGATCTTCGGGTGAAAGGTAAGTACGTCATCTTCCTCTCGCCCATTTCATTCAGTGCCCACGTGCATCTGGCGATCACGATCCACCATCCTCGTTCACACACGCACGTCCTACCTCCATTTTGGTTCACTTATTTTCATCACCTCTATCTTCTTAAAATTTTATTTCCCCTTCTCTTTTTAAATCAACTTTTTCCATCGTGGAACTGTGTGTTTAGTAAAAGGGAAAAAACACCGCCTACAGGCGGCGGCCTCCAAGACGCCCTCGACAGTGGTAGCCAACGTGTCGTCGACGACAGCAGCAATGCTCTCGTCCCGATCATCATCGTCGGCCTCCTCGTCATCTTCCTCGTCGAGTACGACCTTTGAAACGTCAATGTTCGGGAAGTGTTCCCGAACACGCTTGAGGTAGAAGTCGTACCCTTGTCGAAAAAGCTTGACGACCTCAGCTTTGAGCTCGTCAGACTCGCGGTACTCAGTAATGGCCTCAGAGACTGCCTTCTCAGGCTCGTCGGCCACCAGTTGAGCAGTAGTAGCCTTGGTTTTTTTGTGAGATTCGAGCTCATCTTGGTGCGCCTCCTTCTCGGCCTGTAGTGACTCCAGAAGTTTGTCAGCTCTGGTCTCGGCCTTGTTCGCTTGCTCGGCCTCTCTGGCATGGAGATCCTTCTCAGCCACTAGCTTCCTCCCAGCCTCGGCTAGGCGCGTCTCGGTGGAAGCTCTAGAGGTCTCGACCCAATGAAGAACTACTTCAAACCGAGACATCACGCCCTGGACTGAGGAGTAAAAGTCCTTGATTATTTGGCCTGACCTCACGCCCGAGGTTGGGACCTTCGCTTCAGCCGGAAGAGCTTGCCTCCCCCACTCAGTGGCGCTGAGCCCTCCGGAGCGCCCAGATGACTTCGGCTGGGAAGCAACCAAGGTAGTGATGTCGGCCGACTTGTTTGCTACTGGCCGAGGACAATTGCTCGGCCCCGACGTCTCAGGGATGTGCTACTCTTTGAGGGGTGCTGAGTCTGGGATGACGATCGACACATCGGTCTCGAGGGTGAGCATGCTTTGCACCTCGGCTCACTTTCTTCTTGCCCTGGGATGACTTGAGTTCCCTCTCGGCCACCTCGACGAGAGAGGGGCCGACGCTTTTCTTGGCAGGTGGAGCCGACGATGTTCCCTTGTCAGCCATCGCTGCGTGAAAAGGTCAGCTATCTTAAGATTGTAAGACAATCAAATAAGAGAATCACGGTTCAGACCTCGTTCGGCCTCGGCTATCAGCTCGAACAGCTTCTCGGAAGGCTCGAGCAGGTCGAGAGCTCCACCGCCTGCAGAGACCCGAACTCCGAGAGCTCGGATTCGACAAGGTTCGGGGAATGGAAGGCCTGGTCTCGAATATTGATTGCGGACCAGGTGGTTAGAAAGGGCCATCCGGACGGACAGTGGATGAAGACGAAGTTCCTCTTCCAGTTGTGGACAGAAGACAGAATTCGGCCAAGTATTTGCCGATCTGAACGAGCTGCGAAGTACAGCCAGTTGCCAAAAGCCTTAACCGAGAAGCAATAAAAGAAGAGCCGAGAGGTCGGAAGGACCTCGGCTAGGGCACAAGCTGCCAGGAAGTCGACAACCGACCTCCAGGAGTTTGGTGTCAGCTGCGATGGAGCAGCCCCCAGCTTGAGAAGGAGAAAGATAATGAAGGGATGAAGTGGCAGTCGGAAGCCTGCTCGGACGACCTCAGAATAGAGGCAGACCCCGTTCTTCATAGAATAGTGAGCTCGGAGTTGTTTGTTAGCATACATCACGGAATGCTTGGGAAGGACGAGACCTGAATGATTCCTCATCCATTTAAAGGTCTCATATTCAATCTCACAACGGGCGTCGAGCGACATTGTCGGCCAGACGACGGGAACCCGAGGTGTGAGAGGAGGGTTTCCTGGGTACATACGACCCAGGACTGAAGTGGAGGATGGAAGACTCTTCGGTAGGCCCTGACGCCTAGACGTCGGGTCGAGAAGCCTCCGGGACGGTCGTCCTCTCGAAAGGGCATGAGGACGAGGATGCCTCAGACGAGGAAGAGAAGTTCTCGAAAGGAGAACCTCCGGATGATGAGTCCTTAGAAAGGCGAGGACTGGATGAAGAGGTCGGAAACGAACTAGATGAAGACATCGCTTACCTCTGAAGGAAGCAAGCGAGGAGCAAGGTCGGACGTCAAGTGCTCGGACGTCGGCGCGGATGTCGTCGGCACGTCGACTGGTCGTCTGAGGGTAGATCGCGCGTGAGAACAAGGGTGGTTTTTCGGAAGTAGACCCCACTATTTATAGTGCCGGGGTATCAATCGAATCCAACGGTGGACATTCATCTTCCATGACAACGGCAGAGATCCACACACGTGGCGCTACTGGAATGGCCGTCGGGCGTTGCTTCGGATTCTGATCAGCGCGGGCGGCGAGGAGCGCCATGATGGTGCGTGGGAGTCGAGGAGGCGATCTGACCACTGGCGCATCGTACGAGGTGATGTTCGGTGCAAGGCGACTCTGACCACATAGTGATGCATCCTTATGACAGGGCGGCGTCTGACATCAGGGTGACGCAGCATTGAGCAGGCCACGTGGGCTAACAGGGCCACGCAGCCGGATATGTACTCTCGGCGGAAGTTCAGGTTCACCTCGGCCTTCGTTCATAGTCTAACGTGAACCTTGGGGGCCAATGATATGGGGATATCTAGCAGGTCGGCTTGGTCCTCGATTTCAGCCGACCTCATTGAAGCATACACCGACCTCATTGAAAGCATAGACCGACCACCTCCATCACAGGCAGAACATTAGCTAACTGATGTGTATGGTCGGAACAATGAATCCTCTTTGCGCCTCGGGCCATCTTTCACAGCTCGGCAAAGGACGATCTCTCTACTCGGACGGAGCCGACCTGGTGCCCGGTGTGCTCGCGCGTGCCACAAAGCGATCCTCACGTGACTGACGAGGTAGATATGGTAAGATCCGATGATCACGGGACCAATAACTGCGGCTATTAAGACCTCGGTCGCGATGACCTGGAAGGACGGTGGCTACTTCCAATCCGGCATCAATCACGGAAACCCCCAGCGAGATTGGCGGGGTTGTCCAGTTGTTACACAGGTGTCCTAACACTATATAAGAGGTAGACACTCTACGGGCGCAGGTACGCGGTTCTACCCCAAGCTAGGCCATTCTGCCCGGCTAGTGACTGACATGATCGTCGGAGTGTCTCCCCGCCGAGGTCTCTTGGCGGGCTTTGCAGGTCAGGTCGGGAGCTCGGAACCAGCGTCACACGTCGGCCAAGCGCGCCTCAGACGGATTTCATCGACTTGGTCGTCTCGGCTCACTCTATGGCGAGAAGCATCTCAGTGGTCACCTCGACCTGAGCTGACCTATGTTACCAACAGTAACAACCCCCAAATAATTTTATTGGTTGAAAAAAAAGAGAGAAAGACCTTGTTAGGTTTTCAATTAAAAAGATTACTTGGAAAATAATTCACATCACTTTTATTACCCTCTTTGGAGGGCAATAAATATTTATCTTATTAAAATCATTACCATATATCAAATGGTGTGAAAATGTTATTGGCATATGTTATATGGCGTTCTCACATATTTAACTAACCATGATTAGTGTAACTCATGGAGGAAATTGGTAAAATTGTCTTTGAGTAAGGGTGTTAAAGTGCCTAACTCTTTAAAAATAAAAAAATTAAAAATTAATCAAAATAACTCTTTTAAAAAAGTGGATAGTAAAAGTATTTTGGATCAAAAAATTCAACAAACTAACAGTAATAATAAGATTTGGAAAGAATATTTGCCTCTTTTTTAAAGGAAGTTAACTGAAGTGGCTTTTTGGCAGTAATATTTTTTTGATAATATTTATTAAAGATGACATATTTATAACATTTGTGATTTGTTGTAAAAATAGTTTATAAATAAATCAGAACTACGTTCTTTTAAGGTGCAAATTAGATCCCGCGAAGGACAGCGGATGGACGGCCAGTGATTGATGGATCTTATACGGGCCTGTTTATCTTTGTGATCGAAACCCGACCCCTCCCCGAACCCAAAACTTCTCTCTCTTCTCCCTGCCCGTCGGAACCCTAACGCCCAACCCGGCCCCGGCAGAGCCATCCCCGACCCGAACCAGGCCTGAAACCCTAGCAGCAACTTTTTTCCCGCCATCTCTCCTCCTCCCTCTCCTCCCGCAGCAGGGCGGCACCGGCGAGGCCAGAGCGAATTGGACGCTGTCTCCTGTGTCCGGTACTTCCCGCAGATCAAATCGTGTAGATTTCCTATGGCAATCCCCTTTGGCCCTCGGAAATGCTTCATATGGATTTTTCTTCGTCTGGGTTGCATGCAAGCAGGCATGGGACTTTGTAGTTTCTCTGTGAAATATTAGCAGTAGCATTGGTGCTGCTGGCATTGCCATAGCTTATGTTTGTCGTTGATGTTCTTGTTGTTGATAGATCATGGCGGTGTTCTTGCTTCTGCCGCAGCTTCAGATGGAGGGATGATGCTAATTTGGTCTGAACCCGAGCTCACTTGAACTCGACCCGGCCCGTCGTTTGTTTCGGGCTTTCGGGGGCGGTGTTGTTGGGTTTTGGAGGTGCGAGGGTGGGGACGGTTCTCCCCAGGCCCAGATGGAGAGAGCAGAGAGGTGTTGCTACCTCGTCGACTCTTTCATAGATTTTCTGGTCACCAGGGAGGGAGGGGAGGGGCCAGAGGGCGAGAAGCCGAGGAAGAGAACGCCAGAGCTGTGGGAGACAGAGTTCCTAGAAGCGGGGATCATTGAAGAAGGCCATGTCGCTGAGGTCGATGGGTGCCAGTCGCCTGTGTCGCCAAGCTTGTTGAGGTTGTCAGGGGTTGTCACAATTAGGACTAGGGATCACAAGGGGGTGGTCAAATGGGATGGTGGGTGGGTCAAGTTGACTGCAGTGGGTGTGTTTTATACCAGGCTAAACAGACCAAGGTTACTGGTCACTTGGTGATTCCCGCATTCACCTTGACCTTGGCGACGAAGGCTGGAGCAAAGTGACTTGTGATCACCTCACCTCCCCTCATGGCCTAGACCGAGTGCCTTGCAATCCTTTGATTTGATAACGTAGCTTGAGTCCATCTAATAAAGAAAAGTGTGAGATGTGGCAAACACCTTTATGTGATAATCTGTGTGCCAACTGCTAAGGAAGGCATGGATGATGGATGCGCTTGTTCGGAATTGTGGAACTCTTATTTTCTTGGGAATTTCAAGTTGGAGCAATGCCTTCACGTCCCATGCATTATATTTTTCCTTGGAACCATCATCACATGCCTAAATTTCCATTTTTAGGAGCCATCTGACCAACCAGACTGCGGCATAGAGTTGTCAGCAAAGGGAACCATCCTCGTGTGTTCTATATGTAGATATAAAAAGGCTGCTTGCTTTCAGGTGAAAATCTACCTCGTTAAGGATGTATAGATGAAGTAAAAGTGATAAGAGGAGTTACTCGTCATTAAAGTGGAAATCTACCTTGTATTGATTGACCATTAGAAGCATAGAGTAGGAATGGGAGTTGTAAGATGATCACTAAGGAGCAAATTTATTGTAATCATATTTATTATTGTAAATAAATCAGAGGTACCACCAAAAAGGTTTCAGGACCTTTGTTCACTGACACTGTTCACCAGTAACTGACAACATTATTACTGTCTGAACAGTAATCATCTCTGTAATGACTAGTGGCTATAGATGGCTCATTAGAATTACCAATAGTGTGACTATTATCGTATCTTTCTACTCAAGCTTTGATGCCTCTGACTATTGTCATTATTCAACCAGGCTTTGGCTGCTGCCACTGACATTCCTTGTCCACCATTGCCTTTCTTCTCTTCATCACCATCAATCTCCCACTCCTATCTTTCTTCATTTACTCAAGTAGTCTCCCACCTGGAGCTCTTTTTCTGTTAGTTTCTTTTCAGATATAGCCCTTTTATTTTATTAATCATCTAGAATTCCTAACCACCTAGGGCAATTTCATCATCAGTTGAGTAGAAACCTGTCATCTGAAGCCCCTTTAGGTGTATGGACAGCCCCGTATATAAATCACATCAGTCTATGAATTAGATGCTTGGAAGTTGGAACCACTTGTGATGGGTGATGGTGAAGTATGTCATGCCAATTTTGTCCCGCATCACCTGGTTTCTATGTGATTATTTGCTTTGTTATTGGCGATGATTGCTTGCTTCACCTTCCAAAAAAATGTAGCTGCTTGCTTGCTTGATTTTTTTCAAGGACTTTTGCATATAAACCATTGTTACACAAAATATATCAAAAAAGAAATGTATTTGCACACATATCATTACTTTCATCAAAATGCCTACCAAAATGCAAAGTTTGTAAACCACCCTTACCACCAATCTGTTTAACTGTGGCTATCTTTAAACTATCGTTCTAAAATGATAAAATGTCCCACCAAAACCTTCCAGCAGAGACAGGTGGGATGCCACTTCCAGGGGAGGGGAGAGAGAGGGATTGCTGCTGCAATCAAATCCTGAAACCAAACATGGAACTCCTTCTCAATCAGAGTACGATCATGAAGTAGGTTGGGCATCCTCTTACAACTTCCTAGTGCAAAAAGATCGAAAAAGAAGTAATATATCACCAAAAATCTCCTGTCCCATGTGATCGTTTTGCTTCCTGGCTCCAAAAGGTTCAAACTTCTTGATCTTACTTGTTCTTCTGCAACAAGAAGAACAACAGCCAGGACCCACTCACACTGGACATAGAAGATGCAGCCACCACCCTGTGACTGTGGAGCAAGGGAGGTGAACCCAGCAGGGGCACTGCAACTGAGTCTCATACAAAGCAGTCACCTAGGACTAGCTCTGCAACTATGGCTGGAATACAACCACCGTCAAGTTGCTCATTTCCATGTCCCTATCCGATGCCTTGAAGTGCCCCAGCAACATGAGTATTGCCTCCATCTCCAGCCTCAACTAGAAAAGAAGAACTGCTGGGCATGCTGCTCTTTTCTATCCTCCTGTAAGATCACCTTGTCCCCCACATAAATGCTATTTGATTCAGTTCAATCACCCACCTGAGGTGATCCTCTGAAAGTAAGCAGTATTTCTGTCTTCTTTCAGCCATCTCTCTCTAGGTCTTTGTTCCAGTAAACTTCCTTCTTGAGGATGATCCTTCAAAGTCTTTCTTAATAGGGTCCTGGGAATCCTGCCCACCTTAACCATGAGGCCAACCTCCCTCAAGAATCAAGAACAAGGAAGAAAGAATCGGATCGGCTAATCTGCCGGAAGTCTGGCGATCCTGGATCGACCAGATTAAACAAATGTTTTTTTGGGAAAAAATAAGGAAAATCAGAAGAAAAAAAAGTCAGGACAAAATATGTATTCAATATGTTCATACATTTATGATATATGTATAATCATGCATATAAATTTACACATACATATATACACAATATATATGTAATCACATACATATATACATATCATATTGACGAACAAACATAACAAATATGTATATCCATATAAATGTATACATTATACATATATAGGTGTGTGTTAATGTATATAGCTATATATTATACATAATATACTATATATATATGCATACAATAATTACCAATGTATTTATGAATTATGATATATGTAATCATGTTTGTATACACATTCATTATGTATACCATATAGATGTAATTATATACATATCTATTAATTTACAGATATAATTAATTGAATATGTAGTCATATATATCTGTATGTCAAATATGATATATAATACATGGATCATATGTCATATATATGTTTACAGGTGTTTGTGTACTTACATAAAATATGTAAATTAATGTACATAACCATATTTGACATCTTAATTTGCATATATACACATATGTATGGATTTGTATATGTGATATGATGTTTTAATGCATGTATTAATTAATGTATACAAGAAAAAAAATTGTTTGCCAGAATCGGCCTGATCGGTCTGGGATTGGCCAATCCAGACCGATTCAGTTCAATTCTGGCCGGAACTTTTACGATCCAAGGGGCTACCTCCTGGAATCCGATTGGCCTAGGCTGATCCTATATGGAATCCACCGATCCTAATCCGGATTGGCTGATTCCACGATCCATGATCAAGAATACCTGGAGCTGCTCCAATATCCTGTCCTTTGCCACTTTACCTGGAAGAATCTTGGAGGAGCCCCAAGACAAAAGGGCCTTAGCAAAGATTGAAGCTTGTGCACCACCCTAGCATGGCTGATGCATGCATGCTTGGCTTCATTCCAAGTTCTTTGAACCACTTCCAAGAAATAACTTTTCCTCAGCCAGTAGTATCTCTCCATCGGGAAACTTGTCCGTCCTAGACCCCCGACTGCTGATCTTGACAAGAATAGGTCTGTTGTCTGAATAAGACCTAGGCACTTGACTTGAAGATGGGGAAGTGATCTTCCCACTTAACAGATGCCAAGTACCTGTATATCCTAGAACATGAATCTGATCACCTAATCTATTGACTGCTTTCATGTCTATCTGCTTTCATGCTCCAGCCTTTTGACACCTATTTTGTGTCCCTTGTTGTGGGATTTCGTAAAGAGGGAATTGACTTCTACTTTAATCTGTTAGAGAGTGAGGCATTGTAGATGGTCATTTTTAGTTGTGGATAATTATGGGCCTTGCCTAATGCATTTATTAACATTTGGTGATCTTCGTCTAGTTGGCTTTATTGATATCTCATGTCTTTCCTGTTCTTTTGTTCTAAGAATCAGGATGTCTAAATAAGTGGGCACATCATGGCACAGGATGCACAAGTCTCACTTGTACTTTCAAGACAAAGGAAGTGAGATCGGTTGTTTGGAATGACTTTACTAAAGTTATAAAGGAAGATGGGAGTGATTTAGCCTCCTGTAATTATTGTAAAAAATATTTGTCTGGCGCTAGCAGGTGTGGAACCACACATTTAAGGAATCACCTGAAGTATTGTCTATCCTATCAGCAAGCCAACAGAGAAAGATCAAACTCATTACAAGTAATACCTCAAAGAATGGATGATAAAGAGGAAGATGATGCTATTATTATACACGAGGAAGGTAGTAATGCATTATCATCACATGTATCCCAAATTCCTAGGCAAGGAAAACTGAGATCCCTTGTTTGGAACGATTTTACTAAGGAAAAAAAGGCAGATGGGAGCATTTTAGCAATATGTAATCATTGCAAAAAACAAATGGCAGGAGGCAGTAACTGTGGAACCACACATTTGAGAAAACACTTGGTATCCTGCTTATTGTATCGGAAAACGAAGAGAAGAAAGATAGACATTAGATCACTGATCCCAAAATTACGTGAACCGATGAATGTTGAAACTGCTGGTATTGGGATTCATGTAACTCCTATTCGTGAGCTCATGGACCATGACAATGTTGCACATGAATGCTCTCAATTTGATCAAGAAACAAGCCAACAAGATCTTGCTCATATGGTCATTTTACATGAATACCCCTTTTCTATTGTTAATCATGTTGGCTTCAGAACATTTGTGAAGAATCTTCAGCCACAATTTAGATTAATGACACATACAAGTCTAGAAGAGTATTGCATGAAAATTTATGAGGATAAGAGGGAGAAATTGAGTAATGTTCTGGGCAGTCTTTCATCTCGAGTTTGTCTTACAGCAGACGTGTGCAATTCAAGAGGAAACATGGAGTACTTATGGCTCAGTTGTCATTTTATTGGTGATGATTGGAAGCTTGAGAAAAAGCTGATCAATTTCTTACCCATCGAATCTCCTCTTGATGGTGAAAAAATTGCCAAATTGATTGTGGAAAAATTATGTGAATGGAACATTGACAGGAAACTCTTTTGTGTAATCTTTGGAAATTCCAGTACTAGTGACAGTGTTGTTCAAGAGCTTCTTCATTGTCAGCCAAACGGATCACTTCCTTTAAATGGTGACTTGTTTCATGTGAGGTGCTGTTCCCATGTATTGAATCTTATTGTTCAAGATGGTTTGGAGCAGATATCTGAGTCAATTAACAAGATAAGAGACAGTGTAAGCTTTGTCATGTCATCACAGACAAAACTAGAAATATTCCGGGCAATTGCAAAACAAGTAGGAGCTCCGGAGAAGTCCTTAGTGATTGATCTGTCATCAAGCTGGAAGTCAACCTATATAATGATGGAAACTGCATGTGAATTTCAAGATGCGTTTTCTGGCTTAGAAGAAGTAGATTGTGAATTTACATGTGCTCCATCTCACATGGATTGGGATAATGTTTTGGCTGTTAATGAATGTCTGAGGGTATTCTATGACATGACAGAGAAGTATTCACATTGTCAGCTTCCTACTGCCAGTATTTGCTTCAACGATATCTGTGGCATTCTCATGTCACTAAAGACTTGGTCGGACAGTCCACACCCTGCTGTTGTCTCTGTTGCTGCAAAAATGCTAGAGCAGTTCCAAAAATTCTGGGATGTCAACAGCACTATATTGGCTGCTGCTTCTATTTTGGATCCACGTTACAGGATGAAGTCAGTGGAATATTTCTTTAAATTGATTTATACAGAGAAAGCTGAAGCTGATATAAAAATCGGCGGTGTTCTTAGGGACTTCACAAATGTGTATAATGGATATGCAATTCAGTCAGGGAAAAGCGCGGGCTGTGAAGGATTAACTGATGATCAGAGCATTGGTACCCATGGACAGATGGGGGTCAATCAAGTCTCTAGGATGCCACATAGTAAATTAACTGATTTACATTTTGGACTTGACAAATACCTTCAGGAGAATTCATCAAGTCCATCAGTAAAGTCAGATCTGGATGTGTATTTGGAGGAAGCTGTCCTTCCACCAACTAAAGGACACACAAGTTTTGATGTCCTAGCATGGTGGAATCAAAATGCAGCAAAATATCCCATTCTTTCTTTAATGGCTCGTGATATTTTAGCAATTCCCTTGACAATTGATATGTCAGAGTCTGGTTTTAGTGGTGCAAGGAAAGAGATTAACAACTATCAGTCTTCTATGAACCCAACAATCCTTCAGGGGTTAGTGTGTGCACAAGATTGGCTGAGAAGTGGAATGGCAGGTACATAAACAATTTTACAGATTCTTCAATTGTGTTGTTTCATTCTTTCTAATCCTGTCCAAATATACTTCTATTTTATAGATTTTTCGGTGGCTGGGCTATTGGATGGTCTCTCCACAATGTCTCCAGCTGATTACTTTTGCGGTGACATGGAGACGTGTGTATGATATGAGGGGATGGTAGGTAAATTCTATGTATTTATGGTTTGTTCTTATTTCTTTAGGATTTCGTGAGTCATGTCTCTTTATGTAGGATCAACTGTTCTCAAGCTTGGTGCTTCAGTGTGCAACTAAAATGATTTTGATGATATACTCAATTTGGAAGATAGCCATCACTCACATGTTCTGCCGCATGATTCCTGTAGTAAGCACTGATTCTAAAATGCTAAAAGAGAGAAAATGAGTTTAAAGGATACAACATTTTTCGCTATTTCCAGTCTCATATGGTATTTTGTGTGCATTATTCATGTTACAAAGAGATGCCCTTCTGTTTTGGTTTTTGGTAAATAACAGAGGAAAAAGGACTACAACGGTCAGTTATGAAGACCCTATATCTTATATGTACATCCATCTGTCATAAAGTGGAACATAACATGCAAGCATGTAAGTTTTCATAGATTTCAATTCGTCATTCCCTTTTGATGGGCATATGTGAATTAGTGTTTTCCTTCAACATGCTGATGCCTGATGTATTCCTGTAGCCAAGAATTGACACACATCTTGGTACTAGTAATGTCAATACCCTGTTCATGAATTTCAAATTAGGAAAAATGCATCTATACCTATAGAATACATTGAATTCTCATATATAACTCTAAAACCTTGACCTCATCCCCTAGACCCTATATTTGACTGTATTTCTTCATATGTGCCCTTGCTGTTTCATTCTGTTTTCTGTCCAACCATGTTTGGGTTAATGAGGTGAATTGACTAATCTGCCCTTCACTTTAAAATTCTGTCAAAATACTTTACCTCTTGATTTCTCTCTGTTCGGTGTTGGGTAATGGTATTTTTGCCCCTTCAACCCAATTTGATGGTTCTGTCTGCATCTAGCGGAATATGCCTTTGATTCTTCTGATGATGACTAGCTAATCCAAGGAATACGAACAACAAATTTTTATTATTTATTTTGGGATACAGACCATGATGTCAAGATTCTAAAAGTATCTATATATATATATTACTAAAATCCAGTTTGACCCTGCCAAACTAGAGCGCCACGTGGCAAAAAAAATCCCACAAAACCCATGTTTCTCCATCTCTCTCTCAATTAAAAAAACCACTCCTTATCCAAAAGTAGAAATAAAAAACTCATCCGACAGCAACCTCTCTCTCTCTTGAAAATCCTACTCTCTTTCTCTCTCTCCCCTCCATGATCTCTCTCTCCTTCACATAGAAACCACCCATTATATACTTAGATAACAGATTAAATTATATTTTAAATGTTTGCTTACATCATCCTTTTTATGTTTAGTTCATATTTTAGATGTTCCTTAGATCATATGTTAGATGTTTAAATCATAGTTTATATGCAGAATTAGATCATAGTTCAAATGATTGTATATATAACATTTTATATGTTCATAATTCAGCACTTTAGTTCACTACTTTTTTAGTTCTCACTAAAAAATTGCTCCACCATTTGTTTAACAAGTAAAATTTAAAAAATTATTATTCAGAAGATCTAACATGCATATTAGTGGGAAATTTAGTGTCCTATATTAATTTCTAAAATACAATAGTATTGTTGGAGAGTATGTGTGATTAGGTGATGAAGAGTATAAATAATATATTTTTTACGTTAAAAGCTAAATAATTAAAATGTAGAGAATGTTATAAATGTAAAGCTTCAGACTATGATTATGAACAAAATTTATCTGGAGATAATATTACTCCGGTTAAGAAGAAGCAAATCAAAATTGAGAAAGATGAAAATGAAATTGATAGTTGTGAGAAATAACTTTGTAAATTTGATGTTTAAATGCTAGAAATACATAGTGCAAGTGAACTTTTTTGGCTCAAATTTTTTGATTTTTTTTTTGTTTAACACTCCATAATAGTTATTTTATCATTATGTAAGTAGATCTTTTCATCAAATTGTTCTATTTTTTAAATAATTAGACATTTATTTATATATATTAATTAAGAAAAATATTTATTCAAATATGATAATATCCGTGCTGGTAGAGATCTAGTGTACGATAATACATCAGTATATACCTCAGCATCCAAGGGTATATATAATTATTTTCCCCTTCTAATTTTATGCATGAATTAAAAGTGGAAGATTGATAATCAGATTCCATCTGTAGCAGCATTCTTTTGTTTGATCTTTGCTGATCCATTGCCTTGTGACATTATTCGTAAAAGCCTAGCGACCGATTCTACTGCTCTTCCTTCTCAGCAAACTATCTGTAATATAGGAGCCTTTGAAGAAAAGGATTGAAGGCGGTAAACTGAGCTAGAATTTTTTTTTTTTTTGTATTGGGTGGTGTAAATTATAGAGGGGAGACTCAATTCCAATAATAGCTTAGAATGATGGTTGTGAACATGACACATCATGATGATGATGATGATGATGATGGTAATTAGTGGTGGTGGTGGTATCAATAGAGGTAAGAATGGTTGATCAAGGCATCAATTTGGGTAAGGTTAGTGATAGAATCTTTATTAATGGGCTTAGTGATGCCATGCCATCCATCTTTCAATGGGAAGAATCACTTTTTCATTATCTATTGGTTAAGATCTCGGACTGATCATCCGAAGACGCAAATGATAAGAATGAAATAAAAGAGAGATGAACGTCACTGAAAAGTGTCACGTATTGACGGCCAACCATCTTTAAGTTTTTTTTTTTTTTTGAACTTCTTGGAGATTTTGAAACTCTTAATTTTTTAGTTTCAAACTTTTTATTTTTTCTTGAATTGGAATTTGGTTACCTTTTCTAGTTTTTTTAAAAGTTATCATTCTTTTGGGATTTAAAAACAAGTGCATGGGCCTAAAACAAAAAAGAGATTGAATTTTTTATAGGTTGCTGAGAAATGAATATGAAAACTAGAAAATTGAAACCCTATGTAGCTATTGTAGGAACGACATAGGACTATATATGGCTTCCTAAGGAGCCATGCAGGTTTCTCTCTAGTCAAATCTTCAATTATTCGGTGGTAACCTCCTCTGTAATATTTCTGTCGAGATTTAAATATAGGTTTTTACACTCGATGTAAATTCAAATACCATTGTGTTATATTCTGCGCCCAAGTGGGATCTAACAACCTGACCGTGTATTTCGCGCACCGTAGGCACGTGAAACGGCAAGTCGCAATTTTTTTTTAAACGCACCGTCAAATTGAGATCCAACGGTATTGTGCTGCGACACGGTGGGGCCGCATCGCAGCCTTGCTATATATATATATATATATATATATATATATATATATAAAGGTTAGGGTACGGTGGTGCCGCCAAGCAACACAGCGTGCTATGTATGCGCTGTAGGCACACGCAATGGGTGTTTTTTTTTTTTTTCTTTCTATATCGTATGGCGGGGTCGTACCATAGCACTGTAGCATCACTCAATATATATCGAATCCTCATATTAAAGTGCTACTTTTATATTAAAAATGAAATTTCTATAAATTTTAAAAACAAGACCTGGGGGAATTTTCAATAATAATTTATGTGCCTCAAATTTTGATAAGAAATGAATTTTCTGTAATATTTTACAAGGACAAGTTTCCGTAATGCTCACTCCTATATACGGCGCCCTAAGCCTTATTAGGAGTGTAAACACTGAAGCTAGCTGTTGGTTCGGTTTAGTTCAAAATATTAAAATTCGGGTCATTGACTCAAACCAAATCGGATTAGCTTTAAATGGGTCGGTTCCACGAACGAGCTAAATAGATCAAATGAAGTTTTAGTAGTTTTTTCTTACTGTTTTTTTCTTGTTTTTATTTTCATTGACGTTTTCAAAAAAAAAATCAATGATTTTTATACTTATATTTTCTGCTAATAGATAGCAACTTTTAACTATTTTTCACTTTTTTACTAATTTTTATTTTCACTGATTTTTATTTTTACTATTTTTCTTGCTGAATTTTATTTTCACTAATTCTCTCACTCATTTTTATTCTCACTGATTTTTATTTTTACTATTTTTCTCACTGTCTTTTATTTTCATCATTTTTCTCATTGATTTTTATAGTCATATTATCTGATCATTGGGGGTAGTTGGAGATACATACTAGATTAGAATGACCTTAGGCCTTATTCCAGTATGGGTCGTTGCTAAGAAGTGGGGTGGTGGCTAGATGTTACTTTGTTCTCCTATTTTTGGTGGTCCAAATTTATGGGCCTTGATGGGTATAGGGTCTACTCTACCCCTTCACAAAATATATAATTTTAATCTTTATTTAAATATATATTAATAAATCCTTCCTCCTTCCCTATCTCACACGCGCTGGTGCGCACACACGCATAGAGTTGTTGTTATTGTTCTTCTATTTTATACCTTTTATTGCTTCCTCGAACGGATATATGGAGAAATATTGAGATAGAAGGGACTTAGATGGGAGGAAGCTATGACAACAATATTTTTGTAAAAAATAAACAAAAATAAGATGGCATTTAATTTGTAGTACAAAATATAACTTGGACTGATAATAAATATTGTAAGCAAATAGTGCATGAATAATCCTTTGAAAGTTCACTTGCTTGATTGCAAGTTTAATTTCTGTGCTTGAGCAGATTCTGAAAAGGCAAAATGTTAGACAAATTGGAGCTTCTAAAATCCAATCCAACTTAAAACTACTCAATTAGTCATGTTTCTTATTTCATTAATCTTCATTCCCAAAAATGTTTTTGGGAATATTGGTACATGCATTGGTTGAGAACACATTCTCTTATCTCTCTTGAAGTCTATTTCACCAACACATCACCTTACTATTTTCATGGCTCCCATTCATTTTATTTCCCAACATTCTCCAAGCAAAAAAGTATCAATGTCATGAGAGTAATACTTGGTGCTAACCCAAGAATGAAGTAAACAAGAGTATGCTTTATCTAACGCATGCGCTACGTGATTGGCCCATACGAAGAGTGAAAAGGTGTGAGATATTATATTTATGGATTTAAGTATCTTAAGCTATTATATACTATATCCGAGACTAACCGAAACGGGGGAAAACAAAAGAATGTGTTGTGCCTATTCGAAGCTTATCTTATTTGAGGCAATCATCTTTTAAAGAACATCATGTAGTGGCCTCATCCATATGCGACGACAGCCCCGCGAGAACCCATCACCATCCACTAAAGTGGGCGATGGTATTTAGAAAGTCCATGGGATGATCTAGCCCATTAACGGTCCATGGACGCTTTGATATGTTGTTCCTTAGCTGGTCGTTTCTCTGACAAATTAAATTGGCAACTTCGAGGACCCTGGTTGGGTCGATCGGTTAGAACTCTTGCTTAAAAGCAAGAGGTCCCGAGTTCGATTCCTTGGGGGGGGGGTTTACCTGATTTACATGCAATCTTCGAGGTGTGTAAATCCGAGATTTTTCTGGTCAAGTGGGGTAAGGACAATACGGGTACACGGAAAGTAGGAGCTGTCAAGTCCTGACCTTGGGGTTCACGAACACCAATCCCTGAGCCCACAAAACCACACGGGGCGGGGTTTCCTCGTTACCAAAAAAAAAAAAAAAATGGCAACTTCTATGTGGGAACACACACCTGCAATATCGAACATCTCCAGAATCGTCTGACAAAAATGGGGATACTTTTCCCAATAGCAAAATTCATATGATCTCATCAGGCCTGAGAAGAAATTAAAGGTACTAAGTAGAGCGTTTCAAAATGTTATCCATCAATACAAAAAATGATTGGTGATGACCACAGTGTGACCAGACAAAGAATCAAACAATTACTCAGATTACAGCGTGCATGACCTGCTGCCCCCAGTCGCAGCTGCAACCCGACTGCAAGTACTGGCACCAACATGGGTTGTCTCCGCAGCCGTTGCCGGCTCCCGTTGTTAAACTGATCAGAGGCGCCTCCTCGTACGAGCTGCAAGCACCAACATGTAGGGTGTTTAATGCATCTGTGAGAACCGGTTTGGTGCGCAGAGTGGCACTACAGACGTCGCGCTGTTCCTGCATGCTATTGGAGAAGAGGCGCATTGGAATCGATGAAGGCTGCCTCTGAGTAGTAGTCCATGGCCAGTTGTAAGAGTTCGTCCCATTCGGCGCCTAACCCTTCGATCAAGGGGGAAGCCGTAGCAGATGGCGTTGGCAAGACCTCCGGTTGCTGCCTCTGTAGCTCGGAGTTGTCCATGATGCCTATCACTGGAGCTGGTGGCGCTGCTGCAATCTCTGCAGCTCCTTACACTTGGAAGAAGCACGCCGTCCCAGCCCTCTGCGTCGCCGCTATGCCGGCGCCACTACGTCTTCACACAGAGGGCCGGCTACCTTCCTCTTCTGCTGCTGCTACCCACACATCATTTGCTTCATCGTGCTCTTTCTTCTGGTTGCCCACCCTGCACAGGACCATCTTCTATAAACCGGGCCACACCACCGTGTACTCGTGCATCACCCAGTGGGTGTTCACCTTCTCCGACTTCTTGATGCTTTGGCCAGCCCCGGTCTCAGGCGGCGACATCATGAAGGTGAGATGAACCTTGTGCCCGACCAAGACCTCCCGGTGGTAGATGTGTTGGTCGCTGTCGTTGGCGGTCCAAGTGCCGGAGCCGACAGTTCGATCGGAGTTGCAGACGCCGCCGTCGTGCTTCTTCCTGCGGGGGGTGAAGCAGTAAAACTCGGTCGAGCCCATGCAAGCGAGCAGCTGGCACACCCGCCATGGGTAGGCATCGTCTCCGTAGAGGTCGACGGTGGAGATAAGGGCGTCGGAGAAGGGGGCCAAGTCTCCCGAGTCCCGACGGGTCGCCATCGCCTCCGAGGCAAGAAGCCCGCCAACGTCTTGTCTGCCATGATCCCTCCCTCGACGATCAGAATAAAGATCTCAACTTTCTTCTTTACAGGTGGGCGGCCGTGCCTCCTCTTCTTCTTCTTGCTGTTACTGCTGAGAGGGAGGAGAACAGACTCGACTAGAACGGGGTCGATGGGGGCGCTGCGTTCCTTCCTTTCCTCTACGCCGCATACATTAATGTCGTTTAATAGTTCGCAGTCAGAGTAGGATTAGGCAACCCCCCCCCCCCCTCCTACCACGTGTAAAGTTATATGTAAGAGACCTGAAGCAAAGAGTTAAAAATCAGAGGTGCACCAGTTTTAAATAGGGAGAATTAATTATTCGCCCTGGGAGGAGCGAATCATTATTTTCTCATCCCTGTCAGGTTTCCCCTGGACGCCCGGTCCCTACTTTATGCGAGACTTATTTTTCAGTCCCTGGGCACTTAATGGACGTTATCCTCTTGTGTCCATTACCCATTCTACCCCCAGCCCACCCACCCGTGACCTGTTCGACTTTAATGCCTTTCGAAGGAGGAGGCAATGGCGGAAACCTTCTCGCGCGGCATTGCAGACCAGCGTCCCCGTGCGTGTCCGCTGCGAAGAGGAGACCTGTGTTGGGAGCGCTGCGAAGAGGACACCAGGGTTGCCGTTTGGGTGCGCTGCGAAGAGGAGCGCAGAGATTCTAACTGATTCTCACTTCCTTCTTCTATCCCCGTGTAGGTGAGTTTTTCTTGTTGTTCCGATACTATTGGTTCCACCGATCCCCTTTGACCTCTGTATATCCACATCCCTTAGTCGCCAGATCTTTTTCTTGCCAAGAATGTTTCATCAATTCCGTTCTTGGTTAAAAAATAGTTACATACATTAACTTTTTAATTATGTCATTACCAACTATTTTTTTGTACATAAGTGTCTAACTATTTGTATTTCTAATTCTTGAACAAGTTGTCGAGTACTTACATATCTTAACTGTGTAACTCTGTAACAACTTTGTAAGTAACTGTGTAACTGATGAAGAATTACATATATTAAATGTGTAATTATGTGATTACCAAATATTTTGTATGTAAGTGTCTACTATTTATATTTCTAATTGACCATGTTCTCAAGTACTTACATATCTTAACTGTGTAACTCTGTAACAACTTTGTAAGCAACTGTGTAACTGTGTACTGATGAAGACTTACATATATTAACTGTGTAATTATGTGATTACCAAATGTTTTTGGTATGTAAGTGTCTACCTATTTATATTTCAAGTATTACCATGTTCTCAAGTACTTACATATCTTAACTGTGTAACTCTGTAACAACTTTGTAAGCAACTGTGTAACTGTGTAACTGATGAAGAATTACATATATAACTGTGTAATTATGTGATTACCAAATATTTTTTTGTACGCAAGTGTCTACTATTTATATTTCAAAGTATTTACCATGTTCTCAAGTACTTACATATCTTAACTGTCTAACTGTGGAACTCTGTAACAACCAGTTGAAAAACTACATATGTTAACTCATGTTCATCTCAGGCTTATTTGATTCAAGAAATTGGGAATGATTCCTGCTCGATGTGCATTTGGGAACGATTCGTTCATTTTTTATGTTGAAGATGATATGGGAATATCGGAAATAAGGGAACGGATATTCCAAAGATGGAATTTGAATGGTCCTCATTGTGTATTAAGTACCAGTTACCTGGAGAAGTCAAATATCACGTTTGCTTAAATGTGAATGATGACATAGAGGTTATGCGTTCATTGCATAAGAATGGGAATGAGAAATATGTGCTAATGCAGGTTGCTTGCAAAGAAGGGTAAGCTTGTACATGTTCTCTTTTTTAGTTTTATGCGTGAATATCATCGTTGTTTGTAATGATACGATGTGTTTTTTTGTAGGTGTACAGCAGTTCGTTCATCAGGCAAGTCTGGACCGAGTACGTCAAATTGTAGGAAGAGGCGTATGTATCATGTTCGTCCAATTACGTGTTTGGAGAATGTACAAAACCGACGAATTCGGAAGCGTCAATATTTTAGAAATGGGACCCGTGGACACAGTGTTTGAGTTCGTGTTTCCTTTTTTAAGCACTGGTTGGAGTATTGTTATGACTTTGTTAAGTGAGTACTCGGTGAATGTAATGATGTTGTGATTGCTATTGTTTCCAAACAACGGAGACATTTGTGCTTTAATGATAGATATTGTCACTTACGTACCGAATGCAATTTGTATTTAGGCGGACCTACATGCTTACAGATTTCCAAACAACCAAGACATTTGGGAACGGAATTTTTCTTAATCAAACAGATATAGAAGCATGTACTTAAACACTTACATACATACATACAAATTCATCATCACTTAAAGACTGTGATGTTGGTAACATTTGCAAATATAGTAGCATAGGAACATTGTTTGAAAGTTAATAAAGAGATGACATTGTTTTCAAGTTAATGATGGCATGGCAATGTTTATGCCTCATCCGATAATGAAACAATTTTTTCAACTGCAGCTTCACCGATGCTTCTGTTTTCTTTCTCCCCGTTGACCTCTTGAATAATGGCGATGCCAGTTTCCCCCGCATTAAGTCCATATCAGCCTATGTGAATATAAATGAATGAGAATATAGAAATATTTGTGTAGACTATGATGTGGAGTATATACATGTGTTAACACAGTTACCTGGGAGAATGGCAAACCGATTACGTTCTTGTTTGCTAAGCATTCCATATATTTGCATACAAACAGTGCACAGTCGTCCCCAGCTCCTTGTTGTGGACAAGGACTTGGCACGACGATTGGCCATTCTGCTGTATCCAGGCCAAGAATTTGAAGAAAACATTTTTTTAGAAATTGCACCTACAGTAAAAAAATATATATATACATAAGTGAACATCAAACTTCCTGCATACATAGAACCCCTTGCACAGAATTAGATGAATCAGAATTTAACTGATTGTATGGAGGAGTACGGGCACTTACATAGTTGTGGAAATCATTTTTGGGATGCTGGATCATTGAGTCATAAAGTTCATATTGTTTAGTTCTCATGTTGATGACCAGCAATGCCCAATGATTTATGAAATGCATCGGGGAGAAGACCATGTCTTTGTCTTCTACAGGTGGCTGCAGTGTTTTTAGAATGTACTCCAAGTATTCCTTCCTTTTTTCATTTCGGCTCCATCCCATTATCCATCCCTATTATAAACAGTAAGGAGCACAATATTATATCAGTCATCTGTTCATTTTAAATGGTGAAGGGAGTCAGAATACTATGAATGGACCACAAACCTTGCCATAGGCAGGCAGACAATCATAGTCATAATATTCGGATGGTTGATCATCTTTTTTGTTCGCAATAGAAGAAGGAACATATCGATTATAGCAGATTCTAATTTTTCCAAACAAGAGGGAGATCATGTGCTCTGGGTTGAGATAGGCCCCCCGGCCATCCTTCTTTGGTTCGTAGATATTGTCACTACATGATGCAACAAACATGTTTATAATGGTAGTTGATGTAACTGTGTCGCCTTATTCATAATAGTGTAAAGTTTATTACCCATCAACTCTGGTGGTATCGAGGAAGTTGTCAATAACCCGAACCTCATCTGTAGAAAGTTCATTTCGTCCGCGATAATCTCGACGGACTTCAAACTGGGCAAACTGAATTATGAGAAATACATGAGACAAACATGCATAACGAAAGTTTATGAAATAACCAAAGCAGAAACAATGGAACATGCTTGATGGTGACATGCCTGGCTTAATTGGGTTTCCTGGGAAGGCACAATGATTGGAACATCCTGCACCTCTTCTTCTTCCTTCCATCAAATTCGTAGTCCAAGTCCTTCCATAAATATACATGACTTAAGCACTTACCAGAAATATGTGATTACACAATGGTTTGGTTACACAATTGTTTTGTTACACCAATATGAAAATTAAATGGTCACATAGAAACATAATTGTCAGGTTACATAATTACTTATCTACCTTGAATAAAGCGGACTGTGACCTGGTCCTTCGTCCTTCCTTCACCCTCCTTGTCAGCGACGAGGGTGAGATGGCTTTTACCACCTTTCTCTTCTTCTCCCTGCT
>CM024763.1:122502405-122557103 GCA_014218235.1 Colocasia esculenta | reverse complement strand
ACAAAAATCAAAATATCTCAAAATCCCATAAAAATCAAAATATTTTCAAAAAAAATAAAAAACAAAAAAAATCAAAATATTTCCAAACCCCAAACAAAACTAAATATTTCCAAAACAAAAAAAAAATCAAAATATTTCCAAAACCCAAGCAAATCAAATATTTCCAAAACTCCAAACAAATCCAAATATTTTCAAAACCCCAAACAAATTCAGATATTCTCAAATTCATAAAAATCAAATACTTTTCCAAAATCACAAAAAATCCAAATATTCCAAAATTCCAAACAAATCCAAATATTCCAAACTCCATAAAAATTTGAATATCAATCAAATCCAAAAATTTCCCCGATGGTATTGCACATGGCAGCATGTCCTCCTTACGCCAGATCAGCTTGATCCCTTGATCATTCGGCTCTCATTTGTTGCACTTTCAACTTTCCAGCCCAAGATTTCATCCACATGGTCAAACAGACCCAAACACAATTGTCTGAAACATGACTGTATGTTTGCTTTAAATGCTTTATTGATGCTTCAAGTCATGCTCCATGCTGCTGCTGTTTTCCATGATGATGTTTGTTATATTGGCTGACAAGTTGTGAGTGCAGGATTCGAGTTGCCTCATCCGACGCACCCAGGCTATCGCTGCCCTCACCATCAAGTTATCTATATTATATTGATTATGCACACCAGGGACCTTGTGGCTCTGAGGAATCTGGGATTTGAGTTCCCCTCTATCAAAAACGATGATTATCCCAGTGGATCCTTAGCCATACGGATAGGCCGTTGCACTGGCTTTTGAGGACGACGGACCCATGCATGAACCACGGTCCTGACTCATCCAGCGTGACAATATTATCCCTGATAAATTTTTATCCCTTTTTAATCTGTTTCATCTTTAGCCCAGCATGCATCCATGCATTTTTAAAATCACAGTGGAATCCACTCTTGCAAGGCAATCTGAGGGCCATCCACGCCTATTTTCCAGCAACTTGAAACATTCCATTCCGAGTCGAGTATCCAACTTCCTTTGTTGTCGCCTCCGGGCAGATTTCCTTCAGAATCCTTTGTTTGGACTTATCCTTTTTATTTTCTTTGTTCCCAGAGATCCACCTGAGGCCGTGGCAGCCCCACACGAAGGTGAAACCTGACGGATTGTGTCCTTAGGTACTTCCCCGATGCTGGAAGTTGATCTCTCCTTCTCTCCCAAGACCCACCTGAGGCCGTGGCAGCCCCACACGAAGGTGAAACCTAACGGATTACGTCCTTAGGTACTTCCCCGACGCTGGAAGTTGGTCTTTTTCTTGCTTTTGTGCCCACGCGCACACCTTTTCTTTCCGTGTCCAAACACTTGTTTCTTTAGGTTCTCCTCCTGGTGGTGATTTCAGAGGATGTTGGAGAAAGCCTCTTATCAGGTGGGTTGTTCGCCAGTTCCGCGCATGTCTCTTTTTAACCTTGACGTCTACTTTTCAGTCCACTCCACTTCACTCCACTGTGCTACGCTGCACTCCATTTCACTCAATTACATTCCATTGCGCTTCACTTCGTGTACCTCCGCTGGCTCCCTTGAAAAGCAGACGTCAAGGTTGGGCATCTGTAGACACGCAAATTTTCCCATTGCGGGCAAGTTTTCGAGTTGCGCTGTAACGCCCAAATGACCCTCATTTTGCCCTGAAAGAGTGTTTTTTCGATATTTTTTGAATATCACCCATTTTCCTTGGTGCTTCCCCCAGGAGGGGTCTAGTCGCAAAAGGGCACTCAGCGAGGGAATAGCGACAGTCAAATTTCCGTCGCTAATCTGTCGCCAATCAGCGACGGATTAGCGATGACAAAATATTCTGTCGCTGAACCGTCTCTTAATTCACGGCGCTCGCAGCCACCGCGTTTCTTGAAGAACATTAAAAGGCGTCGGTTTCGGTGGACGCAATTCATGAGCTTTCCGTCGCTAAATCAGTCACCGACCTATCTCTTTATTCGCGTCCGTTCCGGTCGACGCATTTCTGGGAAGAACATTAAAAAGCGTCCACTGTACTGGACGCGATTCAGAAGAGTTGCATCAACGTTTCGTCGGCTGACAGCGCGCAGACGAGTTGGTTGCCTCGAAACCATGCGAGTTTAAAACGCGTCCACTGTACTGGACGCGATTTTAAGGCTGTTCATCAATTCGCACTTATCAAACCGACCTTCTTAAAAGCGACGACTGTCCTGGACGCGATTTTGACCTAGAACCTAAATCTCAACCAGCAGCCTTCTTTCCAAGGAGGGCTTCCATTCAGGTTTGGCCGGGCGTTTTAGAGAGAGAGAGAGTGAGTTTTTAGAGAGAGAAAGAGGGAGATTTTAGAGAGAGGGAGAGGGATTCTAGAGAGAGAAAGGGAGGGGATCCTCCTACGGCGGAGCCCTGCTCGTGACGTCGTATGCTTCCTCATCTCCGGCCCCAACGCTGCCGTCTTCCTCTCCATCGCACGCACATCCGGAGGCGGATCGTCGTCTCCCTCCTCTCGTTGTCTCTCCACAGCGCCGTCACGCCGTCCGACCACCTTGGGGAAGCACCCCCACATTTTCCTTCCTCGGACCCCACGTGGTCCTTTAAACTTCTTTTCATTTGGCCCCTACGTGGCGCTTTTTACTTTACACATCGCATGCATGCACACACATCATACCTTTTTTAGGGGTTTATAAAGCCACCAAAAGGTGCGTTATCCCCTTTTCATTTATGTCTTTTGTCTCCATTTTTTAAGGCCTATTTACTACACGCCTTCTAATCCATTTTCACTTCTTATTTTGTTGTCTTTTCTCTTCAGGTACCCGAGCTGAATCTCCTTCGCCGGCCGGCCGGTGGAAGGAGGAGGAAAGAACCCACACCCACATCTTCCCGCTACGCGATCACTCTACGGGTGAAAGGTACATGTCACCTCCTTTCCTACCCGTCCCTACTTTTGGTGCTTTTTAGGAAAAGTACCTGGCGATCACGATCCTTGTCTTTCATCCTTTTCGTCATTTTTCTCCACTTTTTCTTTGTGAACCGTGTTCTTCGCCCCCCCCCTAAAAAGGAGGAGGAAAACGCAGTCTACACCTCTCACACACCTATTCCTCCAACTCCACCATCAGCTCCTACAGCACCTCCTGCTCCACAAACCTTCAAGAAGCCTCAAGCTAGACCCATCTCTTCTCCAACATCATTTCCTTCTCAATCCACCTCATCTCCTGCATCTTCTACTCACATACTTCCACCTCCACCTTGTTCTGAGGTGCCTCCAGCATCCTCAGCTGGAGCCTCCTCCTCCTCCTCTGGTCCCTCCCTTGGACCAGTTGATGACCTCCCAACTACTTCACATTCTTTTCTTCATCCTACTCCTCCACCCTCTTTCATCACTATCATACTTGAAAGAGCCCAACTTAACTCTCCCTTTATGGAAAAGATAAATGATGAGTTTGAGGAAGGCATTCTCAGGTCTGTGCTGAAGGTTGGGGAGCACATACATAGGGCAGACTCCTCCAATCCTGCACCTAAGAAGAGGAAAATTTCTTCTACATCCTCCATTTCCTCTGAAACTCAATACCCACCTTTGTGGTTTTCCCTCACAGTGGCAACAAAAATAAACCACTGTATAGAGAATATCTCTCAAAGGTTGTTCTTGCAACTATCATTAACCTTCCATTCCTTAATCTCACCGATCATTTGCACACCATTCTACCCTACACTTCTCTTTCCAAATCAGAAAAATCCAGAATATTCTCTCTTGCCCATTCCAAATCTGAAGACCAATGGGGCAAAGGTCACAAGGATCTCTTCAAGAAATTCATTCTTGCCAAATCTGCCAGATTCCCTCCAAGGGACCACTCCCTGACCTTATCAGAATGGTTCAGTATTTATCATAAAGAAATCTGGGCACCCTACATTCAAAAGGAAATCAAAATGATCAGACATTTCATGTTATTCAACAATTACAGATATGTCCATAGACTTCCAGAAGTGCAGCTTAGCCAATTCAAAAAGGCCATTTCAGCTCTGTCTCCGGGTATCTCACACACTTCAGATGTTCAGGTAGATTTTGCTACCCTCCAAGTGCCTGAAGAGATAGCCCTTCCTCAAATCCATTTCCTTGTCATGGAATCCACTGTAGGATCCAGCATCTTTGAGCGTTTTGCCAGAGTAATGGGCAGAATTAGAGTACAGAAAGGCTGCCTGGTTGCTTTTCCTAGATTCCTATTTAGGGAATATCACCAGGGGCATGTAAGTGCTGAAGTTCTAGCCCCAATTCTGTCTGAATGTGAAAGGTTGACATCCTCAGAATGGAGCAGATTCTATGCTTTTTCTGCTCAGCAGCTGTTGACCCTGAATGAAGCTCAGGCCAGGGAAGGCAAACCAGCTATCTCTCCAACTACTTTCTTGGATATGAATTCTATACATCTTGTTAATGACCATTTCAAAGTTTGGGAGGAAATGTACAAGGTGTATGTAGCTCTACATAAAGCTCTCAGAGACAATCACAATCACTACCCTGTATCCATGGATCAGTTTCTTACCTGTGCCAGATTTGGGACTCGTTGGTTCGTAAAGATGACTATGGATAAGAATGCCTATGCTGATCTTCTCTACAAGCACCTAGATCTTCATCTCAAAAGGATGACTTCCTCCATGGGACCAACCTACTCTTTGTCTTTTGGAGTCTTTAAAACTCTTTTTGGAGAGCAGGAAGCACAGGCATGGGAAACCATCTCCCATTTTGCTTCTCTTTTATCTCCTGCCTTCTATTTACCTGTACCTCCACAAAGTTAATGAAATCTCCTTCTTTGTGTACTCCTATTTTCTTTCTCTCTTCTTTCTTTGTTCAGATTGTCTTTTTGCTCAATGACAAAAAGAGGGAGAAACTTAGCATGTCTGAAATAAATTCCATTAATTTTTAAGGAAAAAAATTAACATGTCATATCCTCAGACTGATTTCAGATATTTTTTCATCCATACTTATTGTTCAGTTTTGTCATCACCAAAAAAGGGGAGATTGATGATCAATCTGTCCCCATGTAATTTTAATTAATTACATATGTATTTTGGTGATTAACAAAACTAAACTACATTTTATCAATGATATCTAATGAATATGTCATAAGTCTTAAGTACAGTAAAAATACCAAGGTCAAACAAACCAATAAAGGTATGCATTACTTCTCTGAAGCCTTAATCTTTTCAACATGATATTTCTCAGAGTCCATATCGATTTCTGTTGAAGATCATAACGATTTCTTTAGAAAGCGTAACGACTTGCCTGTCATAACGATTCTATAAGTCATTGCAACGACTTCTTTAGAAAGCGTAATGACTTGCCAGTCATAACGATTCTATAAGTCATTGCAACGATTTCTTCAGAAAGAGTAACGACTTGCCAGTCATAACGATTCTATAAGTCATTGCAACGATTCTTCAGAAAGAGTAACGACTTGCCAGTCATAACGATTCTATAAGTCATCGCAACGATTTCTTTAGAAAGCGTAACGACTTGCTTGTCATAACGATTCTATAAGTCATTGCAATGATTTTTTTAGAAAGCGTAACGACTTGCCAGTCATAACGATTTTATAAGTCATCGCAACGATTTCTTTAGAAAACGTAACGACTTGCCTGTCATAGCGATTCTGTAAGTCATTGCAACGATTTTTTTAGAAAGCGTAACGACTTGCCAGTCATAACGATTCTATAAGTCATCGCAACGATTTCTTTAGAAAGCGTAACGACTTGCTTGTTATAACGATTCTATAAGTCATTGCAACGACTTCTTTAGAAAGCGTAACGACTTGCCAGTCATAACGATTCTATAAGTCATTGCAACGATTTCTTTAGAAAGCGTAACGACTTGCCAGTCCTAACGATTCTATAAGTTATCGCAACGATTTCTTTAGAAAGCGTAACGACTTGCTTGTCATAACGATTCTATAAGTCATTGCAACGATTTCTTTAGAAAGCGTAACGACTTGCCAGTCATAATGATTCTATAAGTCATCGCAACGATTTCTTTAGAAAGCGTAATGACTTGCCTGTCATAACGATTCTATAAGTAGTTATAATGATTTCTTTGGAACTCGCAACGACTTGCTCGTCGTAACGATTCTATAAGTAATTATAACGATTTCTTTAGAACTCACAACGATTTGTGCGCAACAATTTCTTTAAGCGCTCACAACGATTTGCTTTGTACAATGATTTCTTTAATCGCTCACAACGATTTCTTTAAGCGCTCATAATGATTTGCTTTACGCAACGATTTCTTCAGTATTCATAACGATTCCTTAATGAATACAACGATTTGCTTTCTATATTGACTTGTTAAGTGATCATAACGATTTCATCTGTAAACACTTGATCATAACGATTTCATAAGTCATATGGACAATGACTTTATGGTTTATATCGACTTTATGTTTATCTTATCTATTGAAGCGTTGAAAAGTCAAAGTCCTCTCTTATCTATCTGACTGCTGTGCATTTATGAGATCTGAACGTACCTTTGCATGCATGCAGGCGATATCATCTATTTTAGTGCATCTTCTGTCAATATCTTTTAGAAGAAACTATTTAGCATTGTTATTTTGGTGAATATTCTTATCAATGTTTACTGACAACAAGAGACAGCCTAGCTGTCTACCTTTCTGGCATTTAATTTATACATGGTCCTAAAGATGTTCTATCATACAACGTTGGACCATACAGACGGCAGAAGACATTATCTCTTTGCGTGCTCAAATGGATAAAATATTGTTGAAGCTTCCAAGTGTCAAGCAGTCTAACATCTACCAATCTAAGAGACAACGATTACTTCAACGGCCGGATTTCAAAAGAAGATATAAATTCAAGACAGAAGAGATGAATACATTAACGAAGCAGAGATCACTCGTTCAAGCAATTCAAATCTTCTAACAGAATTCTAAGAGCCAAGAACTTCATTCCTTCTCGTGTTGCTCTTTGCTCTCCACTCTGTAGTGAAAATCTTGAGAGAGCTTGTGTAGTTCTGAGAGTGTGCTTAGCTTAGATTCTTTGCTCTCAGTGCTAGTTGCTTCAGATCTTGGCTTGTTAAAAGCTTGATATGTGGGCTTGAATTTTATTCTTTTATCTTTGAGGAGTTTTTCCCTTCGGTTGTGAAGGAAGATCTGGTGATATCCAGGGTGTTGTTTCCTTCGGTTGTGAAGGAAGACCTGATGGTATCAAGGGTGCTGTTTCCCTTCAGTTGTGAAGGAAGACCTGGTGGGGTATCCAGTGTGTTGTTATTTCCCTTCGGGTGTGAAGGAAGACCAGCTGAGCTGGGTGTTGTAGCATCCCTAGGGGGATGTACCCTAGTTAGTAGAATCCTGAGTTGTTGCTCAGGGACTGGACGTAGGACTCCTAAGGAGAGGAGGTCCGAACCAGAATAATTCTTGTGTTGTGTGATTATTTTCCTTGTGTGATTGCCTTTTGAACTAACAGCTACTAACCTCTATCGAAGAACGCTGTTGTGTGAATGTTTTTGATTTACAGGTATTAATAGATTAATTTTAAAAGACCCATTCACCCCCCCCCTCTGGGCTCGTCAACTGGGCAACAGGACGAAGCAAGAGAGAGCAGGGAAACAAAAAGAAATCCCTATCCCTAGGCGATGGCAATCTTCTGCCGCGATGGGCGATGGCTGGCGCGAACATGTAAAAAAGGAAAAAGGGGGAAATAGCTAGTTTGGCGGGTCGGGTTGCCGCGATGGGCAATGGGCGATGGCGATCCCCTGCCGCGATGGGTGATGGGCGATGGCTGACGGGAAAAGGTAAAAAAAGAAAAAAAAAAGGGGGAAATAGCTAGTTTGGCGGGTCAGGTTGGGGGCGCGCAGGAAACTGAAATAGGGGTAGGCGGCGGGTTTGGTCAGAAACCTGCCGGCTTTATATCACCATAGCGTGTCGACGATGTGAACCGGCCATCCATCGCTTACATAGCCGGCGCCCTGCTGTCAACCCGTCGACCGTGTGGTCGCAATTGTCGACAAAGTGTGCATTTGTACCAGTGTGTTCGAACTTATGTCCATAGACACATGCAAGTGGGTGGGCCCATTGAGATCTCACAGTCCTTATATACCATCCTAATATTTACAAACAAGAAGGAAAATATGAGACTACACCTAAAATATATCAAATGTATTGTTTAGATGTGTAGTAATTGTGGAGATGGCGAGAATATTTCTATTGGTACACATGAAGATGACGTGATATAACAGAAGACATATTCTTATTAAACATAAGTGGTAACATAAGTGGAGCTTACCGACTACATCGATCCTATCTTTTTAGATTAAAGGGATGAAATGACATGACTTAATTTATGATGACATGGCTGGTCATTTCTCTTTTATAATTCAGATCGAACACAGCCACTCAGCTACGCTGTTCTATATTTTTCCTTTCGAACATAATTCTCCGACAAAATTTGGACGCTACACAACTTATATATACACGTGGGAACACACGTGCAAAATCGAATACCTCCAGCAGACACGAAAAATAGACTAGTAACAATCCTCCGACAGAACTGGGAATACATCTCCCAGCTCCCAAGCAAGATATGATCTGAGGAGAACAAAAGATACTAATTACAGCGTTTCAAAGTGTTATCCATGGAGACAAAAAAAAAAAAACCGGTCATTACCACAATGTGACCTGACAAAGAATTAGAAAAAAAATAAAAAAAAACACTCAGATTACACAGCATGCGCTTACTTTACCAGTCCCAAAGACTAAATTCAGCTTCTTCCTCCTCCAAGACCTGCTGCCCCCTAGTTGCAGCTGCAACTCGGCTGCAAGTACTGGCACCAACATGGGTCGCCCACATTGAGTGCCACGTCGTCCTCGCAGTAGAGTAGCTCCATGTCGGAGGTCCAACACCCATTGCCGGCACCTGTTGTTAGACTGATCGGAGGCACATCCTCGTCCGAGCTGCAAGCATTAACGGCACCAACATGCAGGGTGCTTGATGCATCCGTAAGAACGGGTTCGGTGAGCAGAGTAGCGTTGCAGACGTCGCGCTGTTCCGGCTGTTGGAGAAGAGGCACATGGGAATCGATGGAGACCGCCTCTGAGTAGTAGTCCATGGCCACTTGTAGGAGTTCATCCCAGTCTGCTCCTAAACCTCCGGTCAGGGGCCAAAAACCTTGGACTTTGTCATCAGATGATGCTGCTATGGAGAAGGGGGAAACCGCAGCAGATGGGCTCACGACAGGCGGCGCTAGCAAGACGTCCTGTTGCTGTCTCTGTAGCTCGGAGTCGTCCTCCATGATGCCTATCACTGGAGACAGTGCTGCAATCTCCTGCAGCTCCTTAGACTTGGAAGAAGCACGCTGTCCTAGCCCTCTGCGTTGCTGCTGTGCCGGCGACGCTGCGTCTTCACATAGAGGGCTGGCTACCTTCCTCTTCTTGCTGCTGCTACAATTGCCGCCGCCGCCGCCGCCGCCGCAGCTGCACGACGCTTCCTGCAACTGCTCCCACCACGGCGTAACCCACACATCCTTTGCTTCATCGTGCTCTTTCTTCTGGTTACGCACCCTGCACAGGACCATCTCCTGGAAACCGGGCCACTCCAGCTTGTACTCGTGCATCACCCAGTGGGTGTTCACCTTCTCCAACTTCTTGTTGCTTTGGCCCGCCCCGGTCCCAGGAGGCGGCATCTTGAAGGTGAGATGAACCTTGTGCCCGACCAAGACCCCCCGGTGGTAGATGTGTTGGTCGCCGCCGTTGGCGGTCCAAGTGCCGGAGCCCACGGTTCGATCGGGGTTGCAGATGCCGCCGTCGTACTTCTTCCTGCGAGGGGTGAAGCAGTAGAACTCGGTCGAGCCCACGCCGTAGGGGTAGGCGAGCAGCTGGCACACCCGCCATGGGTAGGCACCGTCTCCTCCGTAGAGGTCGACGGTGGGGATGAGGGCGTCGGAGAAGCGGGCCGCTCGCCATCGCCTCCGAGCTTCTGGGAGAGGAACCCCGCCACGAGCTCCTGGTCAGTGGGGCCGAATCGAATGCCCGACGGCAGGAAGCCCGCCAACGTCTTGTCTGCCATGATCCCTCCCTCGGCGACCGGAAAGATCTCAGCTTTCTTGATCTTGACGGGTAGGCGGCCGTGCCTCCTCCTCCTCTTCTTCTGCTGCTGAGAGGGAAGAGAGCAGATTCGAATGCGTTCCTTCCTTTCCTCTACTCTCCAGAGATTAATCTCATTTAGTTCGCAGTCGGAGTAGGATTAGGAAACCCCTCCGTCCCGCCCTGCCATCTGTAAAGTTACGTAACGGTCAACAAAGCAAAGAGTTAAAACTCAGAGGTGCACCAGTTTTAAATATCAGGATCATAGAAATAGAGAATATAGTTTATTTTATTTAATAATATAACTAAGATATTTATATATATAAGAGATAATTACTTTATTTCATTCATTTTCACTAATTTAGTCGTTTGTAAATATTAAATGACTAATAATTATTTTTCTTGCCAATGATTTTAGTTATTTTCCTTTAATATAATACGAAGGATATAATTATGTAAGGAATCAATTCCTATCTCATCAATTCCCCGTCATCCGTTAGCTAAGAGAAATGCTAGCTACCCAACCCGAGTAGTCAGCATGAGTTGATTCGGCTGCTTAGCCGACTTGATTGGTCGGCCGCGTGGATCAATTCTAATAATAGTTTAGAATGATGATGATGATAGTAATTAGTGGTGAAAGTGGTATCATTAATAGAGGAAATAATAGTTGATCAAGGCATCAATTTGGGTAAGGTTATAAGTGATGCCATGCTATTTCATTATCTATTGGTTAAGATCTCGGACTGATCATCAGAAGACGCAATGATAAGAATGAAATAAAAAAGAGATGAACGTCACTGAAAAGTGTCACGTATTACAGACCAAACATTTGTAAGTTTCTTTTTTTTTACTGTTTGGAAAATTTGAAACTATTAATCTTTTTAGTTTCAAACTTTTTATTTGTTCTTGAATTGGAACTTGTTTACATTTTGTAGTTTTTAATTTTAAGTTATCATTCTTTGGGATTTAAAAACAAGTGCATGGGCTTAATATATATATATATATAGATTTCTAAGAAATAAATATGAAAACTAGAAAAATTGAAATCCTGTATAGCTATTGTAGCTTCGTTTTGGGACTATATATGGCTTCCCAAGGAGCGATGCACTCTCTAGTCAAATCTTCAATTATTCGATCGTATCCACCTTTGTAATATTTTTGTTGAGATTTAAATATAGGTCTTTACAATCGACGTAAATTCAAATAACATTGTGTTATATACATATATATATATATATATATATATATATATATATTAGATAGATAGATAGATAGATAAAAGTTAGGGTGCAGCGGTGCGGCCCTACCGCAATGTGCTATGTGCGAGCCGTAGGAGCGTGCTGCGGATTGGATCGCCATCTAATAGTGGTTGTTATAGTATGACGGACCCTCACTGCAGTATTGTAGCATCACTCATTATTTATCGAATCTTCAGATTGAAGTGCTACTTTTATATTAAAAATAAAACTTTTATAAATTTTAAAAACAAGACTATGGAGATTTTTCAATAATAATTTATGTGCCTCCAATTTTGAAAAGAAATGAATTTTCTGTAATATTTTACAACAAAGGACAAGTTTCCATAATACTCACTCTTATATGACGGCCTAAGCTTACTAGGAGTGTAAAAACCGAAGCGCGTTGTGTGGTTGCGGTTTAGTTCAAAATATTAAAATTTGGGTCATTGACTCAAACCAAATCGGATTAACATTAAATGGGTCGATAGATTCGGTTTCACGAGTGAACAAAATAGATGGAATCAAGTTTTAGTATTTTTTGTTACCATTTTTCTTGTTTTTATTTTCACTAACTTAAAAAAAAAAATCCACTGATTTTTATACTTATACTTTCTGCTAATGGATATCAACTTTAACTATTTTTCACTTTGGAATATGGTTGTCAAAACTTCTACTGTCTAATCTTTACAGGCTCTTAAATTGCTGATGAAAGGAATGTTGCTTGCACTTATAACCACAAGGATGGTTGAAGGACCTTAGGAGTGATCTCCGGGGAAAAAACATTTGACACCCAAGTCAAGAAACTAAGCGGAACAAGGGTGAAGATTGGAGAGAGCTTGATCTCTTTTATGTGTAGGTGTGAAAGTCAAAAACTTGAGTTTTATCCCCGATGTCTACTATTCATCTTCTTTTAAGTATGAGTCAAGGGTCCTCCATATATGTTGCCTCTCTCTAATCTATATTGTCTGGTGTTGGAAGTAGTTGAGGATGCATGCTAGATTAGAAGGATCTTAAGTAAAGGATGGAATGCCGACTCTATCGGCGTTGCATAGATGGGGTCATGCTATCACTATTGATCTCTAGGGCAGAGAAGGCAAATTGGACAGATGGACAGGCCATCTCTCAATGGAGTAAAGACGTGCTAAGCAGTAATTGGGCCCTACCCTAACACCACAAAGCCGTGCGTAGCTACGAATGTTGTCGTGCCGTTGACGCCAAAGTGACGAGTCTCACTGAGGCTTAGGAGGTCAAGGCCTTGGACCTTGTTGGGTAGAGGTGGGGCTGTTCATGGTTCGGTTCGGTCCGGTTTGGACATTTTTTTGTTAAACGGACTGAACCGAAATAATGTTCGAACCGAACCGAACCGAATCGGTTTGGTTCAGTTTGAACCGAAAAACAAAAAAAAAAAAAAACACAAAGAAACAACGGATGGGCGGTCCTGGGAATCAACCCAGACCACCCCATGAACAGGAAAGCGCTAGCCCACTGGGCTAGGCTTTCTTTTGTGATATTATATATTATTTAAATATATTAATATATATATCGGTTCATTCGGTTTCCATGTGTGAAACCGAACTGAACTATCACATTGTTCAACCGAACCGAACCGAACCGAACCGGTCGGTCGGTTCGGTTCGGTTTTTCGGTTGAACCGAAAAATGAACACCCTAGGTAGAGGGCTGTTTTGGACACGACATGTCCAAGGGTTGCTCCCGCCTACTTTGCGTTCGATGCGAGTAGCTCAAGGGGCGGCTAGGCTTTGGTGGGCCGGGTCAACATCCTTCTTCCAGTATGTCCTAACAAGTGGGGCGATGGCTAAATGCTATATCTGTTTTCCTATCTTTAATGGTCCAAGTGAATAGGCCTTGATGGGTAGGGAATGCTCAACCTGTTCACAAAATATATAATTTTAGCACGCACTCACACACAAAGTGTTGTCATTGTTTTTCTATTTATACTTTTAGTGCTCCCTCGAACTGATATATGGAGAAATATTGAGAGAGAAGAAACTTGGAAGGAAGATGATTACGATATTTTTGTAAAAACACAGACAAAAATAAGATGGCATTTAATTGTAGTTCAAAATATAATATGGACTGATAACAAGCAAATAGTGCATGAATAATACTTTGAAAGTTCACTTGCTTGATTGCAAGTTTAATTCTGTGCTTGAGCAGATTGTGAAAAGGCAAAATGTTAGACAACTTGGAGCTTCTAAAATCAATCCAACTTAAAAAATTCAATAGTCATGTTTCTTATTTCATTAATCTTCATCCCAAAAATGTTTTGGGGATATTGGGGACATGCATGGTTGAGAAACATTCTCTTATCTCTTTAAGTCTATTTCACCAACACATCACCTAACTATTTTCAAGGTTCCCATTCATTTGTTGGGAACCCAACATTCTCCAAGCAAACAAGTATCAATGTCATGAGAGTAATATTTGGTGCTAACCCATGAATGAAGTAAACAAGAGTATGCTTTATCTAACGCATGCACTTTGTGATTGGCCCATATGAAGAGTGAAAAGGTGTGAGATATATATTTATGGATTTAAGCATAGACGGATTTAGAGTAGAACCAGGGGGTCATGTGACCCTACTGGATTTTAAAACTCTATTGACGGGTCTAAAAATTTCTATTAAATGGATTTGGTTGGAAAATTTTCTAAAGGGAATGACCCCACTGGAAAAATTTCTGTGTCCGTCTATAGATTTAAGTATCTTAAGTTATTATATACTATCTGAGACTAACCGAAAAAGGGGAAAACAAAAGAATGTGCTTTGCCTATTCAAAGCTTATCTTATTTGAGGCTACCATCTCTTTGTATTTTAAAGAACATCATGTAGTGGCCTCATCATGAGAACCCACCACCATCTTTTAGTGGGTAATGGCGTGAAGAAAGCCCATGAGATAATCCGCCCCTGACCGGCCCATGGACGCTTTGATTGTTCGAGGCTCTATTCAACCCTCTCATGATCAGTTCCTTAACTGGTTATTTGATAATCGGAACACAACCACTCATCTACACTCTTCTATATAAATTTTTCCTTGGTACGTAATTCTCCGATAAAATTGGCATGCTACAGAATTATATATGTGGGAACACAGAAAAATAGACAAATAACTGGGGATACTTGTCCCAAGCAAGATATCTCAGGAGAAGAAATTAAGGGAACTAATTACAGCGTTTCAAAGTGCTATATCCATCAAGACAAAAAAAAAAAAAAATACCGGTCATGACCAAAAAAGGTAAAAAATAATCAAACAATTACTCTCAGATTACAGCGTGCACTCACTTTAACAGTCCCAAAGATAAAATTCAGCTACTTCCTCCTCCAAGCTAGTTCTGAATTCTTCCAACATGGTGGAAAATCGGAAGCATAGAAACCAGAAATTTCAGATCTCATGTTCATGGGAGGATGTGAAGATTGAAGAATGATGCTGAGCTGTTCTATCTTGCTTGCGGCAACTGGAGATTTAGATATACAAAATTAATTAAAAATTTTCATGTTAGTTTGCGAAGGCTTAGTGATTTAGAGGCAATTTTTATGTCCAGCGCCTGCCCCATCTGTACCCATGTATCAACAATCTCTTGCTTTTTCTTGCATTCTTAGATGGACATCCCAGTGAGATGGGATGGGCACAAGTGAGAAGAGGTGACTAATAAAAGGTTTTCTTAGAATTTCTGAGTGGCTATTACTGTAATATTGCTGCTCCCAAGGGGAAAGCTCCTATATTTGTAGCTGTGTTATTGATGTATGATTCATCTCCAGCACCTTTCAGTGTGATTTTATTGCTGTTAGTTTTGCTTCCTGCAACCTTGATCTTTACAAATATATAGAAAAGTGAGACCTTGCTTAGAATTCTTGTTTTTATGTGCAACCACTTATCACAGTCTGAAGTTCACAAGGTTTACCTTAAACAAAAAAAGAGACATGTGCAACCACTTAGCCCTGTTCATATTATTCTCTTTGTTCTCTTTTAATTGAGCCCTGTTTTACTGTGATAGAGCTTAACTGTGTTTAAACATATTATTTCTTTTGTTATACATATCCTCACACAGTACTTATTGACCACATAAGGCATATTGTTCTCAATGTCCCTTAATTCAATTTCTTACCTCATTTAGTGTTGCTCTTGCAATTCGTCTGCTACAATCTGTCTTGGGCTAAGGAGAAAGCAAGCTGATTTGGACAAATCACAAATCTCCTCCCGCCACATGTGAACAATTTTATTTACTAACAATTAACTTCCTCTTATGAACAGACTTTAGCACCAGTATGTGAATGTGAACAATGATGTTTGATGTAATGATTTACTTTCATTAACATTATTGTTTGTTAACTTTAATGTGTTTTATATTATTAATGTGTTGTGCATTGTGAATGAGTGGGTGTGAAGTGTGTGTGGATCTAATGTGGATGTGTATGTGTTGATCTAAATGTGGATTATGGATCTAAATGTGGATGTGTATGTGAGGATCTAAATGTGTGATGTGTATGTGTTGATCAAAATGTGAATGTGTGGATCCAAATGTGAATCTGTGGATCTAAATGTGGATGTGTATGTGTTGATCCCAATTGCTTGTGAATGTGGATCTCTAAAGTAGGTGAATGTGGATTCATTTGAATATATTACTTCTTTTTTTTTTTTTGCTTAAACAAAACTGCTTATGGTGTACGTAGCCGTATGGAAACATGCTTATGGTTTACATAGCCGTAGGGATATACGCAGCCGTAACTGAGTCTATCCTTACAAAAAATATGACTACGGTTAACATCGTCGTAGAGGAAAAAGAGGATATGCTTATGGTGTTACTTACGGCTACCAACACCGTCACTATAGTTCTATACTTACGGAGTTTAAAACACCGTAGCCCTGGGCCTTTGCCGTCGGACCTTAGCCGACGAAACCCTATCGTAGGGTAACACCGTAAGCGAAGGCTATGCTTACGATTTTCGATTCTCTACCTACGGTGTTTGGACGTAAGCAAAGCCCGATTTTCCTGTAGTGCAATCTCCGGAGGCGCGGGGAACCAAGGATCCGAACATCGGCACCGCCGCCCACGAGTCTGGAGACCCGGAAGGGCTAACAGATCGTTCTAACAAAATATGTAACAAAAATAAATATAATAAAAAAAGTACTAAAGTGCACCACAAGTGAACGAAGAGTGTCCAACACTAAGTAACAGTCTAGTACAGTCCCAAAATAAACAAAGTACAATTGCTGAAATAAACGGGAAAGAACACGTCCCTTAGGGGCATACCCCGAGGGTGAAGTACAACTGCTGGGGGGAAAATGAGGGAGAAGTACAAAACACAATACAACCACACCATAGATCCATGCACTTACCTACACAAGCAAAACACACCCCTCAAAGCCTTCCCAAACTCCCCATGGAGCCACCAGCCGTGGAATCACGGAGGGAAGAAACACCAAGAGAAAGGCCAAATGGGGGTTCTGCTCTCAGCCAGAAGCTCTTAAAACAGACGATGAGAACGCGACATGTTGACTGCAACTGGTCGAACAAGTCATCGATCATGGGCAAAGGATACTTGGTCTTCACGGTCACCTAATTCAGCTGCCGATAATCAATGCACATTCTGAGGCTGCCATCCTTCTTCCTCACAAACAGAACAAGCGCTCCCTACGGCGAACGGCTAGGACGAATGTAGCCCAATGCAAGCAACTCCTCTAGTTGGCGCTTCAACTCCCGCAGTTCCGCCGGCGGCGGCGGAGGCGGGCAGGGACAGGTGCCCAATGGTCGGTGGGCAACGTGTTGAGCACTGCACGCGACGCATCGATGGCGGTCCGCACGGGGGCGGGGCGGCGGAGCGGCCTGCGGCAGGCCATAACTGCAAGCACCGATTGGCCATCGAAACTGCTACACTTGGTCAGTGAGCAAGTTCCAAACTTTTCCTCGGTTCATAAAAAATTGATTCAGTGTTTTGGGTTCTAGATCTTATGTTCCAAGATAAACATGCGTTTAATTGAGGAACATGGACCTGTTTGCAAGTTGTTCCCCATTCAAAGGTTCCTGATTTCCCTTTCTTCTCTTCTTTTCTCCTACTTTTATGGGGTCGGATTTGTTTGAATCATCCATGCATGACTCTGTAGCCTCGTCGGAGTCTGATGTTGGTGTGGGGGGCTTATAAATCTTTGGAATCTTATGTGGTTGGGGTGGGGGGTGGGGTGGGGGGGGGGGGGGGGGTTATGAATATTAGTAGTAGGAGTAGGCTGCAAACGCGCACTCGATGTTTGAAATTAGGCACTACTCCTCCTCAAATGAAGAGTGGCTTCCTCAAATGTGCACCAAACACTTCGTTTTCGGTGGTTCTAGTTTAATATAATGATGTAGATTTGAGGTGCATTTGAGCTTCTGCTAACAACACAAAGATCACTTGCAGGTTCTCTAGCATCTGGCCTTCAGAGAATGGTGATTTCACCTGCACTTTGGCTCAAGGTTGCCATCGAAGGACGGCAGACGAGTGCCGATCCCCCGTCCTTGGGTGCCAACAAGAGTCTGCAGCTCCATGTCAACTATTCTCCCTCCGTTTTGATGAGAAGATGATAATCTACCATTATGATGTTGATGTTTGGCCAGAGAACCTGCCTGTTGGTAGTCCAGCTCCAGAGATCTCAAAGTCGGTTTTACCAACTGTCTAGAGAGAGTTGTTCACGGCCTGTGATGCACAGTTTCAGATTACAGCCTATGATGCCCAGAGGAACTACCTCTACAGCCCTGAGCTACTCCCAAAAGAGACTTTCCCGATGCTAGTGCAGGGTCGTGAAGTCAGTGTTACCCTGAAGCTTGTGAACTCAACACCTTTGAGAGAGCTCATCTAGACGCCACGTGTGGCATCCGCCACTGTAGGAGGGAGGGGGAGGAGCACCCTGCCACCTACCCATGCAATGGCTCTTTCTTTTTTCAATATAGCTGAACCAAAAAGGAGAGGGTAGGGACATCCTTACAGAGTGAGAGGGCCACTACCGTCCCCTTTTCTTTACGTACTATTTTTGCTTACTATACCTGCGGAAGTTAAGTTGTTTAGGAATAGTGGTGTTGAAGCAAAAAAAAGAATTCATCAATTTTCTGGATGATCAAATATATATATATATATTATATGGATTTCTACAGATGAGACATCCTACAAATCAAGATAGAAGGAGAGTACATGTCGGCTTCAAGCTTGAGTGTGGGGCACCAACCTTATCAAGATGGTAGGTGCCTTTTACAACCGAAGGGAGGACAGTCCAAGAGTCCCAAATGGTAAGTTGTTGCTGGAGCATCCCAAACCGGCAAGGGAGTTAGCTACCTGATTGGCCTCACGTGGCACATGTCTGATTTCAGCTGTGATCTGTTGTGCTATGATCGCTACATCTTGCAAGATACATAGTAAATCCCATGGGCAAGACTGCTGGCCAGAAAGAATGTGTACTAGATTGAGAGAGTCAATCTCAACTAATACCTCCTGGATGCCCTTACTACAGCAGATTTTGATCCCATCCCTGAGAGCGAAGGCTTCAGATTCAAGATTGGAATTGAGGCTATGGTATGCCTGGGCAAAAGCAAAGGACATGACTCCTTTTTGGTCACGGAGGATACCCCCTCCTCCAGCAGCACCCGCTGGTTTGAAGGCCCCATCAACGTTCAGTTTGAGTCTCCCTGGCGGAGGGCATAACCATCTTATCACTTTCGGAAGCTTAATTTTGAGGCTGTCATTTGCAGTTCCAGCTTGTCGGAGAACTGTCAACCACGGCAGTGGTACCTTCTGAAGATTAAAAGAAGTGCTTATGACACAAATTGAGAGCATAAATCTGTTTACAATATGCTTGGCTGACATGCTTTGTCCTTGGTGTCTTGCTCTGTTTCTGCTGCACCAAATCTCCCAAACCGCAGCCATGAATGTGCATCTCGCGAGCTTACCAGTAGTGGTTGAAAGCTCCAGGTGTGTCAAGAAAGAAATCATACCATCAGCTACAGAAAGAACCGCTCTGTTGTTGAACTGAATGAGGGCTGTCTCCTCTTGGGGTTGTGGACAGCAAGAGCACTTCGAACAAAGAGGGATACCCTGTGCTTTGACTGTTCCATCAACGGGGACTGAATTTAATGTCATTCGCCATGCAAGGATGGACCACTTGAGGGGGATACAATGAGACCACAGCACACACCATTTCTGGGATGTTTGGTTCTGGAGCAGCATTGGTGGAGATTTTCCCGTTAGCAGTTGGACACCAGATCCAGGTGTCTTTGCTGTGATTTGTGATTAGAAAACTGGGCCAAAAGGTTCCTGGGGCAGTACCTTACCGCAGTCTGCAAATGGATGGAGTCCAGATCTGTGAAAGCCTGGTGATGGAGCAGGTTTTATTGGGCATTCGCTGCCATACTTCATCAGGTAAATTAGCTTTAAGGGGAGCTGCACCAGTCTAAGTATCAAACCAAAAAGATGCTTCAGAAGATTTCCGGGTAGGTATGATCCTATGGTTTTCATAAATGAGATTTTCTGCTCGCTGCCATATCCTCCTGTCTGCTGCTATCATGAAGGGGAAGTGTGCCTCAGAATAATGACAGCTGAAGAGGTGTTTCCTTTTAAAGAACCTGGCCCAAAGGGAGTTGGTAGAAAGAGCTCTCCATAGCATCTGGTTCTGAAAGCCACTTGGTGTGCTGCAAATAAGAAAACCTAACCCCCACACTCCTTTGGCTGTGATATGGCTTCCAACTTCCAGTGCTTCTTGGGGGGCCCTCATAAGATCCCCAAAAGAAGTTGGCTAAGATCCTGTGAAATGCTCTCATAACAGTTGGTGGAATTAACATAGCAGTCATGGTGTAAATTGGGATGGCAGATAGAATATGTTGGATCAACACCAACTTCCCCCCGGTGGACAGAAATTCAGACTTCCATCCTTGCAACTTCCTTGCGGTTGTAGAGATTACATTGGCAAAATAACTGGGCTTCTGTCGGCCATGATGTAAGGAAGCTCCCAGGTATTTAATAGGCAGTTTATTCTTGTTGAAACCGGTTGTGTTACTGATTTTCTGAATGACGGCCGCAGTGGCATGTTTGGAGACATAATAGTTGCTCTTCTGCTTGTTAACTAGTTGCTCAGATGCCTCCTCATAGGTTTTGAGGAAGGCCATCAATCTTCTCAAATGTCTGACCGAGGTGTTGGAGAATATGAGAGTGTCATCAGCAAAGAGGATGTGTGAAATTGCAGGACACCTTGCATTTGTTTGGTACCAACTCCCGCTGCTGTGATGAAACAAGTTAGTGAGACTACGGTTGAGAGCTTCTTCAGCAAGAATGACAAGAGCCGAAGCGACCGGATCCCCTTGCCTAAGACCTCTGGATGATTTGAAGAAGCCATGTGTCTTGCCATTTAGGAGAATGGAAAACCAGCAGTTGGAGAGTAAAGGTTCGATGATGGAAATCACCTCAAAGGAGAACCCAAATCTACCAAGCACGGCATAAAGGAAGTCCCATTCCAATCTATCATAGGCCTTGGCCATGTCCAGCTTGATGATGAGATTTCCCCTCTACACGGTCTGCCAATGTGCTGAAGCATTTCTTTTGCCAAATGGATGTTTCAGCAATATTCCTTCCCTTGGTGAAATCCCTTGTTCTCAGAAATAGAATGGGCAGTAAGGTGCCAAGTCTGTCAGAAATAACCTTGAGATGATTCTTATAAATAAAATTGGATAGGCTTATGGGCCTGAATCAGAGAACTTCCTTGGCTTGTCAACCTGGGGATGAGAGTGATAAGGAAGAGGTGAAAGAAGTTGGAGAACATGACCACAGAAATAGGCTTGAACAGCATTAATGACATCCATGCATATGAAACCCCAGCATGTATGGAAGAAGTGACCAGAAAAGCCATCGGTCCAGGAAGCACTATCCGGGCTCATACTAAATACGACAGTTTTAATTTCCTCCGCAGTGGGGACAGCACATAGCATGGCATTATCCTTTTCCTGCACCAAGGATGGGATTGTTGTCCAGGATTTCTGGTTTGACCCGTGTGGGCAGACTTGAATGCTTCAGAAAAATGCTCAACAAACATCTTAGCAACCCCATCATCACCCTCCACAAAGGTTCCATCATCTTTGTATAGTTTGGTGGCAATAGAGTGCCTCCTTTGAGAGAGAGAATAGGCATGGAAGAACTTTGTGTTCCTATCACCATCTTGTAACCATTTGATCCTTGATTTCTGCCTCCAAAGCATTTCTTCCTGTGAAAGAACCCTCTCAAGTTTTTCTTTGGCCAGCAGGTAAGTATTTTGGTTAACCGTTGAGGGGTCCTCATCAAAGGCTTGCTGTGCAGTGGAAAAGGAGGCTTCAGCAGTTTGAATGTTGATAGAAACATTCCCGAACGTGTCTTTGTGCCATCATCTGTAAAAGATGTGTTTCAGTTTTAACAGCATGTTGAGCATCGGTATGAAGAAGCAGGTGCCATTCTCCAAGCAGTAGCGCAGAATCTGAAATGAAACTTTTCATGTGAGCACCACATGTGTTGAAAAGTGGAATCTTGATGGGCCTTGTCTACTTCATTAGAAATGGAAATAAGAGAGAGGGCAGTGATCACGCATGATCTGTCAAGATGTTGAACAGGACATGTGGGCAGGACATTGCCCATTCGGCATTAAAGAAAAGTCTGTCCAATCTGATCCATATGCCACTGTGTTGCTGACCATTAAACCAGGTGTACTTGCTCCCACTAAAGCCTGCATCTTCAAGCCCTGCAGCTGAAATGCAAGCCTGGAAATCCATGGTGGATCTGGAGTAGTTTCTCTTCCCCCCTTTCTTTTCATGAAGGGCCAAAAAGCTATTAAAATCGCCCCCAATAAGCCAAGGAGCAGAGCACACAGTAGAGAAGTCCATGACATAATCCCAAAGTGTTCTTCTATCAATCATAGACCAACTGGCATGCACCACAGTGAGATAAATTTTTTTACAAAAAGTTGAAGAAACCGAAATAGTGATGAATTGGTCAGTTGAAGCAGTCCAAGAAATCTGCACATTTTCCTCCCAAAAAATCCAGATTCGAGCTTGTTCATTTGTATTAGCTATACAGTGGGCCATGTGAAGATTATTCTTGTACCTTTCAATATGAGGAGGAGACTTTTTTGGTTCCATAATAGCTATAATGGACAGGTTGTGCTTGCGTTTCAGAATTTTTAATCTCTTGATGGACTGGGCATTTGCAATGCCCCTGATGTTCCAGATTAGGAACTTATGATTCATTGACATATTGGCTGGAGGCTAAACGATGCACCCCTCCTCGAGTGCTCACACCTTCATCTCTTGCGGCTGTGACTTCTGCTTTCCAACAAAGGCTGCATGGAGATTGTTGAGATTGTCGCCCTCCAATGGGGCCAGTCCTGGGATTGCACTAGTGCCATGCATAACAGGGAGGGATATAACTATACCTTCAGGGTTGGTGGTTTGCTTGTCCCTCTTTCCTTGTAGGTGATTGTTGGCTCCCATTTCATGTGTGTTTTGTGTCTCAGGCAATTTATCGAGCACCACATCAGCAGCTGGGCTTCTGTCATCTGGTTCACTGTTTGAGGTTGTGGGGGAGCTGCAGCACCTGGAACATTGTCCTCATAGATCTTTTGGGATGTGCCATGTTGTGCTTCACAGTGAAGGGAGTCTTGTAGCTTGTCAAGTTCAGAACCTTTAACCTCAGGTCCACTGACACTCTCCCTGTGGTTTTGTGTTACAGACATTGTTTTGGGGTTAACTGAAACATCTTTAACTTGGTTGGGAGGGGACTGACATACATGTGCATTGACCTCTTGCTCTGTGAGTTTGCTGGGGGTATTTATTTTGCCATCATCCATCCGAGGGAGATCATGTGAGTCTTTGGTAGGTGGGCTGCCATTAATGTTCTGCAATTTAATGTTGGGCTCAGTGGTAGCTGTTCCCAGCAGTGGGTGGGCTATCATGGTGGCATCATTCACTTGCACATTCAGGTGATCTTTTTCCTGTTGAGACGTCTGAGGGTCTGCCTTGCTTCCGGGTTTAATAGGCCTCCATGTGGGGGTCTTGGCAAGAATTGGAGGTTTGACAGGTTCCTGCTGGGCGCCCTGTGCGACCTGCTCTTTTTTGTCCATGCCACCCTGTCTGCAGTTAGTGATAGAATGACCTAACCGGGAGCAGGAAGTGCAGAATAATGGAGGATCTGGGTAGAAAATGGGCTGCCAAAAACCCCCTGCTCCAACCCCAACCCAGACACGGTCTGGGAGTTTTCTAGAGACATCAAGCTGAGCACATACAACCGCAGCATTTGTTCTGATCAAGCATGAGGTGTTCTGGTCAACCTGTAACACTGGCCCAATACTGCCAGCTATAGATCTTATCATGGATTCACAAAAAAAGTTGGCAGGGAGCCCTGGCATGTGGAGCTAGACTGGGACGACAGGTGAGTCCTTCAGTGGTGAGAAATCCATAGTCCATTTGTAGAATCTAAAAGATTTACCCTGGACAAACATCGACTCCTTCAGCAGGACCCTTAAGTATTCCTCTTCATTCTTGAATCTGATAATGAGATGTTTACCATCATAGGCACTGATCATGAAATCACCTTGAAGCTTGAATCTTTGGGCAAGGTGTGCCCGGATATCCTGAAAAGAGGGTCGGCCTTGTGGAGTTCTAGCAATAATCGCCAGATCTAAAGCCTTGCATGAAATATTCACTTCCTCCATTTAGAAGAAAGCAGCTGGTTCTCCTGAGTCGGTGGAGGCAGGCGGATGAACAGGTACAGGTACCACCGGCGGTTGGAGAGACTTGAGCACGGCCTGTGCAAAGGTTAGGGGGGCACCATCTGTGGTTCAGGAACCCGCAGCACCCCATGCTCCTGTGGATGGTGCAGGGTTTGGAGCAGAAGATGCTGGTGGAGATGCTGCTGGACGTGGGGGGATAGCAGGGCGCTGAGGAGGGGGAGACAAAGCTCCCCCCCCCCCGGGTTCGCCCTCTCCCTCTCCCTCTCCCGACTCTCTTCTTCCCCCTCTTCTTCCCTCCCCGTTCTCTCTCTCTCTCTCTCTCACGTTCGCTCTCTCTCGCGCGTAGTTTCTCTCTCTCTTTCGCGTTTTCTCTCTCGCTCGCCGTCTCACCGGAGGGGAGGCTCGCCGCGCTGCCGCTGCCTTGCTCGCCGCCGGAGGAGACTCCTCCCCCCTCGCCGCGCCGTTCGCCGCCAGGAGCCCGCGCACGAAGGACGCCGTGCGCGGGGTGCAGCCGCACGCCGCCGTCGCCTGTGGGAGATCCTCGCCGCCGCCGTTCGTGCCGCCGGCGGGTCCTACCGTCGAGGTAAGGACCCCTCTTTCTCTCCGGCGTCGACTCCCCCTCCCCCTGCGCCGTTCTCTCTCTTTCTCTCCCTTTCTCTCTCTTCTGCGGGTGGCCTTCGGGCCGGGGGTTTCCGGCGAGGGGAGGATCGCCGGCGGCAGTCGCGCCGTCCGGCGACCCCCCTGCCGACGGCGCCGGGTGCCCGGCCGGCCCCCCTCCTCTTTCCCCCTCACCTCCCTGTGTTGCAAAGGAGGCGTCGGCAGGAAGAAGGAGGGTGGCGCAGTGCACCCAGATCCGGCTGGAATCTGGGCGGCGCACTGCGCCCTGCCCCCTGGCGCTTGGCCACGGTTCCCTTGCGGCGCATTGCGCCAGAAGACTCTTTTGGGCCCATTTGACTTCGGTTTTGGGCCGTTAACGCGCCGTTTTCCGTGTGTTGTCGCTCCGGCTGTGCCAGTGGGCCGGCCCGGGGTTGGTGGCTGCTTTGTCGAGCTACGTGGTGGTCGGACCCACCCGGGTCGGCTCCGACCGAATGGTAGTGCTTGTTGACCAGTCAACTGGGGGTAGTCGTGCAGGGTTTCCAACACTCGTCGGGGGTGTTCTGAGGGCCGGCTGACTCCCCGCTTGTGTCGTGTGGGCGTTCCGAGTTGACCAATTGTTGTGTTCTAGTTTGTTTCTGTCTGTGTTTCGTACCACACTCGTGATGCTTGTGCTGACTCCCTAGCACTGCGCCTTACTAGTCTTCACCCGGTGCTGTGGCACTTGAGGGCTTATCCCAGCGCACGGTGTGCTTTTGGGGTTGTTACCGTTTCCCGGGACCCCCATCCTTGTGGGCTCGTTGAGGGTGGTCTCCGAGCCACGAGTGCGTCCGTCGAGCGTTTCTCCGGACGGAGGGGAAAACGGTGTTGGACAGCGGCGTTGAGTCGTTTGTAAAGCTCACTTAGTTGGTCTGGGTCCCGCGGAGTTTGGAGTGTTGCGGTGCGGGCTAACTAGTTCGTTCTCACTGCCTCGCCTTACGCGGTTCCGGAGCCGTGTCGGGAGGACAGGCGTGGGACCGTAGTTCGGACAGATTACGGCTTGTGGTTGTGTTTCGTCCACGCGTCTCACTCCAACGGGAGGGGAGACCTGGACTTGTGGTCGAGCGATAAGACGCCAGTGGGCGCACCTGACTACCGACTAGTAGAGGTTGGTCTGTGGCTAGTGTTCTTGTCTAGACAAGAGTTTTTCCGTCTGCATGTGCAGCCTGGTAGCGTCCACTGAGTGCTTTTACCGAGTTGGGACTGTGCGTTGTTGTGTCGTGTTGACGGTACTTGTGGACTTGTGTACTTTCCGTTTATTTATTTCAGTACTTGCATAGTTGCCACTTTGTTATTTGACCTGCTTAGTTGGTAGTTCTGTTCAGTTAATTTATCGCCACGTTTCCGCTTGCCCAGTTAGTTACTCTTTTAGCCTTGTTGTTCTCCTGCCTAGTTAGCTGCGTTGTTCCTTTTGCTTCCGCTATTCGAACCGATGTGGGGTTGGGTTCCTTACTGGGCTTCGTTCGCGAAGCTCACTCCTTCCCTTTCATAGGTGAGAGTTCGCAGCATCGGCAGGACTTCCCTCAGACGGAGTGTTAATTCCGAGGCGTCGCATTCAGCAGTTGTTTTCCTATTTTGAGTAGTTCTCACCCTCGGGGTATGCCCCTTCAGGGTTTTGTGTTCCCTTTTGTTTACTGTACTTGTACTTGAGACAGATAGATAGACATGTACTTGACAAGTGGACTTGTACTGTGTACTATAGGGTTACGTTCATTTGTCTTCTTTGCTTACCTCGCCAGGTCTTTTCTAACCCTTTCGGGTCTACAGATCCATGGGTGTCGGTCCAAGGGCCGGGTACTTGGAGGGTTTCGGGTATCAGGTTCTTGGGTCGTTACACCACGCCCACTTGAAATTCTTCATTGGCTGAATGTAGTTACGAGAGAGAACTCATGTAGGGTGATGATTAGCACCGGTGAGAGTTTTTACTTTGAGCATGATAGGACAGATCTTGGCAGGGGTGGTATCGCTTTGCAGGGTTTCCCGTAGAGCATCAAGTCCATTGAGCAATGATTAATGCTATCTGTTGTTCACTCAGCTATGGCATTCCACAAACCTGTGAATGTGCTCGAGTACCTTGAGGAGAGCCTGGGGATCAGTTTTAGTGAGCATATGCATTTGGATGATTTGCAGAGAAAGAATGTGGAGTCGCAGTTGAAAGGGCTGAAAACTACGGTGATTTACAGGGGGGAGAACAAGGAAGTATACCATCTTTGATTTGACATCTCTGAAAGCAAATGACATAAGGTTTACTGATGCAGGGAGTAGCTTGAGGCTACAGGATTACTACATGGACAAGTCTCAGATGGAATACTGGACATGCAACTTCCATGTTTAGAGCTGAGCAAGGATAGGTAGAACTATGTTCCTTTGGAGTTTTGTAAGCTTGTTGAAGGTCAAAAGCTTCATAGTGATGGGGATGCAAGGCTGAGAGAAATGTTGTTGACCAAGCCATTGGAAATGAGAAGAAGAATTTTAGACTTAATGAGATCTAAGGATGGGCCAGGTCGGTATGTAACAAATTTCCTACATGGATATTTCTTTTAACATCATTTTATTTTTTCCTTCTTGCTTCCTTGGTGGTCTATTACTGTTCTTGGGAACATGAGCGAGAGTCAGAAACATTTGGGAACATGGAAGTCATTTTTAATTTTAAAGCAGTTGCTTTTTTTGTGTTTTATATAGGATTTGCTTGTTTTGTTTTTCAGATCAGGGAGCAAATGCATGTTAGAATTTTCTTTTCAAGTGCAAGATAGTTATATTTAGATGTAAAGTAATGTGTTAATGTGAGAACTCGTTATTTATCTTTGTTAGCCTTCCATGACTTTGTACTCCTATAATCTATTGCCCTCTTTGTGCTTTTGTTCATCAACTTGCATCAAGTGGAAGGTAGCATTAGGGATAAACCATTTGCCTGCCCGGTGGGAGCCATCAAGCTTCCCATCGGCCCCTCTCTCCCCACCTCTATAAAAGGCGGAGGTCTTCAAAGCAGCAAGCAGTGAAAAAATAGAGGAGAAAAATTCCAAAAAAAGAGAAAGAAGAAAGAGGACTACGAGACATTCTCTAGAGACTTGGTGCAAAACACAATTACATTAGTCTAAGACTGTAAGGTGGCATTTGATAACAATTATTTAAAATGTCTAAATTTAATTCCTCATCTATTCTCTAAATATGAAATTTAAAGAGAACTTAATATATATAAGATATAAGTTAAGAGGTGTTTGATAACTTAAACAATATCTAAAGTATAGCACAATTAGTTAAGATGTTACACTATTATTAGGTAGGTCTTGAGTTCAAAACTTAAAACTGTCAAAAATATTCTTTTTGAAATTGATACAAGAACGTCGCCGAAGCTGGTCGGGTTCCGACCAGTGGTCTTTGGAGCTGGCCACTGGCAATCGCCGGAATCAGACGAGTGTCGTCGGAGTTGGCCGTCGGAGATTACCGAAAATCGGCAACTCAGAATCTGGCGAGAGTTGTCAAAGTTGGCCACCGGCGATCGCCGGAATCTGGCAAATGTCGTCGGATTCCAGTCGGCGGTCGCCGAAGTTGGCCGTCAGCGATCGCCGAAATCCAACGACTGATTGGCAGTCTGCTGACGATCGTCAGATTCTGGAGATGTCCGCCGCCGGTTATCCATCAGAAAAAAAAGTGATTCTCTTAACTTAAAAATTAAGTGGTTTTTTAGACTTAAGTGATTAATTAAGATATAGTTTTAAATATTTTATCAAACAATATAAAATCTTAAAAATTAAGTATTTCAGACTTTAGACTTTGATTAAGTATTATCAAACGAGGCCAAGTATTCTTCGAGGTCTATTGAACTTCTTATTGGGCCAAGCTTGTGTAGTATTGTGATATTGTGATGATGATCAAGTTTATTTAACATATTCTTTTTGGGCTATACTTAATCAATGTTTCATACTTATCTTTTGTAGGCTTAATGAGTCGACATTTAACATGTGAATATATGTGTTGACGTATTTAACACGTTAATGGGTCCAATTGTCAATTTTCATCACAATTTTCATGCTTAATATGTATGATTGCACGCTTGTGTAACGTTTTTTTTTTTTTTTTAAGTGTGCAACATGGTCAATTCTTTAACAAAGCCAACCAATCATGTGACAAACATAACGAAATATTCAATACCAACTTTGATCTAATCAATGGTTGATTCAAATCAACAAATAAGTCATTACATGCATCCCTCTTTTAAGTCAATTTCAAGTTAAATAAGGTGAACAAATAAAAATATCCAATTTAGTCAATACAATAATGAATAAAATGATAAAAATAATAAAAATGATAGAAATAATTTAAAAATAATTAAAAAGGGATAAGAAGATTAAAAATATGAAAATAATAAAAATGGTAAAATGGAATTTAAAAATATTTTTAAATGATGAAATTCAAAAACAAATTCCTTACTTGAATTAATGATCCCCTTCTCTTATGCAAATCAATCTCTTAATGTGTGAGTCACGTTGTTATTTCAAAGAAGTCATTTGATGGCTAATCAGGGTTTTCAGTCCTGACACTTATGTAATCAATATTGGTCTAAGCCAATGAACAGAGGTCAAGATATGAATCTAGAAGCTATTCCAAATCAAATTAAGAATTCAAATCCAATACAAACTAATGAATAAACTAATTTTTTAAAAAAATCTCCCACAGAAGATTAGATCATTTAAAAAGCCTTCAAGTAAAATATTGTGTTTCATTTGAGGCATTAAGTTACTTGTCCTACTCCCTTTTGTTGTTAGGAATTCATTTTGGTATCTGATAATTTGTAGAAAATGTATCATTTTGTAACATGTTCTCCCCAGCTATTTAAAGGGTCAGAGAAGATCCGCCTGAAGTCCAATGTACCAATTATCATATCAAAAGCTTGTCATGTTGTGTTTCAGCTTTTGAAACAAGATGCAACAGTTAACCAGTGCTCTCCTTCATTTTGAGTGCAATCATGATGAGGAGGAGAGGAAGAAATTCCAGTGGAAATCTTCTCTCTTGCTGGGGCCATAATGCAGAGTGAAAATCAGGATATTTATCTTAGTATTGCTGTAGGGTCTAGTTTTAGCGACTATGTACACGAACCTAGGGCATAACTAGATAACATGGAAAATGTTTACCACGATTTCCCAGCTTCTCTTGAATTCATAACATAGGGCACATGGTTCTTTAACTTTGTTTTGTTATATGCTGATATATCTATTGAGTTAATTTTTTGATCCAATTTGTTATGTTTTCATGATCTGTTGACTTTCATCCATTCTTGTGACTTGTTCTTTGGCTTAGGGGAAAATTATTGGACGCATTTGGTGTATCAGTTGTTAGTGAAATGGCAATAGTAATAGGCCATGTCCTTGAATTTCCACCTTTGAAGTTAAGTAGCGCAAGTGGCCGTCCAATTAGATTTGATATCTCAAATGCTGATGGGCATTGGAACTTACTCAGGAATAAGGTTTCATCGGGCAGGGTGATTTCTGATTGGGGAATTGTGGATTTCAACCGATCACGCACAAGGCCAGAAGGATTTAAACTTGAAACTTTCATTTGCAAACTTATCAAGAGATGCAATGAGCTTGGAATCACCATGAATCGCAGGCCTGCAGTTGTTGAACAATACCATATGGATGTCATGTTTGACCCTCATAGGCTGAGGGATGTCCTTAATCAGGTGAAGAAGGATACATGAGGCCACAATTTTGAGCTCTATCTGTGGGAGCTGGTCATAGAGCTCAAAATTGCAGCCTTCTGTCTCCTTCTTCACCTGATTAAGGACATCCCTCAACCTGTGAGGGTCAGACATGACATCCATATGGTATTGTTCAACAAATGCAGACCTACGATTCATGGTGAATCCAAGCTCATTGCATCTCTTGGTAAGTTTGCAAATGAAAGTTTCAAGTTTAAGTCCTTCTGGCCTTGTGCGTGATCGGCTGAAATCCGCAATTCCCCAATTAGAAATCACCTTGCCCGATGAAACCTTATTCCTGAGTAAGTTCCAATGCCCATCAGCATTTGGGATATCATATCTAATTGGACAGCCACTTGCGCTACTTAATTCAAAGGTGGAAATTCAAGGACATGGACTATTACTATTGCCATTTCACTAACAACTGATACACCAAATGCGTCCAATATTTTTCCCCTAAGCCAAAGAACAAGTCACAAGAACAGATGAAAGGCAACAGATTATGAAAACATGACAAATTGGATCGAAAAATTAACTCAATAGATATATCAGCATATAACAAAACAAAGTTAAAGAACCATGTGCCCTATGTTATGAATTCAAGAGAAGCTGGGAAACAATGGTGAACATTTTCCATGTTATCTAGTTATGTCGTAGGTTTACGTACATAGTCGCTAAAACTAGACCCTAAAGCAATACCAAGATAAATATCCTAATTTCACTCTACATTATGGCCCCAGCAAGAGAGAAGATTTTCACTAGAATTTCTTCCTTCCTCCTCATCATGATTGCACTCAAAATGAAGGAGAGCACCGTGGTTAACTGTTGCACCATTTTTCACAAGCTGAAACACCAACATGACAAGCTTTTGATATGATAACTGGTACATTGGACTTCAGGTGGATCTTCTCTGACCCTTTAAATAGCTGGGGAGAACATGTTACAAAATGGTACATTTTCTACAAATTATTAGATACCAAAATGAATTCCTAACAACAAAAGGGAGTAGGACAAGTAACTTAATGCCTCAAATGAAACACATTATTTTACTTGAAGGCTTTTACAATGATCTAATCTTCTGTGGGAGATTTTTTTTTAATTAGTTTATTCGTTAGTTTGTATTGGATTTGAATTCTTAATTTGATTTGTAATAGCTTCTAGATTCATATCTTGACCTCTCTCCATTGGCTTGGACCAATGTTGATTACATAAGTGTCAGGACTGAAGACCCTTGATTAGCCATCAAATGACTTCTTTGAAATAACAACGTGACTCACACATTAAGAGATTGATTTGCATAAGAGAAGAGGAACACTAATTCAAGCAAGGAATTTGTTTTTGAATTTCATCATTTTAAAAAACATTTTTAAATTCCATTTTACCATTTTTATTATTTTCATATTTTTAATCATTTTATCCCTTTTTAATTGTTTTAAATTATTTCTATCATTTTTATTATTTTTATCATTTTTATTCATTATCGTATTGACTAAATTGGATATTTTTATTTGTTCACCTTATTTAACTTGAAATTGATTTAAAAGAGGGACGCATGTAATGACTTATTTGTTGATTTGAATCAACCACATGATTAGATCAAAGTTGGTATTGAATATTTCATTAAGTTTTGTCACAGGATTGATTGACTTTGTTAAAGAATTGACCATGTTGCACACTTAAAAAAAACGTTACACAAGCGTGCAATCATACATATTAAGCATGAAAATTGTGATGAAATTTGACAATTGGACCCATTAACATGTTAAATACGTCAACACATATTTCACATGTTAAATGTCGGCTCATTAAGCCTATAAAAGATAAGTATGCAGCATTGATTAAGCATAGCCCAAAAAGAATATGTTAAATAAACTTGATCATCATCACAATATCACAATACTACACAAGCTTGGCCCAATAAGAAGTTCAATAGACCTCGAAGAATACTTAGGCCTCGTTTGATAATACTTAATCAAAGTCTAAAGTCTGAAATACTTAAAATTTAAGATTTCATATTGTTTGATAAAATATTTAAAACTATATCTGAATTAATCACTTAAGTCTAAAAAACCACTTAATTTTTAAGTTAAGAGAATCACTTTTTTTATTGATAACTGACGGCAGACATCGCCATAATCTGACGATCGTCGGCGGACCGCCAGTCAGTCGTTGGATTTTGACGATCGCTGACGGCCAACTCCGACGACCGCCGGCTAGAATCCGACAACATTTGCAAAATTCTGGCGATCGCCGGTGGCCAACTTCGACAACTCTCGCTGGATTCCAAGTTGCCGGTTTCCGGCAATCCCCGACGGCCAACTTCGACGACACTCGTCTGATTCAAGGCGATCGCCAGCGGCCAGCTCCGAAGACCACCGGTCGGAACCCGACCAGCTTCGGCGACGTTCTTGTATCAATTTCAAAAAGAATATTTTTGACAGTTTTAAGTTTTGAATCCAATACCTACCCAATAATAGTGTAACATCTTAACCAATTGTGCTATACTTTAGATATTGTTTAACTTAGTTATCAAACACCTCTTAACTTATATCTTATATATATTATGTTCTTTTTAAATTTCATATTTAGAGAATAAATGAGGAATTAAATTTAGACATTTTAAATAAATGTTATCAAACGCTACCTTACAGTCTTAGACTAATGTACTTGTGTTTTGCACCAAGTCTCTAGAGAATGTCTCGCAGTCCTCTTTCTTCTTTCTCTTTTTTTTGGAAATTTTCTCCTTTATTTTTTCACTACTTGCTGCTTTGAAGACCTCCGCCTTTTATAGAGGTGGGGAGAGAGGGGCCAATGGGAAGCTTGATGGCTCCCACCGGGCAGGCAAATGGTTTATCCCTAATGCTACCTTCCACTTGATGCAAGTTGATGAACAAAAGCACAAAGAGGGCAATAGGTTATAGGAGTACAAAGTCATGGAAGGCTAACAAACAAAATAATGAGTTCTCACATTAACACATTACTTTACATCTAAAATATAACTATCTTGCACTTGAAAAGAAACTTCTAACATGCATTTGCTCCCTGATCTGAAAAACAAGACAAGCAAATGCTATATAAACACACAAAATAGCAACTGCTTTAAAATTAAAATGACTTCCATGTTCCCAAATGTTTCTGACTCTCGCTCATGTTCCCAGGAACAGTAATAGACCACCAAGGAAGCAAGAAGGAAAAAATAAAATGATGTTTAAAAGAAATATCCATGTAGGAAATTTGTTACATACCGACCTGGCCCATCCTCAGATCTCATTAAGTCTAAAATTCTTCTTCTTGTTTCCAATGGCTTGGTCAACAACATTTCTCTCAACCTTGCATCCCCATCACTATGAAGCTTTTCCTTGGGTAGCTTTTGACCTTCAACAAGCTTACAAAACTCCAAAGGAACATAGTTCTACCTATCCTTGCTCATCTCTAAACATGGAAATTGCTTGTCCAATATTTCCCTCTGATACTTGTCCATGTAGCTAGTAATCCTCTAGCCTCAAGCTACTCCCTGCATAAACCTTATGTCATTTGCTTTCAGAGATGTCAAACCAAAGATGGTATACTTCCTTGTTCTCCCCCTATAAATCACCGTAGTTTTCAGCCCTTTCAACTGTGACTCCACATTCTTTCTCTGCAAATCATCCAAATGCATATGCTCACTAAAATTGATCCCCAGGCTCTCCTCAAGGTACTCGAGCACATTCACAGGTTTGTGGAATGCCATAGCTGAGTGAACAACAGATAGCATTAATCCTTGCTCAATGGACTTGATGCTCTACGAGAAACACCGCAAAGCGATACTACCCCTGCCAAGATCTGTCCTATCATGCTCAAAGTAAAAACTATCACCGGTGCTAATCATCCCCCTACATGAGTTCTCTCTCGTAACTACATTCAGCCAATGAAGAATTTCAAGTGGGCGTGGTGTAACGGCCCAAGAACCCGATACCTGGAACCCTCCAAGTACCCAGCCTTGGACCGACACCCATGGATCCGTAGACCCAAAAGGGTTTGAAAAGACCTGGCGAGGTAAGCAAAGAAGACAAATGAACGTAACCCTATAGTACACAGTACAAGTCCACTTGTCAAGTACATGTCTATCTATCTATTTGTCTCAAGTACAAGTACAGTAAACAAAAGGGAACACAAAACCCTTAAGGGGCATACCCTGAGGGTGAGAACTACTCAAAACAGGGAAACATCTCCTGAACGCGACGCCTCGGAACTAACACTCCGTCTGAGGGAAGTCCTGCTAGTGCTGCGAACTCTCACCTGTGAAAGGGAAGGAGTGAGCTTCGCGAACGAAGCCCAGTAAGGAACCCAACCCCTCACTGGTTCGAACAACGGAAGCAAAAGGAACAACGCAGCTAACTAGACAGGAGAACAACAAGGCTAAAAGAGTAATTAACTGTGCAAGCAGAAATGTGGCGATAAATTAACTGAACAGAACTACCAACTAAGCAGGTAAAGTAATAGAGTGGCAACTGTGCAAGTACTAAAATAAATAAACGGAAAATACACAAGTCCACAAGTACCATCAACACGGCACAACAACGCACAGTCCCAACTCGGTAAAAGCACTCGGTGGACACTACTAGGTTGCACATGCAGACGGAAAAACCCTCGTCTGGACAAGAACACTAGCCACTGGCCAACCTCTACTAGTCGGTAGTCAGGTGCGCCCACTGGCGTCTTACCGCTCGACCACAAGTCCAGGTCTCCCCTCCCGTCAGAGTGAACGCGTGGACGAAACACAACCACAAGCCGTAGTCTAGCCGGACTACGGTCCCACGCCTATCCTCCCGACACGACTCTGGAACCGTGTAAGGCGAGGCAGTGAGAACGGACTAGCTGGCCCGCACCGCGACACTCCAAACTCTGCAGGACCCAGACCAACTAAGTGAGCTTTAGAAACGACTCAATGCCGCTGTCCAACACCGTTTTCCCCTCCATCCGGAGAAATGCTCGACGGACGCACTCATGGCTCAGAGACCACCCTCAACGGGCCCACGAGGACAGGGGTCTCGGAAAACGGTAACAACCCCAAAAGCACACCGTGCGCTGGGACAAGCCCTCAAGTGCCACAGCACCTGACGAAGACTAGTAAGGCGTAGTGCTTGGGAGTCAGCACAAGCGTCACGAGTGTGGTACGAAACACAGGCGGAAGCAAACTAGAACACAACAATTGGTCAACTCAGAACGCCTACACGGCTAGCGGGGAGTCGGCCAGCCCTCGGAACACCCCCGACGGGTGTCGGAAACCTTGCACGACTGCCCCTAGTTGACGGGTCAGCAGGCACTACTGGCCCGGTCGGAGCCGACCCGGGTGGGTCGGACCACCACCTGGCTCGACAAAGCGACCACCAACCTCAGGCCTGCCCACGGCACATCTGGAGCGACAACACATGGAAAACGGCGCAAAAGCGGCCCAAAACGGAAGTCAAATGGCCCAAAAGGGTCTGCTAGAGCAATGCGCCGCAAGGAACCCTAGCCACCACCCGACGCAGTGCGCCAGGGGCAGGATGCAATGCGCCGCCCAGATCCCAGTTGGATCTGGTGTTCTGCGCCACCCTCCTTCTTCCTCCGGACGCCTCCTCTGCAACACAGGGTGGTGAGGGGAAAAGAGGAGGGGGGCTGGTCGGGCGGCCAGCACCGGCGCCGGCGCTGGCGGCAGGGGGTCGCCGGACGAAGCGACTGCCGCCGACAATCCTCCCCTCGCTGGAAACCCCCGGCCCGAAGGCCACGCGCAGAAAGGGAGAGAAAGGGAGAGAAAGAGAGAGAATGGCGTAGGGGGAGGGGGAGTCGACGTCAAAGAGAGAGAGAGGGGTCCTTACCTCGACGGTAGGACCCGCCAGCAGCACGAACAGCGGCAGAGAGGCTCTCCCACAGGCGATGGCGGCATGCGGCTGCACCCCGCGCACAGCGTCCTTTGTGCGCGGGCTCCTGGAGGTGAATGGCGCGGCAAGGGGGGGGAGGAGTCTCCTCCGGCGGTGAGCAAGGCAGCGGCAGCGCGGCGAGCCTCCCCTCCGGTAAGACGGCGAGCGAGAGAGAAAATGTGCGCGCGCGCGAGAGAGAGAGAGAGAGAGAGAGAGAGAGAGGAGAGAGAGAGAGAGAGAGAGAGAGAGAGAACGGGGAGGGAAGAAGAGAGTCGGGAGAGGGAGAGGGCGAACCCGTGGATGGGGGGGGGGGGGAAGGGTCATGCGAGGGGGGGAGATAAAGGAGTCGGGGTGGGGGGGGTCGCTCTCCCCTTACCTCCCATGCAAACGACAAAGAGCCGTTGCATGGGCAGGTGGCAGGGTGCTCCTCCCCCTCCCTCCTGCAGTGGCGGATGCCATACGTGGCGTCTGGATGAGCTCTCTCAAAGGTGCTGAGTTGACAAGATTCAGGGTAACACTGAATTCACGACCCTATATTAGCACCGGGAAAGGAGTCGGGATCCTCTCGGCCCCCCGCAGGAGGGGGGCCGGTCAGTACATGGGGTGGGGAGGGATTTTTTCATAAGGGGATGTTTGAGGGGTGAAATAAAAAATCCCCCCTCCCCCCCCACCCTTTGTACTGACCGCCCCCCCTCCTGCGGGGGCCGAGAGGATCCCATCTCCCGGGAAAGTCTCTTTTGGAGTAGCTCAGGGCGGTAGAGGTAGTTCCTCTAGGCTGTAATTTGAAACTGTGCATCACAGGCCCTGAAGAGCTCTCTCTTGACAGCTGGTAAAACCGACTTTGAGATCTCTGGAGCTGGACTACCAACAGGCAGGTTCTCTGGCCAAACATCAACATCATAATGGTAGATTATCATCTTCTCATCAAAACGGAGGGAGAAATAGTTGACATGGAGCTGCAGACTCTTGTTGGCACCCAATGATCCATCTCCATCGGGACGGGGGATCGGCACTCGTCTGCCGTCCTTCGATGGCAAACATGGAGCCAAAGGTGCAGGTGAAATCACCATTAACTCTAAAGGCCAGATGCCAGAGAACCTACAAGTGATCTTTGTGTTGTTAGCAGAAGCTCAAATGCACCTCAAATCTACATCATTATATTAAACTAGAACCATCGAAAACGAAGTGTTTGGTGCACATTTGAGGAAGCCACTCTTCATTTGAGTAGTAGTGCCTAATTTCAAACATCAAGTGCGCGTCTGCAGCCTACTCCTACTACTAATATTCATAACCCCCCCCCCCCCCAACTCCAAAAGATTTATAAGCCCCCACATCAACATCAGACTCCGACAGAGGCTACAGAGTCATGGATGATTCAAACAAATCCGACCCCTCAAAAGCAGGAGAAAAAGAAGAGAAGAGAAGAAAGGGGAATCAGGAACCTTTGAATGGGGAACAAACTTGCCAATAGGTCCATGTTCCTCAATTAAACTCATGTTTAATCTTGGAACATAAGATCTAGAACCCAAAACACTGAAATCAATTTTTTATGAACCGAGGAAAAGGTTTGGAACTTGCTCACTGACCAATTGTAGCAGCTTCGATGGCCAAGGCGGTGCTTGCAGCTATGGACCTGCCGCAGGCCCCAACTCCGCCGCCCCGCCCCCGTGCGGACCGGCCATCAATGCGGTCGCGTGCAGTGCTCAACAAGTTGCCCATCGACCATTGGGCACCTGATCCCTGCCCGCCTCCGCCGCCGCCGCCCCGCTCACCTGCTGAATACTGAAGCGGCCACCGTAGTCCCCGCGCCCCCGGAGATTGATTTGGCGACCCCCCCCCCCCCCCCCCGGCCGTCGTCCCCCTGCCAGCCATGGTGGCCATGGTCGTCTTCAATGGTGGATCCTCCTACAAGTTAGTGGGGTCACGTGACTCCACTAACTTGGAAGGAGAGTCTTAGGGAAGTTTTAAAGGATTTTTTTTATTATTTGTATAGGTTAAAATTTTATGTAAGGTGACTCCACTGAATTTAAGAGTGACCTCCCTAGATTCAAATGACTCTACTGAACTAATGTTCAGATCCGCCACTAGTCGTCCTGGTGATCACTCGAGGACTGCCCACCTCCACGGCCCGCTCCCAGGCTCACCTGCTGCCCAGCAGCACCACCACGGACACCATAGGCCCCGCGCCCACCATGATCACCCTACCGACCACCGCTCCGGCGATCGTCCCCTTGCCAACCCCCGTCGCCATAGCTATCCTGCTGCCATCCACGCCCCATTCCCCCGCCGTCCCCGCGGCCGGAGTACCTGCCACGACTCCCCCTCCCGCCGTAGCCACGGCTCCTGCTTCCCCTGCCCTGCCGCTCCATTGCCGCAGTGTACTCTCTCAAGCCTCAACTTCTGACCCAAAAAGCCCACTCGCCACTCTCTCAACACTCCTGCCTGTGTGCTCGAGCAAGTGTCGTAGAGCCCGGGAGGGACGTAGGCACCCTTTTATAGCGGGAAGGTGGAGGACTGGAGCCCTGGCGCCGCCGACTTGGGGAGGTATAGGTAGCTGCTGTCATTGGAGGTTGCATAAGGGCAGGGCGAAGTAACGCTGCTTGTGCATGCACACGTTCGGGTCGGATCTTGTAAATATATAAGGATCCTCTAAATACATAGATGGGCGGATCCAAAAACCTTTTTTCAAGGGGAACATATACATACATATAAAAAATATTAACGGAAGAGATCTCTCTCAATCAAAGACTCACAAGTCAAAAGTTTCAAATTAAAATTTAAAAGCATATCACTTAAAACAAAACAAAAGTTAAAACTTCACATTTACTTATTTGATGCCGATTTTCATAATATCAATAAAATCGCCGGGAGTCACCACCGACAAGATGTTCAACCCGAAAAATAGGAGAAGCGATCGAGCTCCAACACGGCCTCCTCCACCACGGTCCGTCGATCTCGACCTTTGTATTAAACTTGTATAGAAGATTTTGAGGGATTTTTGTATTTCAATTCTTATAATTAAAATAGTGAAAAAAAATTGTACAAAAGTATGTAAATATAATATTTTTTTTCCCGAAATCTTCCTATAATGACCGATTCTTCTTCACTCCTATACTTCGGGGATCCGGTTTTGTTAATATGACCTCAGTAAGGAAGGGTAAAAGGTGCCAAACCGTCTGGCCCTCCAGTTGCCAAACCGAACCGCCGCAGGCGTCCGCTCTGCTCCCCTCGGTCTCCGGCTCACCGCCACCGCGGGCCTTGCCCTGCTGCCCGCGGCACCGACCACACCTAGGCCTGCCCTTTGGCTGTACGCGTCAGTCCCTGTCCCCCACGCCACCCTCCGCAGACCCACCACAACGACACTCTCGCCAGCCCTTCTACCACCAACGTTGCCACTTCGCACTTGGACACTGCAACAACTGTAGGCTTTGAGCCCCTCGTTCTGGAGGGCGCCATGCATGCTATATAAGGAGCATGGGCTCCGGATTGGTGTGGGAGGGAGGCCGGAGAGTATGTGGGTTTCTAGTGATTTTTTTTTGGGTTTTTTGATTTTAAATCCATTTGTTGACCTCCCAATTATTTTTAGGTCTATTGACCAGAAAATTATTTTAAGTCTAATAACTCAATTTCCATTATCTTTAGCCCCTTCCGTCTATCTTCCGTGTGGGCTCCCGTTTGCGAAAATCGGGGACCAAAAGGGGACTTGAGCATGGCGCAAGGGCGAGATCTGCAGGAGCTTCGGCGAGCTTTGGCAGGGCGAGCTTCGGCAGGGGCTTCGGCGCTTCGGCAGGGCGAGCTTCGACAGAGGATTCAGCAGGGGCACCCCGAGGACCAACACCCGGGGCACCTCCCGCCCTGGCACCACTGTCGGCACGGTGGCCGGCGGAAGAACGGGCGACGCGGTCGGCTCCACAAGCCGAACGGCCACGTCGACGACCCCATGGCCCCGTCCACCGTGCAGGCAGCTCCGGAGCGCGTAGCTGAGGCGACGCATCGAGCACGGCGGCCGGAGCCCGTCGACCACGTCGCACGCTGGGATCCGGCACCAGCCGGGCGGGTCCCGCGAGGCAGCGCTTGGAGAGGACGAGGAGGTGGACGACCACGTCGACGACCTCATGGCCCCGTCCCCCGTGCCAGCAGCCCCTGAGCGCATAGCTGAGGCGACGCATCGAGCACGGCGGTCGGAGCCTGTCGACGACATCGCACGCCGAGATCGGGGTGGAGGTAGGAGGGATCGAGGGGGAGGCGGACGGTGTCCCGGGGGCGGTGGAGGCTAACCGAAGTGTCAACCTTTTTCTCTCGATTTTTTCCAATTAAGCGATTTTTTTCTCCATCCTACATTAGGCGCTTTGATGACCGGTCTTTCATATTTTTAACTAGATCAAACGTTTATTTAACTGACGGTGGAAGGCCTTTTGGACCTAAAAATAAGTAAGTAGAAGAAATAGACCGGATGTGAAACCCAATTGGTCAAAGGACCTAAAAATAAGTAACCGGTCAAGGAATGGACAGGATGTTGATTTGCTCTTTTTTTTTTTTGTTACTTGTTTAGCTTTTTGCCGTGGACTCCCACTAGCTAAAGAGGATTTCTAATCTAGTTTTTCTTTTCCTTATGATTTTTTAGTTAGTTTCTAGGTTAGTTCTTTTTCCTCTTAGCTTTTTTGTTTTTAAAATTTTGAACTATATAACCGTCTATAATTACTCAGTTTCTAGTCTAGTGTTTATTTCCTCTTTCGGTTTTTCTAGAATTTAGCTTGGTAATGCTTCCTAATTAGTTTATGATCATTCTACCCTCAGAACTTTAGCCATGAAGTTTGAAAACTTAAATTTCTAAAGACCTGCATGCGTTTAGTGTAAATAAAGATTGTTAGAACTCCTACACAAATATTTTGTTAAACTAGTTAAAAGGAAACGTGCTTCGCATCAGATATTTGTGAAGGAGTTTATAGTAAAATCAAAGTTATAGTTAAAAGGGCAACATTTGATAGCTTGCCAAGTTTCGGTTGAAAGTCTAGGATAAAATTAAAAGGTTGTCAAGAACATGGACAGAAACATAGGTTGATATGTTACGTTTAAAAATATGATAGTGATTAGATCCAGAGCGAGAGTCAACTGACTCCTCTCCTCACGAGAGCTTAATTTAATAATTAATTCTCATAGCATAGTTATAAGATTATCTATATAATTATCTCAAATGTGAACATCTAGATGCAGGTGCTTGTGTGCCTAAGTACCCAAAAATAAATGTGAATTACATATCACAATTTTAAAAATTAAGAAGAAATTGCATCAGATGATTCAGAAGAAATTTCTTGAACCCATATATAGATTCGTTCTTGGTTGTTGTTCATCTTGTGGAGCTGTTGAAGGCAATTGGTTGACGGGCTAGTTTTCAGACGCAAGTAGGGGTGTTCATGGTTTGGTTTGGTTTGGTTTATAGGAAATTTTTAGGAAACCAAACCAAATTAAATTCGGACACAAACCGAACCAAACCAAACCGAAGTCCCTTGAAACCAAAAATTTGGTTTGGTTCGGTTTAACTTGAAAATAAGTGGGCTTTTAGATTCCTTTAGTCTTAAATAAGATTTTAATCACTTGTTTCTCTAATAAATCACAATCAAATAATATTTGAAATAAAGTATTAAATGTTGATGACCATATTAACCTCCATAATATGTATTTTTATGTAAATATATTGAAAACATTCGATAGATATGTACAAATTAAAATTTATTATTACAAATTAGTTTAATCGGTTTGGTTTGGTTTCTAGAGGTTAGAAACCGAACCAAACCAAATTTTCTTTTTCGGTTTGGTTTGGAACCAAACTAATTTTTTTTCATGTTCAAACCGAACCAAACCAAACCTAAGCGCTCGGTTCGGTTTGATTTTTCGGTTTGAACCGAATAGTGAACACCCCTAGACGCAAGGATGATATTGCTGGACTGGCCATTCTCCCAATTGCTTGAGTTCTATCTGTTACAGGTAATAATTATGTTGAAGTGAACTTCGTTTATTTTCTGTTGCCATCAGCTTTTAAAAGAAAGCTCTAACATGATAGGATATGTCTAGATTTTTTGAAGATCAGTTTGACGCTGTTTATATTACAATAAATTGGATCTGATTTTGCTGTTTTTTTTCCCTGCGTGGTTTTGTTTTTTCATACCATTTGTGTAGTTTTTGTTTTGTTTACAGAAAAGCTAATTACGTAAGACCCTTTTCAAAGTGTCATATCAGAGCAAAAAATGACTTATACAGGTCATCACATTGTATTGTGACCTTGCAAAAAAATCATAAGATAATTACTAGCTCATGGCGCGCGCGCTCACTTTAATTACCAGTCCCTAAGACGGAATGAGAAATGCTATGCTCCCGGCAAGCCGGGAGCATAGGGAAGCGGTTTGGAGCCGTGCTCCTCCACAAGGCGCCATGTGGAGGAGCAGGGCCCCAGCGCATTAAATGCGTTTTTTTTTTCGCCCTCAAACATGCACACAAATACCTTCCTAGTGCACACAAATACTTTTATAGTGCACACAAATACCTATTTTGTGCACATAAATACTTATGTAGTGCACACAAATAGTATAAGAATGCACACAAATACATCTATTTGTTTGCATTCTTATACTATTTGTGTGCACTATATAGGTATTTGTGTGCATAAAATGGGTATTTGTGTGCATGTTTGAAGGTGAAAAAAAAAGTGCATTTAATGCGCTGGGGCCCTGCTCCTCCACATGGCGCCTTGTGGAGGAGCACGGCTCCAAACCGCTTCCCTATGCATAGCATTTCTCAAGACGGAATTCGGCTTCTTCTTCCTCCACGACCAGCTGCCCTCCGCGCGTCGACCCAGCTGCAACTCGATCGGCAGCAATTGGCGCCAACATGGGTCGCCCGCATCGACTGCCATGTCCCGCCAGTAGAGGAGCCCCATGTCGGAGGCCCAACCATCACCGTTGGCGCTGGCTCCTCTACTTAAAGCAGTGCATCCCGCCGCCGCTGGCTCTGGCGGTGCGGCCACCTTCATCCCGTCGACATTTGATCCAGAATTCATGGCTTATCTCTCGGAATGTCCTACATGCAGGAGGGTGTTTGGCGCATCTGTGAGAACCGGTCCAGTAGTAGAGAGCGAAGCGGCGTTGCTGCAGAGGTCATCGATCGTCGTGTTGTTCCTGCTATTGGAGAGGAAGCGCAGTACACGAATCGACAGAGAAATCGCCTTCGTGTACTAGTCCATGGCCTCTTGTAAGAGTTTGTCGTGTTCTGCTCTGAAAACTCAGGCCAATGGCCAGAAACCTTGCCCCTTGTCATTAGATGAAGCTGTTGTACAAATGGAGCAGTGGGACTGGCTAGACGTCTGGTTACTGCTGCCTCTGGAGTTGATCGGAGTAGTCGTCCACGCCTATAACCAGAGCCTGGTGTGGCGGTGCTACAACCTGTCCTGGATCTTTGCTGTTGTACTCCGTGTCTTCACATCACTACTACAAAACACAGTTGTACATACGACCAAAAACGTCAGTAATGCGACCAATATCGTATGTACATATCTATATCTACGACATTTCTTACGGCTTAAGTCGTAGGTAAAGTACGTGTTGGTAAAACTATTACCTACGACAGAGTCGTAGGTAAAGTATAAGCACATGTACTTTATCTACAACGTTTAATGTCATAGGTTATGTTTACCTATAAATGTCGTAGGTTGTGTTTATCTACAGAATCAAATGTTGTAGGTTATTTATACCTACAAAGTTAAATGTCGTAGGTTTTTGTACCTGAATTAAAAATATGTCACCTGTTTTTCCTCCCCATATTCTTACATATACATTCATTCATTCACCTGCCTATCCTCCTCATATTCTTACATATACATTCATAACAATCACGATTCAACATCAATTCAACATTCACTCATTCACATTCACATCATCTCATTCATTCATACACTTCATCAACATAGCCACATTCATTCATACACTTCATCAACATAGTCACATTTATTCATTCAAACACATATTGTGGTCATTCACAACACTTTTCATATTAATGTCAAATATATATCCATAATGTCTATTTGTCCAAAATTATACTAAAGTGTTCCCAAAGTGTTTACAAAGTGATATATGTGCTAACCACTAAATAGTGATCGTTTTGCCTCATCCACCAACACCTACATAGAAAGAAAACAATAAAAGAAGTTAAAAAAATGGTAGATGATTTGTTAGGTAATATAAATTTTCAATAAACAAAAGTTGATATGTTCTGGTCAAGTTGGAGAAACTGAGCAGCATGAATCCATTTGCCATGTTATACTCACAACCAAGTGAAGAAAAGATATTCAGAAGTAAGAATACCATCCTGAACAATGTTTCCAATAACTTGTGAGAAACAAAACACAAATCAACAGCATGTGTATAATGTACAATCGGAAAGATGTGATCAATCTTTGATTTGGTATGTCTTGGGAAACACAATGATTCGAAATAAACAAAAGATATTATGCTTTAGCATTTTGTTCTTTGTTCAGACTTCTGTAAAGAGCTAAAAACTGAATAGAGACAAAGACCATCAACTCAACTGGCAACATGCAGATCTGAAATTTAAAAGGAACCTCAAACAGGAATAGAATAACCCAAACAGGAACAAATATAAAAGATTAGTTGTGCACATTTCTTAACTGCATTAAGCTGCCAAACCTTTGCAATGAAAACAGAGAGGAGTGGAGTCACAAAGATAAAAACACCCATCTTTTCCTGTTACATAAGCATACAAAGAGAGAAAGAAAAGATGGTTATGGGGTGAGATGGTAGTTAAGAATTTTCCTTGAATTACAACCACCAACCTCATTCACATTCACATTATCTCATTCAACATTGCCACATTCATTCAAACACATAGCCACATTCATCAAATATACACTTTTCATCTTAATGTCAAATATATACATACACAACATCTATTTGTCCAAAATTATACCAAAGTGTTTCCAAAGTGTTTACAAAGTGATATATGTGCTAACCACTAAATAGTGATCATTTTGCCTCATCCACCAACACCTACATAGAAAGAAAACAATAAAAGAAGTTAACAAAAATGATAGATGATTTGTTAGGTAGTATAAATTTTCAATAAACAAAAAACTTGCATAATCTCGAATCCATAGAATATGACTTCCAATGGCATCTTTGATTCGAAATCTATGGTCATCTTTAACAAATAAGGGAGCATCAGGTTTGTTTGCATAATTAATTGAGACTTCACATTACACATGTCCAATAGGCCTCCCCATAACAATTTTCTTTGGATCTATACTCATAACAATGCCTTCTGCCACTTGTTCATTATCTAAATCTAGCAATTTCAACTTCTTCCCTGTCATCTGAAATTACATAAAAATTAGTCATTAATTATAATGGAAAAAATTATATAAAAATATTAAAACTAGCTCCGACTGGAGCTAGTTATATAAAAATTGGAGGTAAAAAATTATATAAAAATTATGTAAAAATATTAAAGACAAGAAGATAGGCACATACACACTCTCAGACCCCCCACTGCCCCCTCCCCCACCAAACTAGTTGAAATTCAAACTTAAATTGCATGATGATAGTAGGACAAAAATATGACATCCAGCAAAGAACAAATATCAAACTGGAGGCAAAAAACTCAATATATCTCTCCATTTGTCAAAATGGGATATATATATATAGGGGCACAGTATCCCCATGGGTACATATATACATCATTCAAAATCTTTTTTTTACATAAAAAAGTGAGACGCTAAATTTATTTAATAAAATTGGGAGAGAACGAGGGGCATGGTCAAAAACCAAGATCATTGTTCTATTAACCTGACATTAACTTGAACCAGATGCACTAACAGGAAGAAGAAGATTATAACCAAGACATGCTAATTTAAACATAGAAAACCTCACATGCTAATAACCAAAAAAATAGTGCATTGATAGGAGCATGCTAATAAACAACACAAAAGGTGAACATAAATTCTCTCGTAGCAGCCCGCAGAAGAAGGATGACAATTTCAGTGTGTTTGTGTTGTCAAAAAAGGGAAATTTTCTACTTATCCTCTACATCGACAGCTATAAAAGAACTACTCTCAACTCAAATACTAAATTCATAGAGTAGAAAATCACAGCATCCTTCGTTCAAATTACCATCACAATAGTACCATACAATCACAAAAATTGCATTAATGAAGCAAAAAAAGGGCAGCAAATACCGAAGTCTGCTTAGTCTACCCTTCACGGGCTGGCCGTGGATTGCTTCCTGGGAGCGGCGGCAGCGGCGATCACGACGGTGGCGACCTCCTCCACAACACAGAGCAGGAGGAAGAAGCAGGGCGACGACAGCAACTCCACCAAAGGGCGCCTGCGGGGAGGAGGGGTCACCAGTTGGGGGGTCGCCGGCGGGGGATTTGGGGGGGGGGGGGGTTGAGAGAGAGAGAGTGCTTTTAAAATAAAAATAAGTTAGGACTTGTTTTTTTTTTTGGAAGAGATTTACATAGAGTAAAAATTTTGCACTAAAAAAAATTACTTACCAAACACCTCTTTGTGCATGTCTTCTCTCTTTTTTAAATTTTAGAGAAAAAAGTGACAAAAAATTGTAACCAAACACCCTATTAATAATGATTTATTAAATAAATGAGAAATATTTTTTATTTAACTGATCAGGTAAAAAGTTCGGAGGCCATTTCCCCTGTCGTCGTAACCTGCCATATTCTCCTTCTTCCTCACTTGGTCACGTTTATTGTAGCAAGCTATAGTGCCAACCTTTTAGGCACTATTCATTTTGGTTGTATTTTTATTTTCTTACCCCTAATTTAAGTCATCTTTGCCAAATTTAATTATTTTTTTATTAGTTGTTTTGATTTTTAATTTTTATTAAAATAGAACACTATTCATTCAAGTTGTAATTTTATTTTATTTATCTTAGTTTAAATTATCTTTATCAAAGTTTGGGTATAATCACACACATGAAGACAATGAATTATCCTAGTTCGGTACTTCTCCAATTGAAGACCCACATCTAGTCCCCAAGCAAATCTTGGGATTTCACTAACTAAGGTACAATCCCCCCAAGGATATACAAACCCCCAGCTCCCTGTTGGTCTTCTTCCTTTTCGAGTAGGAAGAAAACCCGCTTCTGTTACAGGTCAAGAAGCCGCCCTCCTAGAACAAACCCCAGTGCGGTTCTGTTGGTACAAATCCCAACTTGGTTTTGTTGGAATAAACCCCAGGTATGTTTTTCTCTTCATACAAGGCGAACATTAGTATAGACCCTAGTTGGTCACAATCCACCTACAACCCTACTGGTCTTCTCTTCACACAGGAAAAGGAAAACCTTTGCTCTTCTTTAAGGAAGAATGTGCAGACTATGGAGATCATGTTCTGAAAATAAGAACTTAGCTTACTTGATCTTCAACAGCAACCTTAGAACTAAGAGGATTACAAGATGGACACAAGGAAGCTTAGCCCTTAGCTCACAGACTCTCTCCCAAATTTATAATGATGTACAGAGAGAGAAGAGAGAAAAGAAGCTTGAGTGCTGAGAAGACTTTGAATGATTACTTATGGATGCGCACACTTCTTATTGGGCTCGAGCTCTTTCTCTCTTACTTTGAGTGTGTATAGAGTTGAATGCTCACTAGATGTACACTCTTTGAAAGATCTTCAGGTTCACACTCTTGCTCTTCTACTTCAAACACTTCATCCTTTATAAAGCAGAAAGATAGATCCGTTGGAGTTTCTTGACTCTCTTCTTCTTCTTCTTCTTCTCTCCTTTTGTTGAGTCTAACGAATGTTTACTTAAGTCTACTGGCTACTTAGAATGGAGGAAGATCTTCCAGCTAGTGCATGCTTCCAAGAGTGCTAGCAGTAGGTCCAAGATGTTGACTAAGAGTAGAATAAACCTGCAAACATTTAATGCATGGAATAGAATGTTAGACTAGAGAAGTCTTCTGATAGATAACCCATACCTTTTATGTGCAGAGGTCTATGATTTATGCTAACATCTAGATATGTTAGGTAAGTTCCTTTTTGTTTCTTTATAGGAAGGACGAATCCTATGAGATATCAAAAAGGTAACTTTTGTTGGAGAAATAATAAGTTAAACATCTGAAGTACAGTGCCAAAGACATTTAGAAATATTTGAAAGCCAATCTATGTGAGTCATAACAATAATCGATATGAAATTATGTTTATAACACTAATTGTTATATTATAACATCAATCGATATGAAATATGGAAGCAATTGATATTTGCTTAAAGGCAATCGATGTGCAATATAACGGTAATCGATGTGAAGGCAATCAATATGAAGAGGCAACCAATGTGAATGAAGAGCAATCTATGTTTTAAAGGCAATCGATGTGAATGAAGAGCAATCGATGTCTAAAGGCAATCAATGTTTAAGACAACCGTTAAATAAAGAGAATCAATATCTAAAGGCAATTGAAGTTTAAGGCAATAAATGTTTAAAGATAATCGATGTTTAAGGCAATAAATGTCTAAAAGCAATCGATGAATAAAGACAATCGATGTTTAAGTTAAACAACAATCGATGTTTAAGGAGTTAGCAATTGATATACATTTCGAATGGCCAAGAAATATAACGTAGTCAATCGAAGTGAGACTTTGACTGGTAATTGAAATGGTCAGCAACCGATATGCAACATAACCACTGACCGATATGCAACATAATAACAATTGATGTAGAGCTTTGACTAGTCAAGAAACAACATAGTCAGTAGAAGTGGAACTTCGGATATGACGAAGTGGACTTCGAATATGATGAAGTAAAACTTTAGAAATGACGAAGTGGACTTCAGATGGAACAGAAATTAACAATGTCAATCGATGTCTTAAAGGCCATCGATGTCTAAAGGCAATCAATGTTTAAGGCAATCGTTAAATAAAGAGAATTGATGTTTAAAGAGAATCGATGTTTAAGGTAATCAATGTCTAAAGGCAATCAATGAATAAAGACAATCGATGTTTAAGTTAAACAGTAATCGATGTTTAAGGAGTTGGCAATTGATACATATTTCGACTGGCCAAGAAATATAACGCAGTCAGCCGAAGTGAGACTTCGACTGGTAATGGAAATGGTCAGCAATTGATATGCAACATAACAACAATCGATGTAGAGCTTTGACTGGTCAAGAAACAGCGTAGTCAATAGAAGTGGACCTATTCAGATATGACGAAGTGGACTTCAAATATGATGAGGTGGAACTTCGGATGGAACATAAATTAACGCTGTCAGTCAAAGTGAAACAATGTAGCCGGTCGAAGTGAACTTCATATAAGACTTTGGATATGATGAAGTTAGACTTCGGATATGACGAAGCTAGCTTTGTATATGACGAAATAAACTTTGGATATGACGAAATAGAACTTCGACTGATCAAGACAAAAATATGCATGACGAAGTGAAAACTTCGGATATGATGAAGCTAGCTTCGGATATGACGAAGCTAACTTCAGATATGATGAAGCTAGCTTTGACTGATTACGATAAAAACATGTGTGATGAAGTTGAGGCTTTGAATATGACGAAGTTACAGTTGATGAAAAATACAATAATCATGTTACAAAATGATATTAAATATATTAATGATATTTAAATTTAGCATGAGTTTTGTTATCACCAAAATAAAAGGATAAAATATAAGAGTGGTTAAACACCACGTACATTTCTAGTACATTAGTTGTTGTTTATTTCCTTTACATATCCTGTTATACTATTCATTCAACCCTTCTGAGTCATTGGATCCATGGGTGCCAGCGTCGAAAATTGGATTCTCTGCAGGGGGACCGAGGGTCGGGTTTCTGGGGTTGTTACACTTCTATAATAGGTGGATTGTGACAAAAAATCCTCAATACACAAACATATTGGTGACGACATCCCTTGATGCCTGACACCTCTCGCATTCCACGAAGCAAGCACTGGCATGGTACATGCCAGTGAATATTAACTAAGAAATTTACTCACTCATTTTCCTCCCTAACATTACTCTCCAAGTTAAGGCCTTTTAACTTGTAGTCAGGGTGACAAGTGGAGAGGGGAAATCTCGACCTGATCTGGCCCAAAACATAAGACCTAGTTATCAAATCCGGCCTAAAAACAATAGCCCAGTTATTAAAATAGGGCTCGTTTGCCAAAAGCCCAATTACTAAGTAGGGCCCATTCAATAAAAGCTCTCTAGGGCCCATGAAGTGCCAATGAGCACCTTATTCGCTGACCCAAAGGGAGGGTGCCTATATATTGGCATTGATGCTAAAAGGACAACCCATGCAACAGAGAAAGCTCAGAAGATAACGTCTTAGAATGGGCAATGACAAGAAGCTAGCTCAACTGTAACGACCCTGGAAACACGACCCTCAGCTCCCACCACGGGTTCAATTTCTGATGCCGCCACCCATAGATCCAAAGACTCAAAAGCGTTGAATGATCAATCTAACAAGATATGTAGAGAAAATAAATAACAACCACAACACTAGAAATGTATGAGCAATTGAAAGTAAACACAAAGTATGCAGTACAAGTCTGGTACAAGTCCCAAACACAATAGTACAAGAAAAAAGGGAAGAACACAACCTTTAAGGGACATACCATGAGGGTGAAGTACCACAGCACAAAAGGGACACTACTAAAGATGAAGCCAGCTATGGTCTCCTCCGCCCACCGCGCAACCTAGTGCTGCTGTGAAGTCTCACATGGAAAGAAAGAGAGTGAGTCTCACGAAGAAGCCCAGTAGGGACTACCAATCACCCACTAGTTCTAACAAGCATAATAGATATATAATCATATGAATAACAATAATAACAATCTCTTCTACCAAAGTAAAGTGCGGAAGGAAGAGTTACTATACGAACACAGGTCAGAAACACTACGCGGTTGGGAACCTTGTGTAAACATCTCACTGCTACTACCACACAGCTGTAAACATAGATAAAGGAAGGTCCGTTTAGACAATAACACTAGCCACAAAAATCAACTATCACTAGTCAACTAGTAAGGAGTGCCACTGGCATCTTACCCTTGACAACACATCCGGGCCTACCGTCTTCCCATTGGAGTGAGGGCACAGAACTCAAAGAACCACAAGTACTATCGTACTCTGGCTAGACTATGGTTCCATGCCTGGCCCCTCTAAATGGTTCTGGTACCACATAGAGTGAGGCAGTGAGAAGGGAGTAACTAGCTAGACTATGGTCCCATGCCTGGCCGCTTGCTCTGATACCACTATAACGGCCCCGATGCTTGGACCCCCGGCTCCACCAAGGATCCGACCATCGGCACAGCAGCCCACGAACCCGAAGACCCCCAAGGGCTAACGGATCGGTCTAATAAGATATGTAATAGAGACAAATAACAACAAAGTGCACTAAAAAGTACCAACAAGTGAAGGAAAGAGTCCAACACAACGTACAAATCTAGTACAGTCCCAAAGTAGTAAATCTATCCTACTAACATAGTAAAGTGCGGAAGCGTAAAGAAACTACACGGACTACGGTCTAAGCTAAAAGTCGGGACTGCTAAACCCTGTAAAACATAGCACTGGGAAGAACTCAAGGCTATAAACACAGATAGTAAACAACTGCCTGGACAAGACACTAGCTACAAAAACACTACACTAGTCAACTGGTCAGGTGCGCCACGTGCCTTACCCTCAACTGACAGTCCATGTCTAGCACCTCCCGTCGGGGTGAGACGCGAAACTAACTAACCACAATTGTCATAGTCTGACTGGACTACGGTCCCACGCCTAGCCCCTCTAAATGGTTCTGGAACCACGTAGAGTGAGACAGTGAGAAGAAGGACTATCTGATATACGCCAGAAGAGCCACCAACCACCTCGGCGTCCCAGACTCAGCTAAGAGAGCTCTACAAACGACTCTATGCCATTGTCCCCCCCATTTTCCCCTCTGCTACCAGAGTCTGTGACTCGAGCTCGCCCGCCGCCTGGAGAACTCTCTCTAACAGGCGCACGGGGCCGGGGGTCCAAGTAACGGTAACAGCCTATCTCATGGACAAGCCCTCAAGTGCCTAGCACCAGGCGAAAGACTAGAGTAGAACTGTACTAAGAAACAACACAGTGCCAAGAGAAACAGAGTCGCAGCAGAAGGAACTCCGAATAGGTCGTCAGTCCCTCTCTGTCAGAGAGGCGACACAGTGGCCTGTCGTGACAACAATGCGGCGGTCCTGCATGTCGCGACCTGGGACCAGAAGGCGACGTATAACCCCGTCGCGATAACAACTTGACGGGGAAGGCAGTCGCCACAACACAGAGCCTTATGAACTTGACATATATTCCCGTCGCGACCAGAAGGCGACGGGAAGTGGGACGCATTCATAGAAACCAGAACTCCTGAACGACACCCCCACACTCGTCGCAGGTAAGAACGTGACGGGTGCTGGGGGCACGTTCAAAGGAGAATGCGATGGGATGATATGTCGCGACCTGGTCGCGACCAGGGAACCCGTCGCGACCTCATCCGAGGGCCACACAAGGCCTTCAATATCGCCCCAAAACCACAAAAAATGGTGTATACAAAGGGAGGGGAGCATGGAGACGATAGAAAAACGTGTAAAGAGCTCAAACCACCCTCAATCACACCCATGCATAACAAGGAAGTGAAACTACACTCAAAACCTCACATGCACAACATGAAACCCTCAACATGCATACCCCATTCCAAGCACAATCCAAACACTACAAGAACCATACAAGCATTCCACAAGAATCATGGTCCACAATGCACAACCTAGCATGGTTTCTAGGCTTGGAGAGAGGGGTATGGAGCCCTAGCATGCTAGAACTAAGGGGAAGGCAAAGGAGTCCCTACCTCAAAATGAAGGGCCAACCCGTTGGGGTCTTCTCGTGTGTGTGGCCACCTCCTTCTCACTCCAAGCTCAACGTTCACGCCATGCACGAGCCAAGACCGTCCTCCTACAAGTCAGAGAAGAGCTCCACGTGAGGAGAGCACGCGGCCGAGAAGATCTCCAAAGGAAGGAGGAACAGCAAGCACACAAGATCAAGGCCATCACACCTACCTTCACAAGCTACCCCAAATCCTCTTCTCCAAGCTCTCCACAAAGCCACCAGCAGCAGAGGCGTCGGAGAGGGAAAAGCCAGCCAAGAGAAGAAGAAATGGGGCTGCTCTCAGGCCTGTGCCACTTATGCCTCGGTCTTCAGAACTTGACGGAGCTGACCATCGCATTAGCAATGCTAGCGCGATGGTTACCTACGTCGCGATCTAAAAGTGCCTGCCAGCCCTGACGGTCAAAGCCACCACGTGTCATGTATGCAAACTTGACACCTGAACGTGACGGACCGGCATGTTGCGTTCATGCATGCGTGATGACAGGTGTCTCAACCGTCCCGACCACAAAATGACAAAAACATATGTTGCTGTTAGGGCCGGGTCGCAACAGTGGCGGCCGGCGCGTTCTTAACCAGAACGCGGCGGTCACCTCCGTTGCTTTCTGAAGGCAACATATCGATACGTCGCGACCACAGTCGAGAGACACAGGGGAGGGATGTTACATGTATGATCTAATTCTGCATATAAATTAGGATTTAAACATATAAGATGGGGATGGATGGGGGATTGGGGCCACCATTCATTCTTTAATAGAAATCAAATAAGTTAGTGTATTTTAGATATTTTTATCTCACTGTTAGCATATTCTCTGTTTTTAACATCTGCATAGTAGATGGACTTTTATACAAGAGTTAGAAGATTTTAGGGATTAAAAAATAATAATTACATTGGAGTGACTAATAAAGAAATACACTTATTTGTAGGGCCTAAAAAGTAAAAAAAAACCTATTTTTTTTTACTTCAGATAGACTTTAACCCAAGTTATTTTATTTCTTTCATATATATATATACAGGTGACAGGGCACTGATAAGATGGGAATTGATTCCTTACATTATTATGTCCTTCATATTATATCAAAGGAAAATAACTAAAATCATTGACAAGAAAAATAATTATTAGTCATTTAATATTTACAAACGACTAAATTAGTGAAAATGAATGAAACAAGATATTATCTCTTATATAATAATCTTAGTTATATTATTAAATAAAATAGGCTATAATTCTCCATTTCTAAGATCCTGATATTTAAAACTGGTGCACCTCTGAGTTTTAGTCTTTGCTTTGTTGACCGTTACAGATGGCAGGGCGGGACGGAGGGGTTTCCTAATCCTACTCCAACTGCGAACTAAATGAGATTAATCTCTGAGGAGTAGAGGAAAGGAAGGAACGCATTCGAATCTGCTCTCTTCCCTCTCAGGCTCAGCAGCAGAAGAAGAGGAGGAGGAGGCACGGCCGCCTACCCGTCAAGATCAAGAAAGCTGAGATCTTTCCGGTCGCCGAGGGAGGGATCATGGCAGACAAGACGTTGGCGGGCTTCCTG